>CM068372.1:278005732-278375732 GCA_034769895.1 Magicicada septendecula
TCTCCCCCATTTTCGGGCAGTCATAGACTTACCAACCCTGACCGTGGGTTTTGGCTTTTTGGAGGCGGACCATGGTTGGCGGTAACTTCCTTCGGGTGGCGAAAACGACGATGGTCCGGCTCCACAAAATTGGTAACAACTAGAAATTCAACTGTATTATTGAACGGGGAGGGGGACCCCTAAGATATGTGGAAATAAATTTTTTACACTCAGGATGCACACCACGTGCCAACAATTGCCCGAGAGGTGCATTAGATAAAAATAGAATGAGGCAATTCTCAAGGATATATATATTGCGACAACACAAATTACTAAACTATTGGCGCATAGGATATGATAGTATGTGTATTCCAAATTACAAGTCTATATTGGAGGGTTTAAGATTATTTATTGTACAAACACAAGTTATAGTTTATATGGTATATTTGAAATGTACAGAATGTAATGTTTGATATAGAGTCTTTCTTTTAAAATGTTAAATAATGTTCAAACGCAAGACGTGATACGTTACATAAGAAGACTCCCACGATGATGTTATTGAAGAGAAGGGCCAGTCTTTGCGGTGTAGTTGGTTCGTCAGGTGTGGCTTACAAATGACAGACGTTTTCCCAGAAACGTTTACAGCTGGGCTAGCGTCCTGTAACAGCTGGGCTGGTCCTATAACAGCTGGGCTGGTGTCCTATAACAGCTGGGCTGGTGTCCTATAACAGCTGGGCTGATGTCCTATAACCGCTGGGCTGATGTCCTGTAACAGCTGGGCAGGTGTCCTATAACCGCTGGGCTGATGTCCTGTAACAGCTGGGCTGATGTCCTACAACAGCTGGGCTGATGTCCTATAACAGCTGGGCTGATGTCCAGCAATTCCCACGATGAATCCGACACTTCACACACACAACGGTACTACGGATTTTATTACTCGCAAAACTTATATAGAGTTTAAGACCAAGTAATATCTCAGGTGACAGTGAGTTAAATCTAATAACGGTATATTGAGCTTATACCTCTCCGGCTTCTTCAAGTGTTCTCGCGAATACGAAGGTCTACCGCGATCAGCAGACCACCCTATGAGGAAATCTTGCACTAGCACGGCAACGTCTTGATGGAACTATTGCGTAACAATTAATGATACTGTTACACTCACTTCTTACACACGTAATATTACAATATTAATATCGTGTGTAAAGATATAAAATCAATTGTTATGCGTCACACACGTTACTATCCCCGAAAAGTCTTAACAGATCCTTGCAAGCGGTAGAGTCTTGTACAAGGATTGTATGTACCGTTCGCGGTAGCAGCAGTGAAGAACTGCTTGTAATTTTTCGCACAATGCGTTAAAACACTGATGTGTGCAAATGTACTACACACACAGTTCTGAGTCTTCCCGTTTCACTAACGACGAATAGTTTTTACAACACCTTGCAAGCGGTAGAATCTTGTACAAGGAGTGCACGTTCCGTTCGCGGTAGATGGCGTAGAAGAACTGTCGTAATTATACGCGTAATGCGTTTAAACACTACTGTGTGCAGATGTACTACATACACAGTTCTGAGCCTTCCCGTTTCATTAACGACGAATAGTCTTTACAACACCTTGCAAGCGGTAGAATTCTTGTACAAGGAGTGCACGACCCGTTCGCGGTAGATGGCGTAGAAGAACTACCTGTGTAACGACAGGCTTAAGAAAATTTCCAACCACCAATCAGCATTCTATTGGTGGATGGAAGTCACATGGTTAGTAAAAAGTGACCATGCACTTTTCATGCAGTAGAGTGCATTTACTTTGTAACAGCATGCATAGCGGTAATCAGACTACTCGTATCTCATGCATGACTGCCTACATACTAATAATATACATGAACGTAAACAATAGTCCAACAGGTATAGGGATTGTAGCGATACACATGTCTCAGTTCAGCTAATGTCAAAACAATGATAATACTTCACGCACCGCCCGGGAACGTTTCCCACTCACGCACGCGCGCACATTTCCACTAACACAGTACATGAATAACCATAAATAGTAATGCACAGTTATTCTAAACTAAACCCTTAACCTTACTAAATACAATTGATAACAACCAAACTTAACCATCTACCAATATAATATGAATGTCCATTGTCTGTGTAATATATGAACTTGCCCCGCCTGTCATGATCCTGTGATTCGTTGCAGGATTAACTCCTTCCCGCATAAAAAAAAAATTTTTTTTTTTTAGTTAACTAACAAAAAATAAAAAAATTTTTTTTTCAATATAACCAAAACAACTTCCTAATCCAGAAATAATAACAATACCCTCAAACTAAAATCAAATAAACATCCTCAATTAATACTAACAATTCCAACTGTCACTTTGACAGAAGCATCAAATCAAAAGACACGTGGTAACCTTCAAACCAAAACAAACACACATGTTCTTGACACACAGATAACGACATCTTATGCAGGGTCATAGGGTACACAGACAACATTCCTTATCAAAACTAGATTATTGTTCATTCACAGAGCCATCTTACATACAACATTTAAACCTGAATTGACATATTTAAATCACTACACATTCTTACCCCTATATCCTGACATTTATTTCTGAGTTTACGGATCCTTTGTATAATACTTCCTCAATGAGGACGCATGGAATTTACCAATCGCACGGTTGGTATTTGGGTTGGTTAAGATAAAGGTATTTTTCCCAACTTGCTCCGACAGGGTATACGGACCATTATACAGCCTAAAAAACTTCGCGGCTGTGTTGTCCTCCCTTCTTCCAACATTTAATGCTCGTAAAAGCACACTCTCTCCAGTCTTGAACTTGACTAGTTTATGTTCCGCATTAAATTTTTCCGTGCGCTCCTCGGCGCACTTTTTAATGCGTCTTCTAGCTTCGATTTTCTTTATCTCAACTGGTATAGGCATATTATGCGTCGCTATCCTTTCAATGTGTTTACCCCAGACCCGGCCTGGCATTTCTCCGGTTTGGAGTTCATTCGGAGTATACCCAGTAGTAGAATTATAATTTCCATTTATGGCATACTCAAAAAATTCTAGGAATTCCGGCCACTTACTCTGGTTAGTATTACAGTACGTACGGAACAACCGTCCCAACTCCTTGTTGACCCGCTCGGCCAAGTTACCTTGCGGTCTCCGGATCGCAGTCAAGACCGTCTGGACCCCGTGTTTCTCAAGCTCGGAGTGCCACTTGGTGTTCGTAAATTGCTTACCTTGATCTGAGAGTATCTTCCTTACGGGACCATTTTTCGGCATGTATTTATTTAGCATAATGTTTATGACAGCCGACGTAGTAGGTCTACCAATAGCATATAGGCTAACATGTTTGGTAAAGGCATCCGTAACAACCACAAGGTTCTTCATTCCACGTGCCGCCCGAGGAAGTGGACCCAAAAAATCAATGCATACAAGGTCATTTTTATTACGCACAACAATGTTACCCATTTCAACCTGGGTATGTTGGTTCGGATATTTCGCTGTTTGGCAGATGTGGCATGAGCGGAGTATGGCCTTTATTTTCCTGGTCATATTTAGCCACACAAAATCCTCCCGCATTGCCAGGTAACATTTATAAGGCCCCGCATGAGCCAGACTCTCATGACACATCCAGGTGAGGTCTTCCACCATGGCGTCCGGTACCATAATCTTCCATCCGCCATTGATAATTTTATACACTACGTCTTTATATATTCTGTACTTAGGGTTTTCTTGTATCCGGATAGCGTCACATATCCGCTTCAATTTTGTGTCCCGCTGTTGTTCCATACCAATATTTCTTAACCTATTTTTGAGACTGTCTTCTAATTTATATTTGACAGCTAGAATTTGAACTTCCTGGTTATTAGACGCATGACGTTCTTCCACCATTGGAGGGTATCGGCTTAACGTGTCAGCTGCTTGGTTCTCGCTTGCCTTACAGTACTTAATGGTAAAGTCGTACTCTTGGATGGCCATGATCCAACGGGATATGCGAGCGTTCGCCAACTTGCAGCGCAACATGAACGATAAGGCCTGGTTGTCCGAAAGGATTTCGAAGTGTTGTCCCACCAGGTAATAACGAAATTTACTAATGCAGTACACAATAGCCAATATTTCTTTCTCCGATGTGAAATAGTTACGTTCGGCCCCTTTTAGTGACCTACTGCTGTGCGCAATTATTTTGTTTTCACCCTTCTCATTCCGTTGGTAGAGTACCCCCCCAATGGCGTAATCCGAAGCATCGCAATTCAGGACATATGTGCCCCTTTTCTCAGGATGGAACACGTGCAGGTTCCTACTATACAAACTTTTAGTCGCGTCGAAAGCATGCTGATGACGCTCCTCCCATCTCCATTTAGTACTCTTACGAAGTAGTTCTAACAACGGCTCAATTGTCCCAGAATATTCTGGAGTAAAACGTCTGAAGTAACCAGTCAATCCAAGGAACGCTCTGATATCCCTGGGTTTTGTGGGTTTCGGGAACTCCATGATCGCCTGTATTTTTTCCGGGTCCGTTGTTATACCTTCCGCTGAGATAATATGTCCCAAAAATTTAATTTGCGATTTCCCGAATTCACACTTTTAAAGATTGAGAGTCAGGTTAGCGGCTTGCAATTTCTGAAATACAATCTTGAGATGTTCAAGATGTTCTTCAAATGATTTGGATATGACCAAAATATCATCAACAAATATGCTGACGAAGTCCTCCACCTCGGGTCCCAGAGCTAACTCCAAACATCTGACCATGGCCGCTAAACTGGTAACCAAACCAAATGGAACTACTTTAAACTGATAGCATTTATTTCGATATAGAAATGCTGTGTATCTTCTCGACTCTTTGGCAAGGGGAATCTGCCAGAATCCACTTTTGAGATCAAGGCGAGACATGTATTTAACACCTTGACATTTTATGAATAGGTTCTCCGCATTCGGAGCACAGTCGTAGCATTTTTTTGTAATAGAATTTAGATTTCTCATGTCGAGACATAATCGAATGTCGTTATTTTTCTTTTTAACAACAACCATAGGATTTAAAAAATTGCTATCAGTTCGTTCAATCACACCATTCTGAAGCATACTCTTAACTTCGGCATCAACCTGTTGTTGATAGTGAAGGGGGATGGGGTACGTCTTCCGTACAAATTTATTTTCATCAGTGACCTGAATACTGTGTTCATAAACATTCGTGACGGTAGGATTTTTGGAAAACACAGATTCAAATTTATCAAGCATACTTTGCAGCTTATCTTGCTCATTGCTCGTTATCTGCCTGCTGTGAGTCCGCAGATTATGTGTTATCTTATCGGCAAGTTGAACCGCTGGGCGAGTTATAGTAATAGGTTCACAATCAGACCCCGTCTTACCCCTCCTGCGTCCTAACCTGATATCGTGTTTACTATTATTTATAGTACATTTTAGTATTTTATTTGGAAAATCAATGTTCGCGTGCAGTTTATTTAATGTGTCCACTCCCAAAATAACATTATACACAAGTTTCTTGACAATAAGCACAGAGACTTCTATTTCCATTCCCTGAATGGATACTGTTATCATAGCTTGACGGTCAACCCTCTGAGATTCACCCGTCGCTGATTTTATGATTTTGTGGGCTGCCGGCAGAATCGGGATTTTTTTAAAATGTTTCCTGTGCTTCTCTAGGAATCGCTCATCCATTAACGAGATTTCTGCGCCGCTGTCAAATAAAACTTCGCCGACACATCCGTTAATTTTCGCGTTGACAATGAGGTCAGTGTCATTTTCAACACTAATACCTTTCTCATTTTCCTTACTATGGTTATTGCAAATTAAACTATCTCTAATTACGGCAGGATATAGGCCGGACACTACAAATTTTTTCTTATAATTAACATCTTTCACATTTGACTTATTGAACTGCTTTTTATAGTTACACCGGGCTTTTGAAACTTCATTCCTACCTTTACGTGTACTAGTTATTTTGTTGCACGGACTCACGCCGTGCAGCCTTACACGTTTTTTGACTGTTCTATATCGGAATCCTCTTCCGCTACTACTGCTACTTTATTGGCATTAAATTTTTGATTGGTATTTCTATTAGACATCTTAGGTCGTTGTTGTTGTTGCGACTGTGTTTGCTTGGTTTGATTTTGATATTGAAAACTTTTATGCGGTGTTTCATTACTGTTACCATTGATATTCGGGTTGTCGATACCTTCCCATTTTGCAAGTAATGTGAGTAGCTCATTCCACGACTTAACTCCTTGCGTAAGGACGGCCACCTGTATCCCGCGTCCAAAGTGGTGCGCAAGTTTACTTACCATGTCAGGTTCGGTTAAGCTAGGCTCAAGATATCTAGCTCTGGATATCAACTGCATCACATATGCATCTTTAGGACCTCTGGTATTGGAATATTTTCCAAACTCCAGCTGCGTACGTATCTTCCGCTGGATCTCCTCATTCCAGTATCTAGCTCTGAAATGTCTTACCAGGTCTTCCAACGTGTTGATTTTATCCTGGACGATACTAAACCACTCCGCAGCGGTACCCTTAATTCGCCGCACTATGAAATTAATTCTATCCGCTTCACTTAAGGTATCACCAATTTGCTCCAGATCCCGCTGGCAAATTTGAATGAAATCCATGGAGTTTTCATTCTGCCGTCCATAAAATCTTTGCTGTGAATTAACGTCATCCAAAGTCTTATATACATACGTAGTACAGTTTAGTGGTGACGAGGTACTTTGCAATCGTGACACTTGCTGTTGCAGCTCTTGAATCCGCACGTCTTGCTCAGCCATTAATTCACTCACCGTGGATCTGTGTTGTATTACCTGCTCCTCCACTCCAGCGAGTTTCGCACCATATTCATTAAGTCGTGACTTATTAACCTCCAAACTCGCCTCTATATCAGCTTTCATAGCTTCCACGGTCTCGCTAATACGCTTTTCTGCCGCTTCTATCATTTGTTTGCTTTGTTTAGATTGCTCCTGCACGGCCGCATATATTCTTTTGTTTTCGTCGTGGATCGATTTACTTCTTTTCTCGGCTTCTGCACTTCTTTTCTCGGCTTCTGCTGAAAGCTTCTGTATACTCATTTTCACCTCCTCTTGACGGGCTTTATTTTCCTCTTTATCAGTTTTCCGCTCTTCTTTATTGGCTTTCATTTCTTCGGACATGGTTTCCATCTTCGCTAATAAGGCCGCTAAAGCATTCTTGATTTCAGCAGTATCCGCCATAATGATTAAAATTTAATTTAAAATTTAGTAAATTTAAATTTATTGACTTATACGCCAAGCAAGTTATTATTATCACAACAAGATTAGAACGTATTGTAACCAGTTTATAAGCACACAGAAAAAGCAGTTCAAAATATCAACATGCAAATACCTTATCTAACATACAACAACTAATAATCAACCTCCAATATACTGATAAAATCTGTTCATATATGATATACAAGAGAATATGCACACTTGAAAAATTATATCCTCAGCTTTTCATATGAACAATACACATACAATTTTTATGTTAATTATATTTATACGTCGGATTTTTCCAACAAATTTTATATTCATAGACAAATATGTAATAGCGTAAATTTCCGCCATTTTCCGAGCCCTACGTTGCTAAGCGCCAAAATATCTCTATGCGACAACACAAATTACTAAACTATTGGCGCATAGGATATGATAGTATGTGTATTCCAAATTACAAGTCTATATTGGAGGGTTTAAGATTATTTATTGTACAAACACAAGTTATAGTTTATATGGTATATTTGAAATGTACAGAATGTAATGTTTGATATAGAGTCTTTCTTTTAAAATGTTAAATAATGTTCAAACGCAAGACGTGATACGTTACATAAGAAGACTCCCACGATGATGTTATTGAAGAGAAGGGCCAGTCTTTGCGGTGTAGTTGGTTCGTCAGGTGTGGCTTACAAATGACAGACGTTTTCCCAGAAACGTTTACAGCTGGGCTAGCGTCCTGTAACAGCTGGGCTGGTCCTATAACAGCTGGGCTGGTGTCCTATAACAGCTGGGCTGGTGTCCTATAACAGCTGGGCTGATGTCCTATAACCGCTGGGCTGATGTCCTGTAACAGCTGGGCAGGTGTCCTATAACCGCTGGGCTGATGTCCTGTAACAGCTGGGCTGATGTCCTACAACAGCTGGGCTGATGTCCTATAACAGCTGGGCTGATGTCCAGCAATTCCCACGATGAATCCGACACTTCACACACACAACGGTACTACGGATTTTATTACTCGCAAAACTTATATAGAGTTTAAGACCAAGTAATATCTCAGGTGACAGTGAGTTAAATCTAATAACGGTATATTGAGCTTATACCTCTCCGGCTTCTTCAAGTGTTCTCGCGAATACGAAGGTCTACCGCGATCAGCAGACCACCCTATGAGGAAATCTTGCACTAGCACGGCAACGTCTTGATGGAACTATTGCGTAACAATTAATGATACTGTTACACTCACTTCTTACACACGTAATATTACAATATTAATATCGTGTGTAAAGATATAAAATCAATTGTTATGCGTCACACACGTTACTATCCCCGAAAAGTCTTAACAGATCCTTGCAAGCGGTAGAGTCTTGTACAAGGATTGTATGTACCGTTCGCGGTAGCAGCAGTGAAGAACTGCTTGTAATTTTTCGCACAATGCGTTAAAACACTGATGTGTGCAAATGTACTACACACACAGTTCTGAGTCTTCCCGTTTCACTAACGACGAATAGTTTTTACAACACCTTGCAAGCGGTAGAATCTTGTACAAGGAGTGCACGTTCCGTTCGCGGTAGATGGCGTAGAAGAACTGTCATAATTATACGCGTAATGCGTTTAAACACTACTGTGTGCAGATGTACTACATACACAGTTCTGAGCCTTCCCGTTTCATTAACGACGAATAGTCTTTACAACACCTTGCAAGCGGTAGAATTCTTGTACAAGGAGTGCACGACCCGTTCGCGGTAGATGGCGTAGAAGAACTACCTGTGTAACGACAGGCTTAAGAAAATTTCCAACCACCAGTCAGCATTCTATTGGTGGATGGAAGTCACATGGTTAGTAAAAAGTGACCATGCACTTTTCATGCAGTAGAGTGCATTTACTTTGTAACAGCATGCATAGCAGTAATCAGACTACTCGTATCTCATGCATGACTGCCTACATACTAATAATATACATGAACGTAAACAATAGTCCAACAGGTATAGGGATTGTAGCGATACACATGTCTCAGTTCAGCTAATGTCAAAACAATGATAATACTTCACGCACCGCCCGGGAACGTTTCCCACTCACGCACGCGCGCACATTTCCACTAACACAGTACATGAATAACCATAAATAGTAATGCACAGTTATTCTAAACTAAACCCTTAACCTTACTAAATACAATTGATAACAACCAAACTTAACCATCTACCAATATAATATGAATGTCCATTGTCTGTGTAATATATGAACTTGCCCCGCCTATCATGATCCTGTGATTCGTTGCAATATATATATATATATATATATATTACCAGTATCGTTTGTAAATTATGATCTGCAAATGACAAGTTCAGTGTAAGCACCAAAACAGCAGCCATAAGAATTGTAATGATAAGTAGTGTTAAGCATAATGTGGTCGGTTTTGGCTGGTTCTTTGTACCGTTCCTTCAAGGCTGCCATCCGAGCTTTCAATTCATATTCGTTGATGTATGGTATCTGCCCATCACCGACCCCCGCTCTATCAGTCATATTTTGGCTGATCCCTTTAGGAAGTATGAGAAAGAAATGAGAAGAATAGAAATTAACGTATGAATAAAGGTGTGAATGATTAAAAAAAAAAAAAAAGTGTATAGCTAATGTACGAGTGGGTGTGTGAATGGAAATGGTAAGTTTACCAAGTTCTTGGACCAGTAGGGTCCAAATGGGGTTTTCAAATGGGCCCTTATAAATTAAATTAAATTTTTGGTGCAATTTTTTTATAAATATGAATAGATTAGTTTAGAAAATCAAACATATTTTATTGTACTCACTATTTTATGTTAATGAAAGTCACAATAAGGAAAGTTAAGAAAGGAAATGAATGGTGCTAGAGCACATAATCAATACTATGAACTTCATGTAATGAGGTTTGTAAATTTTCAATTTGAATATCACATATATATATTTTACTTGTGATTCCCCAGTTTCGGGCGGTCACGATGTCACCAAACCCTGACCGTGGATTTGGATTATTAGTAGCAAGTGTGGTTAGGCAGATTGTATCCTAGCCATACTTGTTATTATTTTCAAAATTGGTGAATTTAGAAATCAACCGGGGGGTAAATTCAGGGGAATCACCAAACTATGGAACAGCCTTCGTACCTTCGTAGGGGTTGGTAGTGCCGTGTTAAGGGCGTATAAATAATATTTAGTAGGATTACTGGTGTCCTTGGACATCAGTAATGCCGAATTTTTTATAACGCTGAAGCAAGAACGGGGTAGGCAGCGTCTACACCCTAATTAAACTTCAGTTCTTGTGGATGCAAATGGGCGCTACAGTCCACCATCAGGAAAAAATAGTGTGTGTGGAAAAGGAGCTGGCCGTTACAAGCCAGGACATAAACAATAGAGTGTTTATGCAACCAGGTAAATACTTGATCCGGTTTACCCGGCAGGTTATTTACTTAATTGTAACTGGGTATAAGGGGGGAAATAATAAAATGATGAAGTAGGAGAGGTAGCTGAGAAATCAGTGAGAGGTAACAACCACTGTAACAGCGGGACAATCAAGTTTACTTACTCTAAAGAGAGAGTTGGTGGCTGATGACCCAGTTCCTGTTCAGTAATGTTTACTATAAGTTATGATTCAATGATTAGTGATGAACGTTCACTTATGTGAACAAACAATTTTAAGTATTATACTCTATGTTGTAATGATTGTATAATCACCAAGGACATGTTATGAGTTAAATTGAATAATGTTGTGTATTTGTGTTATTTGTAGTTAGTGTGCCTGAAGTAAGGTTATTCACCTTAATAAGACATCGGCTGTTGTTAAGACATCAGCTGATGACTGGTGTGGACTGTATAACGTTTAATGTAATCAATTCATATGTTCTTTTATTAATTAATTTAATTTGGTAATTTTGTTTCTTTTATTAATTGTCAGAATATATATTTCTGGAAATTAAATGCGTTTAAAAAAAAAAATTATTTTTCTTTGAGAGTCTTTGATGAGAGGTATGTTGATGAGGTATCAGCTGAGTAATAGTGTTATATGATACGTTTTGTAACCAAATGTAGTAGTAGTGGAATTGATGATAGAAATAAGTTGTTTATTTTACAATGATTGTTAACATGTAATTATGAGGAGTTATAAGGAAAATTAAATCCATTTAGAAGATTTTGGAATTTTGAAAGTTGCAATTAAAATGATTAATTAACAGAGATGATGTAAATCAACTTTAATGTGGATCTTTGGTAGTGAACTAGATTTATTTCACTACATGAATGAAATTTAAATAGTTTATTTTCGTTTTGAGATGATCTTTGCCAGACAAACAAGTAACAGTTGAGTAAAATAAGGGAATTGTGTTTATATTTGAGGATAAAATGTTTATGTTAATTTAAAAATGATTACAATTGTTTTGAAGTTAGGGTTTGGTACAATAAAGAATGTTTAGTTGAGTTGAGATACTGTATTTAAGATAGTAAGGCATATATGTACACACCCAGTACTTTGCTAAAGGCAATCCAGTATTTATAAGGGGAGATATATCGGTTGAGGATTTGGTTTGGTATAAGGCTAGTTATTGATTTTTGTAGAAATGTTACAAGGTTGGGTGGTACTATGGTGAGTACTTGTCTGATTATACGGTGTTGGGATCTCGAACCAAGAAGTCCAGTAATGTCATTCAGGTGCAGCCATAGTCGCCGAACTGGGGGGGTAGAGTACCCATGATGTATGAAGGAATTAAGGGGGGTTGTTGGCGCCATATCCTCGCTGATCCTCTTAGGGTTTAGCAATGAGAATTTTTCTGTTTCGGCAGAAAACCTTAATGGGTATTGTAATGGGACAGAATTGTGGGGATTGATTTTATTAAAATTGTAATGTGACGAAAGGGAGTTACCCACACAGGGCCTCAATTTTAACAATAGACATTCACTGTCGGGGCACCCAGTTGCACGTTTGGTCTGTCCGCCCCTCAATATGCTACAATTCCTGATGCTGAGGAATGTGAAAGAGTGCGCGTATACTTGCCCGCACAGATGAATTTGCACGAACTTTTTGCGAGCCTCTGAACACAAATTAATGACACATAAACTCGCACTCCAGAAGATATCACGTGACGCCTGATTGGCCTATCGGACGCAAGTAGCCACACTCAAGAAGGAGCTTTGGCCATCTTGAAAAAGTTACTCATCGTCAACTAGTAGAACCGCGCGGTTCAGCATACAGGCTCGCGGGCCTAATTTTGATAAAATTACTAAAAATGTGAATGAACTAGAGTAAATAATGTGATAAACAGTGAAACCTTAAAATTTTTATTCAGTGAACCAAATTTAACCAGCAGAAACATTTTCGGGACGAACCAGTGAACGAACAAAAACAGACTAATTACAGCACGTGTCAGAAACAGCCAGAGAAGTAAAACCATAACATTTTAATTCAATTCAATGGGGAAAATTATTTAAAAAAGAGCTCTAAATAGTAGATGGGGAAAAAGTGTGAATGTTGAGTGTGAGCAAATTGCTGGGTTGCCTTTAATTAGGTAATAAATAATTTAATTTAATTATAAGAAATAAAAGATACTTGTGGTTTTGTATTTCAATGTGTTTGTGGTTTTAGTCAGATGGGGTTGCTACCTCAGTATTTAATTTTGTTCATTTGAAAGGTTAGAGAATGTAAAAGGAGAAAACATGTTTTTAATTGATTCATGAAAAAGAGAATGATAAAAAGAATAATAAATGAAGTTGAAATAGTTAACCGTAAATGAGAGTAATTATTGTAACACATAACCCTAAATCACGCTTATAGATACGAGTTCGTGTGCAGGACCCTGGCAGACAAAAGGTAAGATGAGTTTTATTTAATTATTATGTGGTAGAGCGTGTATAATTGCATAGTAAGATGAGCTTTTTCAATCACTGCTTTTTTATAAAAAAAATGTTTTGGCTACACAACAAATTGCTGTCTTCAGGCAAAAACAAAACTAAAACATCAAAAATAAAAGATAAGTAATCTGTTTCATAGCTGATAAACCATATTTTTTGTATCAAACACTGGGTTCATTGGTTTTCTACCACATAAAAGTTTTCCTTGTCCCAGCTACCTTGTCCTCCAAGAGGACTGGGTGTCCACTCACTTGATGATACCTTGAGATGATTGGAATACAGATTCTATGGTCAGATGACACACAATCCCCTGACCCCCTGGACTCGGCAAATATTGTCCTAGACCAGGTGACTCTTGGAAGCAGCCCTGTTTGTTAGCTCCAGTGGAGTGATCCACCAATTTAGGTGTTGAATACTAGAGAATCCTCAATCCACATTCAAAGTAATATTATTGCATAATATATTTAGTGATAAATTAAAACTAATTGTCATTAGAATAA
The DNA here is from genome assembly GCA_034769895.1 of Magicicada septendecula. Lineage (NCBI taxonomy): Eukaryota > Metazoa > Arthropoda > Insecta > Hemiptera > Cicadidae > Magicicada > Magicicada septendecula. The sequence continues at coordinate 278,019,315 of CM068372.1, forward strand.
TATGTAAAGGTATATACATAGGATGGGGAACCTATCAAGAAGAACCACCACCCACTCAGTGGTCCTTCCCACTGTTGGTTGTATGTGATTATGTTATCCACAATTGATGTATAACTTGTGTATATTGATGGACATGACTTATAGAGACACTATAGAATACACTAGAATGTTCTGTATCAATGTAACATACATTTATAGTTTAATGCAATTTGTTCTACAAGGTTGGAACGATCTCAACTAGTAAGTGATGCTTGTTTGTGAATGATGTCATTACCAACTATGTATAAGCCAGTAAAGACAGAGAGAGGGAATTAGTGTTCATTGAGAGTTTGGGTGATGAGCTGTAGAGTTAGTGTGTGTGTTTGATACCACATTTGTAGATCAATATTACATTTGTGTTGTATCTTTTCCTTTGTATAATTTATGGTTGTGTTAATAATCAATATCACAGTTTTGAATTGAAATTGTATTTTCTGTGTTATATTTTTATTTGTGAAAAATTATTTTTGATACCTGTAAATAAACAAGGTGTCAACAGTAATACAAGTGTTTTTAAGTTCAATTGCTGACCTAGAAGATACAAAGGGAAGCTTCAGCCCCCCCTGACTTAGTCAAAATTGAATAAATAGAAAGTTACTGATTTGAGACACTGAGGCTGATCTGAGGCAGGAGTCTAATTTGAGACTCAGAACACTGCACACCTCATATCTCAAGCCTCACATGAGATGTGGAACCCTTAATCAGAGACTGCAGGAGACCGGATTAACCCTTAATCCTTCCCACTCTGTGGGATGACCTTCTTGGTGGGTAGACTGTTGATTTTGTTACTATTATGTAAATAATAAATTTAAATATATCTGTCTGTTTTGATTGCATCTGTGTTGTACTGTTTCACCTGAAGACGACCTCTGATTTGGTTATGGGTCGAAATTTTGTGATTTAATTTGTGTAAACAATGTCTAATGTCCGGAACCTTTTAATGTGTAATAACAATAATAACAGGTCGCCATTGCTTTTTATTTTCAAGAATCAGGAAAAGTAAGTAAAGTACATACAGTATATAAAAAACAATATGCTTAATAAGATAATATTCTGGTATTAATAGGAAGTCCATAGAATATAAATATAATAATATAATGTAAATAAATAAAAATAATTATTAAATAAATAAATTGTAATATATAAACAATTATTTTATACTAATGATGGTAAAATGTTGGAAGTTTGAAACGCAAATCAACAGAATTTGTAAAGGTTTGATGTAGAGCTAACAACAGATGCATGTTGATGTAGCTGTGATAAAAATTGTTTGGACAAACTGCCCCAAAAATGTTCAAAAAGATAGTAAAAACCAACACTGGTCACTGGTCGATAAAGGTGTTGAAAACATACTTTAGCTGTTTTTCAGATTCAGTTCCAGCAACAATTCCTTCATATTTCTTCTCAATTACTGGCTGTTATGGTTGGATAGTGGGAGGCTGTTTGATTTTCATGCTAATTACTCCTTTGCTCCCTAGTGGGAGCTGAAGTAGTTTGAGCTCAGACTCATGCAAGTCATTTAGAATGAAATATCACTTACTTTTTTAATAATTCTATGTGAAATGAATTGTGATATGATAAAACTCTAATCGATTTTCAAGTTAATATTATACATAATTATACTTATTGTAATTTATTCAGCTAGTTCTAAGTAACAGCTTTTAATTTATAAAAGCTAAGCAACAATTTTAGCAATAATGAAGGTTATTTTGTTGAAATAGTATGTTTACTGAAGTTCAAATGCTAGTAGAGTCAAAAATTGAACAAAAAGGTTTAAACAACAATGACTGTACAATGAAGTTATGGCACAATGAACAAGTTTTTATGTCATAAGAGAATTAAGCCAATTAAGTTCACTAAGTAATTGAAGTCTTTTGAAAATATTTCTTAGCAATTTGTAAGGGGAGAAAGTGATAGCAAGTATAGGAAATTTTGGTTATTCTAAGATGTGCAAGACACCAATTTCACATGTATGTAGAAAGTGTTTCTCAGAGATTTGGAAAGATAGATGTGATCGAAACATAAGTGAAATTGGATTCTTGGACATCTCAGAACAACCAAAATTTCCACAGAGATTACAAATCTTGAGGCATGCAGACACTAAATGATTTCAGTGAAGGCAAGGATTAGTTTACTAGGAAACAACTCCTAGTTAACAGCAACTCCTTACAGAGAAATGGTTCTCAGAATTTCATCATTTTTTGGACGCCTTTGAATTTGGCACAAACATACTGTTAGAGTAACAACTGTAATGTACAGTAATGTTTGTTTTCCTTCAAGAGATTTAGTGTGTGAACTATGTATAAATAAGTTTGTAGCTTTACTCTTGTGAATGATTGAAAGTTGGAGTCCATGTACACATTGGAGTTCTTTACCAGTGGCATAACAAAGAGGAGTTCTGGGAATTGGTGACAACTTGGGGGGGGGGGACCCAGGTCCTCCAAAATTTTCTTGGCCCACCCTTTAGCCCCTCCATTATATGGATATTGTGTGTAACACTTTTAAAATGACAGACTGGAATTTTATTGTGCTAAGAATTTAACATTATTAACAAAAACGTATTCTTAAAATAGTGAATTATGATAATAGGTCTTGTCTGTAAACTTCTGTCATTTTCTTTAATAATAACACTAGTTTTTGGTGTAATACACATCATTTTATTTCTTTAACACCTCACATTTCCCCCTTACTATGATGAGGAATGGAATCGTCGAGGGTTACTTAGATATGGGTGGGGTTTAGAGTATAATAGGAGGTTGATAAAGATTTTGAGCTCTGTCTCAGACAAGCCACTGAGGATGCCTCATCATAGTATAGGCAAAACTTAAGGTTTTAAAAGAAATAAAATGGTGCATATTGAACTGAAGTGGCATAGTGTTATTATACGAGTTTGCTATTAAGTTTTACAACTTAAAAAATTGGGAACAAAAACGAACAAAGTTGATACCTATAGCAAGGTAAAATAGTTCTTGGTAATTAAGATAGAAACAGTTTGTATATACTAAAATAGACTTAATTTGTGATTGTGATTTCATGCATCATTTTAAATTGTTTTTGTGATTATTGTAAGGGTTTTGATAATAATTTTGTAGTATGCTTTGATTTTCATTCAATCTTGTTGGTTCATCTGCTGTTGAATGATGCCAACACACTGTAAATTTTTTAACATTCTCCAACAATTGTATAATTTTTTCTATGTGCCTACCACTTTTGTATAATAATAATAATTATATATTTTATTTATTTGTGTGTATGTGTGTGTATGTGCGTGTATTAATACTTCTGCTTTGTTACAGGATAGTACAATGTGTATTTTTTACCCAAAAAGGAACACAGATTACGTCTTCCCTCTGTTCATGTCTCCATGTGGTGGAGAAGGACTCTCAATCAGGGGCAACTTAGATGAATGTAAGGTTCAAATCTCACTGGTTCAAGGTTCCATTAGTGGTGGGAAAACTGGAGAGAATATTCTAAGTTGGTACAACTTAGAGTATCTTTTCAGCTGCAGACAGTTTAGGCAAAATGACAGTTTTTTGGGATGATGGCATATGAACCACATTGATGGTCGTTACTGGCATCCACAAACTTATTGATCTGTGTTAAGTATCACTACTACAATCACACAAGGCAGCCAACATATGAGTTGCAGCCACAACCCCCAGCCATGAATGAGTATAAAAAGATTTGCCCTGCGTCCATGAGGTGTTGGTACTCACACCATCATGATGTTTGGTTTTTACTGTCTATTCCTTTTTGAGATATTTTATGAAATCCTACTTTCTTCATACATCACCACTTCTCTTCTTGTTATTTGTTCTTTGCCTAACTTAACCATCTCACTGTCTCTTGCTCTTCTATCTCCTCCATTTGTGACTTTAGTACTTTTTCTATTATATATTGTATATAATAATTATGTATATAATTTCTATCAGGCTGTTAGGCTGTGGTCCAACATTATTAAAATTACAGTTGTTATCGAAAAGCTGGGCCATGACAACAACCCCTGTCAACATAAACTATAAATAAAATTGAGTCAAGGAGAACACTCGGCATTACTATGCTCGTTTGAAGAGAGAGGTGACTGAGATCCACTGCTGTGGAGATTGAAGCATGAATAGAAGGGAAGAAGATGTGACCATTAATAACTACAGGTTTTTATGTTTAAAGTGAGCTAATCAGAGATGAGATGGACTTTGACTTGGGGTGCAGCCTGATCCAATCAGAATGTGTTTTTCCATATGATGTTTCTGTTTCTAAAAATTTATTAATATCAGTGCATTTCAGGGGAGGCTTATTCACAACATTAGTCTCTCACAGGACTTGCTACCTCTTTCTCGCCATACTGAAGAAGTCCATCATGGGCACAGCCAAAACATCTGTTTTTGTTATTTTTGTGAATTTGTTGAGTTTATATATGAGAGCAATCTGAAAAGTTCTCGGCCTCGACCATAGGCAACAACACTATTGCAATTTTTTTCATATGTTGGTGCTACATCTATTGTTATGCATGTGTGTGCAATTTCTTATCATTCTACCAAATAATTTGTATTATACAGCCATTTGAAACAGAAGTGTTGTCTATATTCCCTAAAATGGAGAAAATTGAGTACCGTACGGTCGTAAAGTTCTTTCTGAAAGAAGGTTTAACACTAAGCGAATTTTATTCAAGGTTTGTTAAAGTGTATGGGGACTCTTCTCCTTCATTTTAAACAGTTAAAAAATGGGCTGCTAAGTTTAAGCATGGTCATACTAACATGGAAGACGATCCATGTGAAGGACGCCCATAAAGCCAACAACTTTGGAAATTGTCGAAAAAGAGTATAATATGGTTTTGGACAATTGGCAAATTGAAATGCACAAATTGCTGAGACTATAGGCATTTTGAAAGAACTCATCGGCCATATTTTACACGATGAATAACAAATAAAAAAGCTTTGTGCTAGTTGGGTGCTGCGCTTGCTCACAGCAGACCAAAAACACATGTGCATGAAAATATCTGAACAGTGATTGGAGAGTTTTAATAAGAACAAAGCAGATTTTGTGCATTGGTTTATTACAATAGATGAAACTTGGATCCACCACTACACATCAGAGTGCAAACAACAGTCAAAGCAGTGGACAGAAGCTGGTTGTTCAGCACCAAAGAAGGCTTCAACAGGAAAAGTGTTGGCATCAGTGTTTTGGGATGGAAAAGGTGTTGTGTATATCAATTACCTTGAAAAGAGTGCAACAATAACCGGGGAATATTATTCCAACCTTTTATTGAAACTAGTTGAAAAGATTTGTGAAAAATACCTGGTTTGCAGAAGAAAAAATCATTTTTTCACCAAGACAAAGCACAAGTGTTTTGGCAATGGGAAAATTAAGAGATCTCTGCTATGAATTGTTGGACCATCCTCCCTATTCCCCAGATTTGGCTCCCTCAGACTTCCATCTGTTCCCAAAACTCAAACTCTTTCTTGCTGGTAAACATTTTTTATTGGATCAAGAGGTGATTTCAGCTGTAGAGGGACATTTTGCAAACCTTATGCAAAACCACTTCAGGGGTGGGATAATGGCATTGGAACGTAGCTAAAATAAATTGTTATGGTAAGAGAAGATTATTTTGAAAAATAAAATAATTTTTGAAATTATAAATTTGTTTTTTCATTGTTAGGCCGAGAACTTTTCAGACTGCCCCTGTATAGTTTATGATGACGGGGTTGTTGTCATAGACCAGCTTTTTGATAGCAGCTATAATTTTAATCATGTTGGACCACAGCCTAACAGCCTGGCAGTTGTTCTACAAAACAAAAGAGCTTTCTTAAAATATAAAATGAAAATATGCTAAAGGAGCTAAGAGTGGAAGAACTGGAGGACAGGACTTATAACAAATTTTATATAAAAAAAATACATGCTGGAGTGTGATAAAATGTGTAAATTGTATAAAGTTGTTAATAATTAAAAATTAGTATTATGAAATCTTATCCAGTTGAAGCGTATTAAAAAAGTTGTAACCATATTAAGATAGGTTTACTAATTTAAGAAGTACCAAATAGGAAAAGACATTGTTAGCTGCTTTTTAATAGAAATATTAATTTTATTTACTAAAATAATTGTACATGTATAATTGAAACATTCCATTTTTATTTAATTCACAGATTGCTGGAATAGTAAATTTTGGAAAAAAATAGTTACTTTTAAATATATCACACATTTAAATATACTAAATAATAGTATATTGTCTGTACTTGTACATGTCATTTACTGGTTTAAGAAAGTGGTTCATAGTTGAGCTTACATGGTAGTCAACAGTTAGCTGGTTGCATACGCAGTCTCTCCGTACAAAATTATATTATCACCGGTTCATGGAGAACGATACTCACTCTCTCACTCGTGTAGACTAACTAAACACTAACTGAAAAGTCACACTTCAGCCAATATCTAATTTTACTAATTAATAAATATTACATGCATCAAATCTTAAATCATCACTTTATGATATGTAATGAATATACTTTTATGTAATTGTCATTAGCCAGACATTGTGGTCCTTCGTGACATCACTGGTTGGATAGGTGGTACTTTTAAAACCATACCTTTTAAACTCCTTGGCAAGAACTGAAAGTTCTAAAATATTAAAGCCTTTTAATTTGTTTTAATAATTCCAAAACTGAAATCAATTTGATTTGCAAATAATAAATAAGAAGTCATCTTTGATGTTTCATTGGGAATTTTGATGTTTTCAAAATATTTTTATGTGGCTAGTCCTTCGATTTTATGCTCCTTTTGTGTCCTTTTTTGTTTGCAAAAATATGTTAAGCAGAAAATGAAGAAGTGACCACATAAATAAGTAATTTTTTGGCCCATAGTTTATTTGCATGTGTTATTCAACAACAATGTCATTGTCAGCTCGACTGTTTCGTACACCAGTTTTTCCAGTCCAAGGATAAACTTCTGGACATGGTTGACATGTTCTCATGTATCTAACACCTGATTTGTGCCATAAGTTGCATACTTTTGGATTGTTACAGCGTCTTGGTCTCTCCTGAAAAATAAGATCAGATTCTTAGTTTTTATAGAGTCCACTAAAATTTCAATTATTATTTATATAATTTAATTTGAAATTTTAAAACCATAAAAACAAAATTAAGTCATTAATTTAAGAAAGAGATAAAATTATTAATTAATGGATGAAAATGATCTATACCATCAGTAACAGCATTTAGTATAATACATACAAGTGACCTACACATTCAATGAAAATCAGCCTGTACAACTGAAGTTCTTAGGCTGTCTTTAAAGCTATGAAAGTCATGAAAAATACTGAAATAGAATTTTACTTTTGTGTAATGTGGTTTATTTGAATAGCAAACTACTTTTGGATATGTTTTAAAAACTTAAACCTTTTAAAGAAGAAAAATTGTATACAAACTGATAAAACAGTTTTCAATTCAACTCTGAATAGTAAAACGCATGCACATGCACATATTAGCCAAGTGGTCTATTCTTTCATCTATACTTACAGGATAATTGCACTGAAATGGTGCAAAACTGTTTAGCCTGTTGATAGGTGTGGGGTCTCGTACCCATTGCAGTGCTTGCCAGTTGCTAACTAGCCACACTTCTGGCATGTTGACAATGGTGTCAAGGAAAGCTATGAAACCTTCCTTGTGGTGGGGTTGTGTAAACCAAGCAGCATGGTAGAACAGACCAAATGGTGCTCTGAAAATACAAATGAATTTATCTCATATGTCATAGTTTTCACAGGTTCATGTTTTAAGAGATGGTGTTTAAGCAAAAAATGATACAAAAATATTGTTGTGTGCTACTATGTTTTTGTTTGTGTCTGTTCACATTGTACATTTATTAATTCATACAGTTACAGTAATATTAAACAGACATGAATCAGCGCGCAGATTGTAGTGGGGAGAAGACGGCAGCAGTGAAAGGCACGAGAGAGGAAAATGTCTACTAACGCAGTTGAAAATATTGGTCTAAGACGCGAATTGTTAATAAGACGCGAATGTGACAAGAGTAATCTATTTTGACACGGGTTGACTTTTTATACCTAATGTGCCGAAGTTACGCTTCTTTAATAATTAAAGATGAAAGATAATAGTTAAATTTACGTTTTTCTCTGTAAAAGTAGTAAAATTTGAAAACTGATATCGCTTATAATGACAGCTGAAATAAAGCAGTTACACTGCTTTGTCGATTCACAATTATTTTCGTTTTATTATATTTAAACTTTATTTATTTTGTTTCTATTTTCTATGATTCTTATAGTGTTTTCAATTGTTTATTTTTAATTTTTAACGTTTTTATGTATTTATTTTTTTTACATTTCATTAGCTACATTTTTAATTATATTACTAAATACTTTACCAAACTAAATTTTACACCCCTACCAAAACACACACACGCACACACGCACGCATGTATGTAACTTACTTTTTACTAACTTACCTAATTTTTTACTAACCAATTATTCTTATAATTTGAAAATTCTTTTGTTATTCTTTTAATTGTTTTTAAGGTTTTTACCTAAAATTTGGTTACCTACAAAATTTGGTTGTAGGTAAGTATTGATTTCGATTACGACAGTAAACGTGGACATTTTGTAAGATGAAACAAGCGTCAGACACAACAGAAAGAGACAATGTAGGCCTAATAAAGATTTCCATTATTTTGTAAACAGTTACTTGGCGTGTTGTGTCTGTTGCAATGTTTATCGAAAGTCGAGGCTAGACATCAACAATTGTTGTATATTTTGGAATGTGTACACTTTGTGTACATGTTACGATTCATGAAAAACGTAGTAATATATGATCCACATTGCTCTGGCAACTTAATTTGTTTGAATAAGTAACATTAATAACAGCCTCGTATGTGAATGATTGTGTGTGTGTGTGTGTGTGTGTGTGTGTGTGTGTGTGTGTGTGTGTGTGGTAAAAAACAAGCAGATGTAAACTATCCGTAAAGAACCGGAGAGACAATATTAATGCAACAATTAGACTGAAACTATTTAAGTAGGCATACCATAGAGCACATTTACTTACATGCAATTACAATAATTATTTAGGTCAGTTCTTCACCCTACAAATATTTCCGTCACTGTTATCACCTAACGGTGATATTATAGTGATAGTGATAGTGATATTATCACTATCACTCAAGTTGCCTTCACTGCTGCTATCTCGTCTTACATTATTTTCTAAACGATCTGTTACAGTATTCCTTATTTGGTTCGATCTCACGTAGCCATTTTAAATTTTCATTGCGTCACGTCTTGATCTCTAGTCTGCAGGAGAAATACAATAAAATTCCTTTGACACTATCCACAGAAAAATGCATGGTTTTTCTTTCAACACGCTTCTTCACGGTTGCCCAAGTCAGTTCCATAGGATTAAAATCCGGCTGATAGTGTAGAAGTTATAAAACAGAATGTCCTTGGTTTGCCAAAATAGCATCTATTTTAAAAGTTTTGTAAGTTGGTTTGTTTTGTTTAATTAGTGCATACAGCTCAGGCTTTAACATAGATGGACTACAAGGAATGTTATGGTTTTTTAACCAGTTAATCATGTCTGCCTTTTTTTGTTAATGATGTTGGAGGTGGATTTATTTGTACATTGTGGTAGGAGGCATTATCTATTACTATTACGCTGTTCTTATTAAAATGAAATGAAACTAAACGCTTCATATTTGATGAATACTGATGTTTTTTGAAAAGTACTCACACAATAACCTCCACAGCGTCTCAGAGAAAACTAAGCTATGTTTCTCTGTTGACGCATGTGCATTACATGACCTGTGCTGTTAGCACGAAAACGGTTGATTCATGTCTAGTAAACTTTACTGTACTACATTTGCATGTGTATTCAGACTACATGAATGCAGTCTGACTGATTTTAACCTTGTTTTACATTCTGTTTGTACTTATACCTAACAATTAGAAATTATTTGTTTTTGCCAATTAACAAATTTTGTGTATTTTGAACTTACAATCAGAAGAAATGTATGTACCAGAAGTCTAAATATAAATTGAAAAGGGCAAATATTGAAAGAGCTAAGTCAAATAGGTATTTCAAATTATGTTTTTCAATTTAATTATAAATTACAAGTGTTAGTTTTTGAACTGTTGAGTATAATATGTAAAATAAACTGAACACTCATATTTTATATTTTAATCTAATATAGTATTAACCTGTCTGTCAAGAAGTTGAAGTTCATAAAATGAACACTGGTGTATAGCAAGGCTGAAACCATTGCTGTAAACCAGTTTTTAATTCACGATATTAATTGATGACTCGTTGGGCACTTGGTGAAACATATTAATACAAAGGTTTTGTAAAATATATAGAAACACTTGGTAAGTTTCACAAATTTTTTTTAATTAACTCTGACAGCTGTTTCGACTAACTAAGCCATTGTCAAAGGGCGAATGAATGAAAATTACTAAATAACAGGATGTGAGTGGAGTGTAGGTGGTGAACATGTGTTTAGGGCGTATCTGGAACATCTGTGTTGAGATGGCGAGGGGGGTGTGCAAGAGACTTAACAAGAGACTTAACCACACTCCACTCACATCCTGTTGTTTAGTAATTTTCATTCATTCGCCCTTTGACAATGGCTTAGTTAGTCGAAACAGCTGTCAGAGTTAATTAAAAAAAAATTTGTGAAACTTACCAAGTGTTTCTATATATTTTACAGTTTTTAATTGTATAAACATTTTTAATTGAATAAAAGTATCAGCATAATGTCCACTTTTGTAAATAAAAAGAACAAGTAATTTTATTTACTTTCAGTAATTCCAAGTCATGAAGTTAGTGTTCTTAATTTTTTAATTTTTTTGAATGTTTAAAGTGAATATATAAGACATGAAGTAGCACAATAGAGGTTGTCACTACACATTATAACAACCTTTATTCATAATTTTAAGAACATTAAAATTGCATTAATAGTCATCAGCATCCTTGTCACAGAGCGACTCATTTCACTGCTTGTTACTTCTTGATACTGGATGGCTGGCGATCATATTTCACTGCCATTGCCTGACCCCTGGTAGCCAAGACACAGCCAGAAAACCCATAGTTTAGTTTTGAATTGCTGCATGTACTATTTACCAGCAAGAAGATACAATAGAGAAAAATGCACCACTTTGTTTGTTGTGAAAATTTTGTAAATCTTGTGAAACATACTTGATATGTTATTATTATTCCTTTTTCTTGCAACGTACTGTAATGTTTTTAATACTTGGATTTCGTATACCCATAAAAAACTCTGTGTTCCGAGTCGGTAGTGAAATAATTATATTTAGCTTTTAATACTTTTTTACTATAGGCCTATGGTTTCTGTCTTTCCAAAAGCAGTTATTATTCTAGAACTTTTTTTGAAGTTCCATATCACAAACTACAGAAATCTTTCCCTAAGTGCTATTTTTTACGTGCTTGTGTTTAAAAATTACAGTTTTTTGCCAAACATTTTGAATAACTAGCCATTCCAATCTACCTACTGTAACTTTTTTATTTTTGTACACTTTTGAAAATATCAAGTTAGAAATTTTTGTAGTCCATAGTGACCTAATGTTGCATTTTTGTATTAGCAAATCCAAAAACCCTAGTGTACTCATCTCATTATAATTTCTTATTGGTTTTGATTATTTTTCTCATTACATTTTTGTTTTGTAAAGAAAATAAAAAAAGTAGAAAGGAGTGGAAAGGTTAGATATGTAGACCTATTTGCTCAGAATTAGTGGCTGCCTTTTAGTCTTTTCAGGTAATGTTATGGTTTTCTAGAGTTTCTATAGTGTTTGTTCTTAGTGAAAAATAATTACTAGGAATACCAATGTGGTGATACCAAATAGTAAGAAGTGAAATTATTATAATATGTAAAATGTTTCTACAAGATCTAGAGCTGAAATTGATATGATTGTACCTGTTTGATGTGAAATGGCGTTCAAAATTTTTGATTAACATTTTGTAGACACCATCAGCTGTGGGTGGATTACTACATGCATCTCCCATAGAACAACGTCCTCCATTTAAGTCTTGCCACATAACCATAGGAACTTCCCATACACCTGAAATACATACATCTTGTTAATTGGTATACTAAGCAAACATACACACACACACATATATTCATGCAATATACTTTACATTTCTTAGATACAGTACTTGCTATTGTCCATCATTTAGTTTTCTAAATTGTTACATTGCCATGTGAGTCCAGGAGTAAACTATAAATGAAAGATAAATACTCATGAGAGATAAATGAAACATTGTAACTGTTGTGTATATTAATAATTGTAAATGGGCATGTTTCCCAGTCAGAAAAGGTAATGAAGTAGTACAGATTAAAGCTTTAGACAAGCTTTTGAGAGAAACCGAACATTAACATTATGATGATGAACAATCAAGACAACTATTAACATTATGTTTTCAACCTCCCTAACATTATCTCTCTCTCTCCCTCTCTCTCTCTTTTCATCTTCTTCTTGCGATTTTGTTACAGTTCTCAACAGCAAACATAAACTTATTTTATTATGCATGACTTCACTATTCCTTGCTATTTTCAAGTTCAAAGGCCAGTGGTTCCCAAACTTTCTAGTTCTGTTTTGACATTCCTCAAGTATAATGATACCCTTCTATACTAGTTGTCTTGATTATTCATCTCTTCTTTCACAGCACTAACACTTATCTAAAAATGAACTTTTTCTTGTGAAACTTACTGTTTTTTGTTGAACGCGTTTCGGTGTACGTATTCGCCTTCTTCAGCTTTGAGTCAGACTGCCATCATTTAGTAACGGTTGTTGTGTGGAAGGTGTAGTGGGGGTGGTGTGTGGAGGAAGGGGATTGGCGCGGGGATTCAACTTAATGTTTGTTTTTTGTATAATTATGTCAAAAAGTGTATGTGATTTATATTGTAATTGATCGTTAAGTATGTTGTTTGGTTGTGTTGTGTGGTGTTTATATATTTCGTATTGTTTTCAACCTTCTATACTGTTGTTACATATTTATAATGCACTGGTATATTGCACAAGACAGTCACTCCCAAACTTATTAGGGCACCCCTTTAAAAAAGAAAACCTGATAGTTTTTGTCAGTGAAATTGGTTTTCCATTTTGTTTGATTACATAGCTGTTACATAGTCTTAATTTAATATGATATTTCATTAGGGAAATAACTTTTCTATGCCTACAATGTACACTGGCAACAGTGTGGGATTTTTTACATCCTTCGTTAGGTATTACACAACATGCAGTCAGCTGTGTGATTCAGTAAAGTTCTTATGAAGTTTTTTTATTAGCAGTTTACGTTTTTAATTATCGGGAAACCTTAAAAGATAGGAAATATTGCCACAGATTTGAGAGAGATGCTGAGATTGAGAAGATGAAAGTCCTTTGTTACTCTAACAGAATATGGTGGAAGGTCAAAATAGAGCAAGTTAAGGTCTGACTTCAGGCAGTAGTACTTTTGAAGGAGGAGGATATGAAAGAAGAGGATAAATGAAGATAGAGTTTGTTATTATTAGAAAGTAGAGTGGTCTGGATAGAAAAGTATAAACAGTGATGAAGTGAAAAGACTGAATACATTTTCATATCTGAGGACTTTTGAGATATTATTATAATTTGTTATGATCTATTATGTAATATGATTTGTGTTGTGTTGAGAATTAAATCTGTATTATGTTTTTTTGTAGCTGGAATTACATTGCATTCCACTGCAGTAGTTTTTTAATACTGGTACTTCTTGTTGGACATTGTGTAATGGTGTGATGTAGCGTGTATTGTGTTTGTTATGTTTGTATTTCATGTGATATGAGTTTATGATTTATTTTGTATTTTGATTTCTTGTGCATTATGTAAATAAATAATTTCTTGATTTACTGCTGTTTGATAAATAAATATGCTATCATTCTTCATGTGTTCCACATCAGTTGGCCACATTGTTCTATAACTTCAGAACTTTGTCATGGATACCTTAATAATTTATACAATTTTGTATTTAATCTTATTTCACACATGATCTTTGATTTGTATATGCTCAGATTTTAAAATTCTGCAACTACCTCTTCTGTTTCAGCTGGAAATATTCCATAATTTAAAACTCCTGATATAATAATTTATTGTTTTGTATGTATACTTTATTGTACTTGTATCAATTTATTCTCTCTCTTCTTAGATATATGGATTCCACTGGGAATTTATACTTTAATTTCCATTGTGATTTCTTAGTAAAAATGTTTTGTAAATTTTTGCACTTCTACAAACCAACAGCTACAGAGAATTATAATTGACTGAATAATTAAATTCTTGGATTTCGTCGTCCATGACGTGTCCGTTACTTATCTAAATGTAATTAATTCACTACTGACTCGGAACACAAAGTTTTTTACAGGTAAAAACGTAAAAGTTTTACCTTATAGCCTGAACCAGTTTTTGCTTTTAAAAAGCTTCTTCAGAGGCTCAATTATTAAACTTTGTCAATGAAGAAGCCTTTGTGTTCCGAGTCGGTAGTGAATTAATTATATTTTGAATAATTAAATAAAAAAATAACTTGCATAGGCATTTTAAGTCTGTTTCTGGATTTGCATAACAAGACTAGAAACTAAATATGTTATCTAACTAAATATAACAACACAAAGTTATTGTAAAGCTGTTAACTTTAGCTAAAAGATGGTATCAACAAGTTATGCAAAAGGCATTACAGATACTTCACTCCTTCATAATATTATAGATAACAAAACTCAAGAATTACAGTTACTTTTATGAACAATGTACAATTCCTGGATTTTGTTGATTTATAATTGACTGTATTATAATTAATTTATAAATGTACAATTACTTATATTTGTGTAAGTAAAATTTTTTTATTTTCAAGTCAATTATAATAAACATAAAAATACAGATTTTACCAGGGTAAGATCGAGTTGGACAAGGTGGAATCATACAGTCATGGAACACTTTGTAATCGAGTGTGTAAGGCCAGCTTGGAGGTCTGTTTTCATACACAGGCATTGATGAATCATATGTAAAGTTGGAGTCGTACAACATTTTGAACATCTTGTTGCCACCAATCTGTAAAAATAATTTGATTGTTTTATTAATTTACTCTAATCAAGGTAAAAAAAAACAATAATTGAAATGGAAAAATGTGAAGGATCATGATTTAAAACATATTATATTACACGATGAAATAGTAGTATTTCTTCCAATTTTTCAAGGAGTCTCTGTAAGAGACAGCCACATAAGTCTTTACTTTTTAATATAAATAGGAGGCTATTATACTGTAGTTTACTTAGAAATTTATACATTTGTAATTTTGTATAATAAGAACAATAGTATAAAAATATAAAAGTAATAGAACTTACTGCAAGGAAAGGTGCTCTCATACCACGGATGTCCTCTTGCCTTACTCCACCATAAGCTGCCAAGATTTCCCTCTGTCCTGCGATTTCACGAGTCCATTTCTTCTGAGAAAACTGTTCACCAAAACTGTGTCTGCAAGGTGAAATTGTGTCCATATAATTATCTTTTGTTCTGGTTATTATATTAAAATATGTTGATAGAAACTTGTTATTGTAACTTATAAACATTACTGTGAAATTTGTGTCTACATAGATATTAGGGTGGGCCGAATTTTTATAATATTTTTATTTTGGAACGCTATACTGCAGAAAACTTGCCTCTAGGGCACCTAAGTAAAACGCAGATGAAATTTAAAAAAATATCACCTCTATCGGTAGCGCATTGTGCTTAAATATTTGAAATTTATTGAAAAATACAAGGTTACCTTGCACCTATAAAAATACAAGATAAAAAATTGCTATATTGAAAAAGCTTTAAAAGTAATGCAAAAAAACACGTTGGATTAAGATAACTATAAAAATTACTTTATTCTGGGTAGCGCAAAGCATTACAAATCTGTAATTTAACGTATTTTTTACGAACCGTACGCGACGCGCAACGGTGTCTATTGCAGCCCGTCACCACTTCTAGAGTTCCGGTTGTCGTTCTGCACCTGTACTGCACCCCCCCACCACACCATTGCTATGGAATTTACCCACAATGCAATGCAAAGCGCGCGCCTCCCGCCATTTGTGAGCTCCGTGACACAACAGTATCTGTCAGTGTTGAGCCAGGCAATGACCGTGACGGTGTGTTTCAGTAGTGTTTGTTTCAATAATGTTAGTTTATAACTGATAAGTATGTTTGTTTTAGTAGTGTTAGTTTATAACATTATTTTATTACTGTGTCCTAATGGCTGTGTCTAAGAAAATTACTCGCAGCGAGTTTAATTGTCCGTTATTCTGTCACCCAAAGGAGTTATCTGCGAGTAAACTTCCGACGTATGAAGACGTTCTCAAGTGTTTTTTCAATGAACATTACAATTTGGCATTGAAAGCAAACAACAGGTCAGTAAGTTTTTCTCAAGTTTCAAATATTGTGGCACCACAAGTTAAAGCCGTGTTTGATAAAGCTTCAATACCAACAGTTACGCTTTACAGAATTGTTCAGTTAATTAATGCATACCATAACAGTTATCGTAATCTTATGAAGTCTTATAAGCGGGATAAGGAAAAGGAAAAGTTCAAAAAGAGAGTTGAGGAATTCAAGCAGAAATCTTTGTTACTATTTGATATCTCTGCTTGTAAGTGCAAAATAACTTTAGACTGCAATTTCCAAAAGGCCACTGATGTTTGTGAGTGCCCTGTGTCTATTACCTGTACGTGTGAAAAAGCAAAAAAAATACCAGTCATTGAACTAAAATTCATGTACTTGCAAAGAAAACATGGCATAGGAAAAATGGAAGTGTGGACGTAAAGGAAACAAAAAAAATTACTCAAAGACTTGAAAGAAAGGTTATCGAACATAAAACAACTCATTCCACAATTGACGCGATAGCACAGCCATCTTGCTCAAAACAAACAGATACAGAAACTTGCCTGCCAAAAGAGGTAGTACGTAATTCGTCTGAAGACACTGAAAATGACAGCGATGAAGATTGTAAATTACCAAAGTCTGAAATTAAGTCACCATGGCAGATGCACATTAAATTGAAAAATACTGCACTGACTAGTGATCGCTTTGGATTGTCAGATAGAGCAACGGCAGCTGTGGCTTCAAGTCTGTTGCGGGATTTTGGTATTGTAACTGATGAAGACAACATCTATGTTGCTGACAAAAATAAACTTAGACAGGAAAAAAGTGTTAACCGTTCAGTACTTCAAATGCAAAACGAGGAAAAGCATAACCCACTTCAAGGACTGTATTTTGATGCAAGGAAGGATAACACTCTCGTGATTGAAAAAGTTAACTCAAAGCAGTTTCGAAGAACAATAAAAGAGGAGCATTACACGATTTTAAAAGAACCAGGTTCTGTTTACATCGGCCATGTTTCACCCTCTTCTGGTTTTGCTGAAGACATTGCTAACAGCATTATCTCTTATTTAACTGAAACTGGATTTTCACTTCAGGAACTGGATGCAGTTGGATGTGATGACACCATTACTAATACGGGTTGGAAAACAGGTGTTATTCGTAAAATCGAAGAACACATTAAAAGACCACTACAGTGGGGGGTGTCTCTTACACTTTAATGAATTGCCATTCCCGCATTTGTTTCAAGCTTTAGATGGTGAAACAACGGGACCAAAATCATTTAGTGGTCCGATTGGCACACAACTCAGTAAATGTGAAAAACTCCCAGTAGTAAATTTTGACAGTATTCAGTGTGAGATTCCAGATATTGACCGAAAAATACTAAGCAGAGATCAACAGTACCTGCTGGACATTAGTTGTGCTATAAAAGCAGGTAACTGCCCTGAAGATTTATATGCTTGTGAACCTGGCCCACTTTCCTACTAGGTGGTTAACAACAGCGAACAGAGTTCTCTGATTGTATATAAGTATCAAAAACCCAACAGATGAACACAAGATCTTAGCTTCTTTCATCTTAAAAACATATATGCCTGTATGGTTTCAAATTAAAACAAGTAAATATTTCACAAATGGACCAGAACATGTATTTGAAGTTATAAAATCGTCAAGATTCCTTCCAGAAAACTTGCTAAAGGTCATTGACCCAGTAATTGAGAGAAACGCATTTTTTGCCCATCCAGAAAACTTACTTTTGAGTATGATAGTAGATAAAAGGGATCATGTAAGAGAGTTGGGTTATAGAAGAATTATAAAAGTTAGAAACGTAGCTTCTAAAAGGAACTCAATCAGGAGTTTCCAAACACCCAAAATCAATTTCCAAGCTAAGGACCACATCGAAATGATTCACTGGGGCACTACTACACTTTCACCACCACCTTTGCTGCGAAGAGTCACCGATCTAGAGATTTGGTCTAAGGTCAAATCAAATGGAACAGCAGCTGAATGGAACTTTAACAAATTCCCATGTCATACCCAAGCAGTAGAACAATGCGTCAAGCTTGTCACCGAGGCATCTCAAAAGGTGGTTAGATTTAGTTCAAGAGATGGTTTTATAAGAACGATAATTCTTTCAAGATCATCAATGCCAAGTTTTTCAAGCAAATCTAAATTCAAACTACCTGAATAAGACAAGTAAAAGACTACATTGCCTTACAAATTAAACATTCCAAGTGACAGAAAATAAACTTTTATTTGTTTCTTTAAAATATGTCAATTTTGGTTTTTATGTTGTTTTTGAAGTTTAATGTACTAATAAAATAAAGTAAAATGTATTATTTTTCAATTCATTTATCCTTACTACATGTTGTCCTACTAAAATGAGCCGATAATTGATTGTACCAGGAGTTCTCATCTCTAACTTATTTTTTGGAAAAAGTACGAAATTTGTATATTTTCTCAAAGTTTCAGACTAATGCGCTACCACCAGGTGTAAGATAATATAATTTACCTTTTTTATTTACACATAACTGTTCTAGAGGCAAGTTTTCCATGGTATAGCACTTCAAAATATTAATTTTTTTATTTTTCGGCCCACCCTAATAGATATCTCTGATTAAATTATAGTATTCACTCACTATCACTTATTAATACAGAGAGATGTAAATACAATTACTCCACCCGTGTAATGTGTACAATTTGGAAAGAATGACCACTTTTACACAATCAGATACAAATGCTGACCAAACATTGATTCCTTGTGTAGAAACTTTTGTCAACATTTTGTTTATGTTAATAGCATTAGTTCACCTACTTCTGAATACTTGTCTAAGCTATATGGAGCTGGAGGTTGTCATTTTTTTGTAAGTTAGTAGAGGACACATTATGAATTACTATTACCATAAAATAATTTTAAAATTTGGAATAAGTCGATCCAGATGTGAACAGAGCAACATTTGTATTTGCTCTTTGCTAATAACCATAAATATTTGTCAGAATTTTGAAGAAAGAAGAAATTCTTTTGCATCAGCATAAGAATACAATTGCACAAAATTACTCAAATTACTGAAATATCAGTATGGAGAACCATACATGACTTCAATGTTCTTAGATTTATATTTAAAATCAGTTGGCATTTATTTACCAAAATTAAGTACTTTACTCTTGTTAAAACACAAAACAATGCAGGTAGTCCGCTTAACTGATCTTCACCAAAATCAATAGACCTTGAGTCCTCTACAACTCAGGCACATATGGAAAAGATTATTTGATTCTGTTTGTATTTGCTTGTCATAGAAAACATTCTACACACAGACAATTTTCGGAAAATGATTTTTCTTCAAGTTTTGAGGGTAGTACAATCAGAATCAGCCCTTATCTCAAACACAATTTTTTTGCCATCACCACACTTCCATTTCTTTACGGAACATGGAAGTAAATATCAGTATGGAGAACCATACATGACGTCCATGTTCTAAGATTGATATTTAAAATCATTTTCGAAATGAAATATTTCTATAGAAACTACTTCTTTCTTCAGCCTTAACCACAGTACTGTGGTCAACTATAATTTTCATTTATAAAAAATTACTCCCTCCCCCTTCAACTACCCTTTTCATTTATAGATATTTCATCTACCTTTCTACAGTGGATTATTATGACCTTCTTTTCAGGATACTTTATTTATCAAAATTAAGTACTTTACTCTTGTTAAAACATAAAACATTGCAGGTAAACTACCCCTTCCTCTTAACCGATCTTCACAAAAATCAACAGGCCTTGAGTAGATATACTCGAGCAGATATACAAAAAATTATTTGATTCTGTTTGAATTTGTGGCAGTTATCTTTCACCGTAGACAAAATTCTACACACACACTTTTCAGAAAATAACTTTTTATGTTATGAGGGTAGAACAATCAGAATCAGCTCTTAACACAATTTTTGTCACAATCACCATACTTCCATTTGCTTACAGAACATGGAAGTAAAAATGAGTCTGATTTTGCACTGGATATGATTTGGTTTATTCATTTTTCAGTTTTTATTCTATAACGCTTATCATGTTTATATTACACACCCTTTACCTGCATATTCTGCTATTTTCTGAAATACAATTAACATTTAGGTACTAATGATCTAATTGTGCTCTATTCACATTTTAAAATAAATAAACTGTAATATGCATTGTTATACAGAATTAAGTGAAGCAAAAAAGCAAAAAATTTGTTAATTTTGATAAAAAATTTATTTGGAATTGTACACGTTTTTGCACCATGCAATGCATTGCAATTATTTAGTGTTTAATGACTGAAAACAGTATTGTTTTGATTTTTGTATCTACAATAAATTTATCCCTGGCATTTACCCATTTTGAACATACTCAGCTTGGACAGTTTTACTGTTATGTTTGCCACGATTACAACAGCAAAGCATGTGTGTACACTGCGAGCACAAAATGCGCACACATACCAGAGTGCATGCTGGAGTCAATGCAAGCCGTGCACACTTGCACTGGCCCCCCAGCAAGCAGACTGCTATGCAGGACATGTCGGCTCAGGGCATCATATGCATGAGTGTGCGAGAATGCATGCTGGAGTCAATGCAAGGCATGCCCTTGCACTGGCCCAAACACGCAATCTGCATGCCAGCATGTGTCCTTCAAATGGGTATGTGTGAGTGTGAAGTCCACGTTATAATCAAGACAGACATAATACTAAAAAATGCCATTTCCTGGAGTATATCATAACAGGTTAATTCGTCACGAGATGAATTTATTTGCAGAGATATCTGTTGAGAAACATCTGTGATTGTTGCTGGTTTTAATTAAACTAAATAATTTCATTAAATTTTGATCTGTTGCTTAGAAATTAATAATTTTTTTTAACAATTACAACAATGAAAATTTTAATGTGTTTTACTTCCATGTTCCTTAAGGAAATGGAAGTATGGTGATGGCAAAAAAAATCGTGTTTGAAATTATTGCAGATTCTGATTGTACTACACTCAAAACATGAAAAAAAGTAATTTTTTGAAAAGTGTCTGTGTGTGTGTTTGTCTGTGTGTCTATGTCTGTAGATTTTTTCTATGGCAAACGATAACAGACGCAAATTCCAACATAATCAAATAATTTGTTGTATACAGCCCTGAATTATAAAGTTCTCAAGGCCTGTTGATTTTGGTGAAGATCGGTTAAGGGAAAGGGGTAGTTTACCTGCAACATTTTATGTTTTAACAATGGTAATTTTTTCTATGACGAACGATAACTGCCGCACATTCAAACAGAATCAAATATTGTTTTGCATATGTTCATCAATTCTGAAAGACTGAAGGCCTGTTGATTTTGGTGAAGATCGGTTAAGGGAAAGGGGTAGTTTACCTGCAACGTTTTTTGTTTTAACAAGGGTGTTTTCTATGGCAAACGATAACAGCCGCAAATTCAAATAGAAACAAATAATTGTTTGCATACAGCCCTGAATTGTAAGAGTTCTCAAGACCTATTGTTTTTGGTGAAGATCGGTTAAGGGAAAGGGGTAGTTTACCTGCAACATTTTATGTTTTAACAAAAGTAATTTTTTATGATGAACGATAACTGCCGCACATTCAAACAGAATCAAATAATGTTTTGCATGCATCCCTGAATTGTAGAGGACTGAAGGCCTATTGATTTTGGTGAAGATCGGGTAAAAGAAAGGGGTAGTTTACCTGCAATGTTTTATGATAAGTACCGGTAAAACTTATTTAGGATGTGATAGGCCAACTGAAGCCTAGAACTAAACATTGTATTTTTGTCAGTTTTAATGTTTATTATGTTAAGAATTGTTATAAAAGAACTTTATACGTATCCTAGTTAATGTAAATAACAATCATTCAATCAGTAATTAGTTACAAGACATAAGTTATCAAAATATTGTATCGATTAATTGACTCTCAGTTTAAAAAAGTGAATTTTGATATTAATGGACGAATTTTTCTCTATGGCAAACGATAACAGCCGAAACATGGTAGGGGTAATTTTCTATAAATGAAAATTATAGTTGAAGGGGGAGGGGATAATTTTTATGTGTACTACGTTATCGGCAACAAAGTAGTAGTTTGTTGTTAAAATTCCTTCCCGGGCTGTTTGGCCGTAGTCCAATGTTTTCTGCAAAACCAGACGTTTCAGCAGTGCCGTCAACTGCCATCATCAGTGAAAATTGAGTGCGATAACGTGTGGTGGTATACATTAGTGACCACAGTACTGTGGTTAAGGCTGAAGCAATAAGTGGAAAGAAGTAGTTTCTATGGAAACATTTCATTTTGTAAATGATTTTAAATATAAATCTTAGAACATGGAAGTCATGTATGGTTCTATAATTTTGCTGAAGTCCTGTTGATTTTGGTGAAGAGTGGTTAAGGGAAAGGGGTTGTTTACCTGCAACATTTTATGTTGTAACTAGAGAAATTTTTTTATAACGAACGATAACTGCCGTCAATTCAAACAGAATCAAATCATTTTTTACATATGTGCCTGAGTTGTAGAAGACTCAAGAAGGCCTTTTGATTTTGGTGATCGGTTAAGGGAAAAAGGCAGTTTACCTGAAACATTTTTTGTTGTAACAAGAGTAAAGTACTTAATTTTGATAAATAAAGTATCCTGATAAGAAGATCTTAATAATCCACTGTAGAAACGTAGATGAAATATCTATAAATGAAGAGGCTAGTTGAACGGGGTGGGGGTAATTTTCTATAAATGAAAATTATAGTTTGTAGGGGGAGGGGATAATTTTTATATGTATACTACGTTATCGGCAACAAAGTAGTAGTTTGTTGTTAAAATTCCTTCCGGGCCTGTTTGGCCGTAGTCCAATGTTTACTGCAAAACCAGACGTTTCTGCAGTGCCGTCGACTGCCATCATCAGTGAAAATCGAGTGTGATAACGTGTGGTGGTATACGTTAGTGACCACAGTACTGTGGTTAAGGCTGAAGCAATAAGTGGAAAGAGGTAGTTTCTATGGAAACATTTCATTTTGTAAATGATTTTAAATATAAATCTTAGAACATGGAAGTTATGTATGGTTCTCCATACCGATATTTTCTAAATGATTTAGTGCTAAGAGAAATTATATTATATTTGAAGAAAATTGCATTTATTAAGACACTTTAAAATGTTCATAAAATAATTCTGTAGAATATCTGTTTGTCTATAAAACAAATTAAAGTTATAATAGACAATGAATATACGAAACGAGGTATCTTATCCTTCAAAATGAAGTACTTTATTCTACATCAAAAAGATAGTTTTCAAAAAATTACCCCCTCACCATTCAACTACCCTTTTCATTTATAGATACTTCATCTACCTTTCTATAGTGGATTATTATGATCTTCTTTTCAGGATACTTTATTTATCAAAAGTAAGTACTTTAATCTTCTTCAAACATAACACATTGCAGGTAAACTATCCCTCCCCTTTAACCGATCTCCAAAATCAATAAGCCTTGTCCTCTACAACTTGGATGTATAAGCAAAACATTTTTTGATTCTGTTTGAATTTGCAGCAGTTATCGTTTGCCATAGAAAAAATTCTATATACAGACACAAACACACGCACAGACGCTTTTTGGAAAATTACTTTTCTTCATGTTTTGAGGGTAGTACAATCCGAATCAGCCCTTATCTTGAACATGGTTTTTTGTGTGATCACCATACTTCCATGTTCTGTAAGGAAATATTATTATTTCCTTACGGAACGTGGAAGTAATACATTGTATCCAGGCATCGTAGCTGCAGTAAATAGTTGGTTATTTGCGTATACATACGGTACATACTTATTCATTTTATTAAACATTTGGTTTCAATTAATTAGGGTAATCCTACAATAAAATCTAAGAATTATAAGCTTTTTTATGAATAATACTTTTGTGTTGTTTCTTTTTAATTCTGATTATAAGAAAGTCAAGTAAAGTAGTGGTATGGAATAAAACAAGTCAGCTGAAAATGTATATTAATTACTTAGTTATATTTTAATGACATTCATGATATTATCTCAGAAAATCTGTTAAAAAATGAATACAGATATTACAGATTTGTTGTTATATGAGGATTGATTGATAAAAAAAGGTTTCCATAACTATAAAATAACTTTTCAAGGAAAACATCATATTGACAGTGATGCCAAAATTGTAAAAAATTATTTTACTATTTACTGCTATCAACAGCACAGCAAAGATTTCCTTTTGGAGAAGGGTTCTGGCAGTTTGTGGGGGTGATTAGATTTTTGTTAGTAAATCTACAAAAACTAAAAGAAAATTACTTGCTACTAGCTATTAATTTTGTTTTAATCAAATGCAGAAACATAAGGAATCAGCTTACTTTTTTGCCACAGAAATGAATCAAATATTTTTATAAAATGAGCACTTTGGGCCTACAAAAACAAATATTTGAAAATCACGCTACAGATGCACAAATACATGGTTGGCTACAAATTCTGTTGAAGTCAGCATTCAATCCAGTTCACTGGTAGAGGTCATGGAGCACTTCTAAACAGCACTCCAAAGCCAGTCTTGGGTTTGTACATGAATAATGAACATGTTTTAAGATTTTAATTGCTGATTTGTTTTTGAAATAATAAAACCACTAATTAAAAAATATACAAAAATTGAGAACCGAGCTGTATACATTGCAGGATCAGTAAACTGAAAGTTACCTCTTTCCTGCTCAGTAAGAGGACATTACCTTGGAAACAATGTTAAAAATTTGAACCATCCCTAAGTCACACTGGCAAAGATTAAGCCTGTATAAAGTGATTTTGTATTCACAAGAGAGCTACAGCATACCACAGTTAAATACTGTTAAGACATTACAGAACAGTCTACATGTTTGTCGAATGTGCCAGAAGAATCTCGCTCTAATGTGTGTGGCATACGTGACTCTAGACGGATTCGCGAGACTTTTCTCGAAGCCGCCAGCCGCGCGGACTGTGTCAAGGTCGCAATTAATTATGTAGTACACACTGGCGCTAAGACGTAGTTTGGAATGTTCTGGTCTGTGAGCGGAGATATAAATACATGGCGCAAGCGGCCTTGAGTTTGAGTATTAGTTGCGATATATTTACAGTGCGGTCCGAGTTTATTGTCGGGCGATTACAAGTGATTATCGGACGAGTTTATTGTCGGGCAATTACAAGTGATTATCGGACGATATTACTGTGTGTGTTCAAGTGGTTATTAGTGAAGTGTTTAATAATCGGGCTGGATAATTGTAATACAATTGTGTTTAATTTTAGTGGACATTTTATTGCGTGTGAACAATTTGTATTTGATTTGTTGTAAGAGACTGTGTTGTTAATTACGAACTGTTTAACTGTGAAAATTAAAGCTGGTGATTAGTGACTTAATTGGTGTCTTGATTTTGTTTCCACTGTACCTACGACGATCGAGTAGACCGTCGTAACAATGGTGTCAGAAGTGGGACAGAACGGTTAACAGTGGAAACAATGGACACTTTGTACAAGATGAGGTAATTCGTAACTAATCGGTAAACAATGGATGTAAGCTTTCCAAGCGCTGCTGCGGCAGACACGGGAAGAGACAAAAGAAGAATGAAAACAAGAAGAGAAGAAACAGAGGAATGATGTAAACATGAAACAGAAGACATCAAGGAGTTAATACAGGAACAAAAGCAGACACAAGAAAAAGCTGCTGCAGAGTTGGGTCTCCTATTAGGTGAGCTTAATAAGCAAGTTACTAAAATATCGGAGGTACAAGAATCAATAACATTAAAAATAGCTGAAGTAGAAAAATCTGTCTCAATTGTTGAAGAATCGATGTCTACAAAAATATCTGTCATAGAAGAATCTGCGTCAAATAAAATACCTCCAGTAGAAAACTCAATGGCAAACATAAGAGAACAAATTAAAAGTGAAGTTGAGCAGTGCCTGAAGATGCAACCAAAACAATTTTCTGAACAGACTGTACCAATGAAATAAGTTAATAGAGAAAGTCACTTTGCCTGCAGTGGAGACAGTTCATGTCAAAGCTCCAACCTTTGACAGAAGCAGTCACTGGGCAACGTATCTCCGCCAATTTGAAGCTGCTGCATGCGCAAATAATTGGATGGAGAAAGACAAGGCAGTTTCACTCGTTCTCTCATTAAAAGGACCCGCAGCAGAACTACTACAGAAAGTGCCACCTGACAGCCAAAACACCTATGCCGAATTGATAAAAGCTCTGGAATTATGGTATGGTGATAAACATTTGCAAGATGTGTACTATGCTCAGTTGAGAACAAGACGACAACATTCCGGGGAAAGCATTCAAGAGTTTGAAGCAAGTATCGACAGACTAGTTAGATTGGCCTATCCTGAAGCACCAGAAGATTTTCGAACGAGTTTTGCGATGCAGACATTTACTGCCGGTGGCCGAGATAACGAACTACAGCAAGTGTTACGAATGGCAAGACACCAGAACAGTGCGGACGCCGTGGTACATGGTTTGCAATTTGAGGCCATCAAATCAGCGTCTGGTTGGACAAGTCATAAAGTGCGCGCTAAAAGATCGCGATGGCACAGACGATGAGGAAGAAGAACAAGGAACAGAGACTCGATGGTCGGCGCCACAGAATAAAATAAGAAAGGACAGAAGACCGAAATGTTACAACTGTGGAAAACGTGTAAGGTAGACTGTTGGGAGAAGAAGATACCGAGAGAAGGGAGTGATCGCACCAATTGCAGAAGTAAAGCCCCAGAACAGCACACAGTTTCCATGCTACATAAGACCAGTGGAAACTTGATTGTTAATGGATTTGCGGAAGGTAAACCAACATCATTTACAGTTGACACGGGCGCAACAGTGTCCATTGTGCACCCTGACTTAGTCAGCAACCGCCAGCCTCTAATTAGCTCTTGTACAATACAGACTGTGACTGGAAGCCCCGTCAAGGTGCTAGGAAAGGTAGACGTACGTGTACGCCTGGGTCTTCTCGAGTTTAGCCACCAAATGCTCGTTGCAGACATTGTCGATGAAGTGATTCTTGGCACGGACATTATGAATCCCTACGGATTCATTGTGGACTTAAGAGAAAATATACTGAGAGTTGGCCAAGAGAAGATAAAGCTTTGCATGGCTAAAATGACAGGTCTACCAACCATTCGATTAAGCGAGTGGCATTAGTCAAAGAAAAAGTCAACAGGTCTGGTCAAGAGGAACCCTCTCTATTGCAAGCGTAAACGGAGGAAGAACTAGCAGATGAAATACAAATAAGAGTAACAACAAAAGAAGTGATTGGAAAGCCAACTATGGGTGTCGAGACAAAACTCTTGCTTGTTCCTGAGCTGATAGAAACGCCCGAGGGAAAAGTGGCTGAAGATGAGGTTATGCAAGAGGTTGTTGATGAGAACCAAACAGACTTGGATCAGCCAGTGGTTGGTCATCAGTACATGATGCAACAGGAGTGATTCCAGCAAAACTAGTGGTTGAGCAGAAGACAAGCATTCCTGGGAACGCGATGTTCGGATCACACGAGACTGAATTCGAAGAACGGGAGAATTATTTTTCGCAAGGACGTTCACCTAGATCGCCTGGTCGAGTATTACTTCACAGACGGTTTGCCAGTTCAGGACGAACAGGCTTAAGGAGGAGGCAGTGTTACGACATTACAGAACAGTCTACGTGTTTGTCGAATGTGGCCAGAAGAATCTCGCTCTAATGTGTGTGGCATACGTGACTCTTAGACGCATTCGCGAGACTTTTCTTGAAGGCGCCAGCCGCGCGGACTGTGTCAAGGCCGCAATTAATTACGTAGTACACACTGGCGCTAAGATGTAGTTTGGAACGTTCTGGTCTGTGAGCGGAGGTATAAATACATGGCGGCAGTGGCCTTGAGTTTGAGTATTAGTTGTGATATATTTACAGATTCATTTTGTTTTAATTGTCTCCAAGTCACGTTACTAATATTTAGAATTAATATTAGGCAATTACCTGTATTAACTTCCGTCTTGTGACTTCTTTAGTTTTTTCCTTAAAACAACGCATTTCGAGAATAAATTCTCATCATCAGGTTTTTTAAAAATTATAAAAACATCAAATTCACGCAAAAGGGGGTCGTCAACTGTTTAAAATACACAAACACAAAAACACCACACATAATTAAACACCGACACAGTCACGGCACAGTCCGATGCGCATCGTCTCGCCGCCAACGACCAACTGTTGCACTTTGTCTTATACGACCGTTATCATTGCCCGCTGACCCATCGATATCGATGGCCGTGTTGTACGGCAGATTCGATCGGAACGAAACTTTGTCATTAAGTAGCTGGTCCGTTTGTAACTTAGAAGCCCTGTATATCTCATATTCCTCCACAGCGTTCATGTATGCACCCTTTTTACAATTATGAAGCAGTTTAAAGTTTGTGTGGAAGTCTGAGTACTTATGATTATACAGCATTAAATGCTGAGCGTAACTGGATCTAGTTTTCGAGATATCACTTTTGGGCAGGTGTTCTTTAAAACGTTCGGCTGACGGCCTGCCCGTTTGTCCTATATAGAATTTGTCACAGTCATCGCATTCAAGCTTGTACACTCCAGTTTTCTCTTCAGCCGGGATATGAGTTCTTTGTCCCAAACGTTTTTTGATGTTATTTGTGGTTTTAAAGGCCACTGCTATTTTACGTTTTTTCAGCTCATTCTTTACAATGACTGGTAGTACATTTGTGTACTCAGTTACTATAAATTTAGTATCTTCTTTAGATGGGCCGGTTAATCTGCTTTTACTATTGATTTTTACCGAGTGTTTTCTTATAAGCTTGTCTATGATTCCACTGTTATACCCATTAGCGATAGCTATACTTTTGATTATATTAGTCTCTTCCACTCTGTCTTTTTGCTCAAGGGGAATAGCAAGCATTCTATGAACGAACGCGTTGAAGGCTGCCATTTTTTGGGAATATGGATGGTACGAATCAGCATGAATAGTAATATTCGTGGTGGTGGGCTTTCTATAAATTTTGAATCTAAAACGGTCATTATATTTGCTGATAGTGAGATCAAGAAAGTTCAGGCAGCTATTATTCTCCATTTCTAGGGTAAATTGGATTTTCATGTTTATGCTGTTCATATATCCTTTCAAATTTTCTATTTGTCTACTCGTTCCATTGAATATCATAAAAGTGTCGTCAACGTAGCGCACGTAAAATTTAATTTTGTCTCGCTGTTTATTAAGACTAGACATTAAAAATGTATTCTCAAAGTGGTTCAAGTATAGGTCCGCTAAAATCCCCGATAAAGGTGACCCCATTGCCAGACCATCCTCCTGCATGAAATACTCATTATCATAAGAGAAATAATTTTGTTTGAGTATTGTTTTTAGCAGTTGCATAAGTTCATCAATTTCATTTCTACCTAACCTATTTGTATTAATTAAGCTATTTCTGAGAATAGTCATTGTCTCATCTACCGGCACATTGGTGTACAGATTAGTTACGTCAAATGAAGCCAACCTATAATGTGGTGCTGATTTAATAGTTTTAATTTTTTCAACGAGATCGTAGCTGTTTTTTATGCTGTAGTTATTTACTATGTCAATGTTCTCTTTTATGATTTTTACTAATCTTTTAGCCGTCCTATAACCAGGGGCAGTCGTGTAATTTACAACCGGGCGTATTGGCATATCTTCTTTATGTATTTTGGGTAAACCCGTAAGTTCTGGGGCCCTGGCATTTATGGTAATTGCCTAATATTAATTCTAAATATTAGTAACGTGACTTGGAGACAATTAAAACAAAATGAATCTAGAAGCCAGTCAGGCACGTATTGTCTATAAATTTAAAAACATCAAATTAAAATTGATTAAGGCATCGCAGAACATCAAGTATAACAAAAGATGCCTTCACTACAACATCACACCAAAGTACATAAGTTCCAACATCAACAGCAGACATTGTTCCGAAAAAATAAAATCAATCTGGATTAAGGAAGAGATCAAACGACTTTATATTTTAAAAAGTGGTCTAAATACTAAGCTTTATCTAGCCCACCTGGAAGTTTTAAACGAGTTTCACCCGGCAGTAATAAACGGCATACTCGACATTGTCAATAGACAGATAAACAAAGTCGTCAGTTCTCTTAAACGTAAACAGTTAAGAAAGTTTCAAAACCTGTATACAAAACAACACAATGACGATAATAATACAGTAGATCATAGCCACGTATTTCATCAGCGAGTTGCAAATTACACCGGAATTAAATTTGAACCTAACGAAATGACATTATTGAACAAAGCTTTGATGTATAACATTCCCTCGTTTAATAAGAACTTTATGATCCGTGAAATAATATGCGCGGAAGCTGCCATAAAAACTATTGATAATATTTCGCATCAGGAGGAAACGCGTGCCATCATAAATAACAAAATAAACAAAGTTATTAAGAAGGATACCCACATCGCTAACCTGCAAAATAAGTACAAACGTGACGCGCGTATTGCACGGAATGTTTACGAAAAACTTCGACATGATAACGCTATCGTCACGACAGCTGATAAGGGTAATACGGTAGTTATTATTAACAAAAATACATATACCAATAAGGTACAGGAGTTCATCAAAAACAATAATATTAAAAAGCTACACAAGGATCCCACTAGCGCCTATGTCAAGGAATTAAACAACGCTATAAATAAATGCCCCAATCTCCTCAATGAAAGCACTAGACGTTATTTAAAACCCATAAATGCCAGGGCCCCAGAACTTACGGGTTTACCCAAAATACATAAAGAAGATATGCCAATACGCCCGGTTGTAAATTACACGACTGCCCCTGGTTATAGGACGGCTAAAAGATTAGTAAAAATCATAAAAGAGAACATTGACATAGTAAATAACTACAGCATAAAAAACAGCTACGATCTCGTTGAAAAAATTAAAACTATTAAATCAGCACCACATTATAGGTTGGCTTCATTTGACGTAACTAATCTGTACACCAATGTGCCGGTAGATGAGTCAATGACTATTCTCAGAAATAGCTTAATTAATACAAATAGGTTAGGTAGAAATGAAATTGATGAACTTATGCAACTGCTAAAAACAATACTCAAACAAAATTATTTCTCTTATGATAATGAGTATTTCATGCAGGAGGATGGTCTGGCAATGGGGTCACCTTTATCGGGGATTTTAGCGGACCTATACTTGAACCACTTTGAGAATACATTTTTAATGTCTAGTCTTAATAAACAGCGAGACAAAATTAAATTTTACGTGTGCTACGTTGACGACACTTTTATGATATTCAATGGAACGAGTAGACAAATAGAAAATTTGAAAGGATATATGAACAGCATAAACATGAAAATCCAATTTACCCTAGAAATGGAGAATAATAGCTGCCTGAACTTTCTTGATCTCACTATCAGCAAATATAATGACCGTTTTAGATTCAAAATTTATAGAAAGCCCACCACCACGAATATTACTATTCATGCTGATTTGTACCATCCATATTCCCAAAAAATGGCAGCCTTCAACGCAGTGGCGGCGATAAGGCCCCCGCAGACCCCGCGGCGCGGGGGGGCCCCGACCCTCATGGGGGGCCCCAGTTGGCCCAGTCATGGGACATAACTTGTAACATGAAAAATAAGCGTAAACGAGTTGTAAAACGCTTCTTTGTTGAATTATCAGTTGACCATAGAATTGACGACCCAGTGAAATCATTTGAAGTAAAAGTTTTCAATGCAACACTAGATATTGTAATAGCTCAGCTACAAATGAGATTCGAAGGATTGCGTTGCATTGATGATAGGTTTTCATTCCTGACGCCTCAGAATTTAGTAAACTTCTCACAAGAGACAATAGTGGAGAAAAGTAAGGCTCTGGTAAATGTGTATCCTGGTGACCTTTCCACATCACTGCCTGACCAAGTAATATCCTTCAAAGCTCTGATGGCCAAAGAAATTGTACACAAGAAAAGAATTCGAGAAATGATGAATTTACTGGTTGAAGAAAACAGCTGCCTTATGAGTTGCCTTCCAGACTTAACTACACCTTTGCAGCTTTATTTAACCATACCTGTCACAACAGCTACAGCGGAAAGAAGCTTTCAAAACTTAAATTAATTAAATTAAGTCATACTTAAGAAGTACCATGGCCCAAACTCGGTTGAGTGACTTGGCACTGTTAAGCATTGAGCATGAAGAGACACAGAAAACTAATATCAACGAAGTGGTTGAAAAGTTCTTAGCTATAAAAAAAGAAGACTAGGCTTAGGAAAACAGTGAACTTTGGTTGATCCTCATCTGTAAATATTGTACATTACTTGAGTTCGAGTGTTATTGAATTGGATTAGACTTAAGGAGAACTTGTATAGAGTACATTCAAGAATTTTACAAATTCAGTTACAAACTAATTTAAATGTTTGAAAAAAGCTAGAATGTTACTTTGATATTCGTTTTTAAATAATAAATTTTTAACACTGTGTGCGGTACTGTTTCATAGTCTGAATTTAAATCTTTGACGTAAAAATAAATCATTCTTTTTATTTTGTTTTTTTTTATAGTTTGTATAGAACTTTGTCTATTTAGCAACAATGAATTTTAAGAGTTTGTACACGTGTAAAACATCCTTTGCAAATTGCAAACGCTTTGTGATAGACGAGAAAGTATTCACAAACCATTGTTGTGAAACACACGTAAATAGAAACTCATTTGAGTGTTTTCCCCTATTACGTATACAAAATTTAACCATTTTTATAGGGCCCCCTAATTAGTTTCGCGGGGGGGCCCCGTTTCGTTAGCGCCGCCACTGCTTCAACGCGTTCGTTCATAGAATGCTTGCTATTCCCCTTGAGCAAAAAGACAGAGTGGAAGAGACTAATATAATCAAAAGTATAGCTATCGCTAATGGGTATAACAGTGGAATCATAGACAAGCTTATAAGAAAACACTCGGTAAAAATCAATAGTAAAAGCAGATTAACCGGCCCATCTAAAGAAGATACTAAATTTATAGTAACTGAGTACACAAATGTACTACCAGTCATTGTAAAGAATGAGCTGAAAAAACGTAAAATAGCAGTGGCCTTTAAAACCACAAATAACATCAAAAAACGTTTGGGACAAAGAACTCATATCCCGGCTGAAGAGAAAACTGGAGTGTACAAGCTTGAATGCGATGACTGTGACAAATTCTATATAGGACAAACGGGCAGGCCGTCAGCCGAACGTTTTAAAGAACACCTGCCCAAAAGTGATATCTCGAAAACTAGATCCAGTTACGCTCAGCATTTAATGCTGTATAATCATAAGTACTCAGACTTCCACACAAACTTTAAACTGCTTCATAATTGTAAAAAGGGTGCATACATGAACGCTGTGGAGGAATATGAGATATACAGGGCTTCTAAGTTACAAACGGACCAGCTACTTAATGACAAAGTTTCGTTCCGATCGAATCTGCTGTACAACACGGCCATCGATATCGATGGGTCAGCGGGCAATGATAACGGTCGTATAAGACAAAGTGCAACAGTTGGTCGTTGGCGGCGAGACGATGCCCATCGGACTGTGCCGTGACTGTGTTGGTGTTTAATTATGTGTGGTGTTTTTGTGTTTGTGTATTTTAAATAGTTGACGACCCCCTTTTGGGTGAATTTGATGTTTTTATAATTTTTAAAAAACCTGATGATGAGAATTTATTCTCGAAACGCGTTGTTTTAAGGAAAAAACTAAAGAAGTCACAAGACGGAAGTTAATACAGGTAATTGCCTAATATTAATTCTAAATATATTTACAGTGCGGTCCGAGTTTATTGTCGGTCGATTACAAGTGATTATCAGACGATATTACTGTGTGCGTTCAAATGGTTATTAGTGAAGTATTTAATAATCAGGCGGGATAATTGTAATACAATTGTGTTTAATTTTAGTGGACATTTTATTGCGTGTGAACAATTTTTATTTGATTTGTTGTACGAAACTGTTTAACTGTGAAAATTAAAGCTGGTGATTAGTGACTTAATTGGTGTCTTGATTTTGTTTCCACTGTACCTACGACGATTGAGTAGACCATCGTAACAATTACATGCATAATTAAGTCATCCAATTGTTTAACTCAATTTATAGGACTACCATTTACATGCATTTTATTTAAGTTTTAAAATTCCTTTTCCTTCATCCCTCAAAAACAACCCTTCATCCCTATAATTTACAAACCCCCAAACCCCGTTGCTGTACCACTGCTAGTGGTACAAAAAAGGAAACACCCATGGTTTCCACCCACACTTGATAGACAGTGTGTGGGAGCTGTATATTTAAATAAACAACACACTTTCTCGCTCTATCCATAAAGAAAGATTGTGTGGTATCATTTTGATCCATGTCTGCATGGCAATTTCAAGTTTAGGATTGGACAAAAAATGTTGGCCTTTCAACATCTCTTTCAAATTTGTAAACTTGTATCTGGTGAAGCTGGATGGTGCCAAATCTGGGCTGTAAGGAGAATGTGGAACAATACACTTGTTCCATTGTTTCTTGACTACAATATGACATTGCATTACAATATGATCTTGCATTATGGTAATGCAAAAGAAAGTACTTCTTTCAGGCTTGATTCTGTAATGCATGGTGTGAGTGATTGTTACATTTTACAGTACCGGTATTGTTTATCATTCCTTTAAGCAGAAATTGAGTATAAATGATGCTTCTTGTGTCCAAAAAATTACAGCATGAGTATATGCTGAAGGAACGGTTTTTACTTTCTTTAGGCTTGGAGAACCTGGGTACTGATATTCCATAGATTGGCTTTTGTTTTCTGGGTGATAACGGTAAACCCATGATTCATCTGTAGCGAAATATTTATGATAAAGTCTTTCCCTGCATGCTGATGTTGATTACCGGTAGTAACTTTTGAAGATCAGTTTCCTGTTCATTTGATCTGACAATTGTCATGAACTCATCTGCCACAGATTTTTTTTTGATATGGTGGACTCTTTCCTGACTAATGTACTAGACCTTTAGAGCAATGGCTCTCTTCTTAATTCAACGATTTTCTTGAATTGTGACCTCACTCTGTACTGACTCACATCATGTAGCATCAAAATGGGTTATCCTGACTTTGATTTGTCAAACCCACTTATCTTACGTTTAGTATAGCTTCTGATATGTCTAGACCACTGGCAGGAATTTTCACATCCATGTAACCATTACTCTAAATTGATATCATATAATTTTGATTAGTTTACAAAATTCTAGTATCAAAACCTCTATTACTGACCACTGTTTCATGTATGTTACTCAGAGGTAACATACACGACTAACAATGAAAAATTGGTAGGCAAGGAGAAGATAGGTCCATTGTTTCTTAGGCATGGAGAGAAACTATGTTTGTTGTTGTTTGTGCTACAAAACATTTGTGCAACATTTTCTTCCATTTACCAGTGACACCATACAACAGGTGTTTCTATTTCTCAACCCACCTGTTATACATCCCTATTAGTTGTTAATGTTTAATATAGAACAAAGAAAATATCAGACAATTTTTGTGGCATATGTGCTGTTGTTGTAGTACAATCATATGAGTGAATACTTACGACACAGAGTGAGAAGCTATCTCATGGCCTCCAGAATAAAGGTTTTGTACTTGACTGTAATCTGTCCATTCATGGGAGACATAAAATGTGGCTGAGATTGGACACCCATTTGGGTTTGTTCTTCCTTTTTCAAACAAGTCACTATATAAGCCTTTGTTAAGATCATTCACAGAATCATCAAAAGTCAGTAGGACAATCTGTGGTGTCTCCTCTGGTAACAACTCGCCTGTAAGTGCAGTGAAATCAAATTATTAGCCCATATGAAATTAGATTGTGATGTTTTCAAGAAATGTGTAAATAACAAAAATAATGCCAATTGCTATTTCATGTTAAACAATTCAGTTACTGAAATGACTCCTATTAGTGACAAGGCATGGTATTTCCTCTCTCAGATTTTATAATATTACTGATAATCTGTTAGCATAACAGTTACAACTATGTTCTCCCTGCATGTACTGCCCCAAGACTTAAACAAAAACACCTGCCTGAGTGGTCAATATTGAATTATTTCATCAATAAATCACACATTGTTATATGCTAAAGGCAATAATTAATATGTACATTTTAAAATCTATTAAAAATACATAATTATTAAGCAGTCTTTATATACAATCATACCCAAATCCAAAACATTGGATTGTAATTGTTATAATTCTATGATAGGTAGTCATATATGTCTATAAAATTATATGTTGTTCCTATTTTTTGAAGAGATTTATAGATTATTTATTTAGAGCACAAATATAAGTTTTGTATACTGGTATATATATAAGTATTTAATTTTGATATTTCCTTGTTTTCATTAACTTTACTTTGTAACTTAAAATTACAACCCACTGACAAATGACTTCAACATTAAGTAAGAAAATTTGTACATAATAAGAACTATGTTCTCCCTAAGTATATTTACTTTACAAAGAAATTAAAAATTCCCCACCTGGAATTTCTTTTCCTCCACAGCTGCAATCAGGTAACAAACAAACATCTTTTCGACATTTGGCTGCAGTCTTATCTACCTGTGGTGTAGGGTAGATGGGATCTGGCCTGAAATTAAATTTAAAAAGAAATTAACACTATATAACTAACAGACTTACTGAATGTACCAGTTCATTTGGTTTATTGAAATCTGTTAATATCAGTGTAGTGAATGTGTATATAGAAAAATAAAGGTTCTCGCTTTGTTGGAATGTTGGGAAGATCCTTCAAAGAACTTTTTTAACAAAGAAATTTGTTTGTTAATTGCTTTTTATGACATTTGAATATGTTAATGACAAAATTCTGACTGCAATGTTTGGACATGATATCCATTAACTAATGTTCACATTTAGTCAGAAATCTGTTGTGTATAAGAAAATTCTTTATGAATCTATCTATTAATTTTGTGTATTCATTATATCTATCTTCAGTATTTACATGCAGTTAAATGGTCAGCAAAACTTACTGACCACTGGAACCAATTAAAAAGTATTCCATTTTACAATTATTTTGAAATAAATTAACATTACTTAAAACTTACCGTTTTGGAAAGTACTTGTAAATATCAATGTATTCAGCAGCTTTTGAAACTATCTGTGTCGATGGTTTCAGTGTTGGTCGACCACGCCTATGGGAAACAAAAGACTATTGGAATTTTTAAATTGACAATAAAACACAATAAAACAGGTAGTTCAAATGTCAGATAAAGTTTTACTAAACCACCACTGAACATTTGTTTAAATCAAAAGTCGATACCATCGCCAAGAACAGGACAGTGCTCCCAAACGGGAGCCTCTGAAGAAGCTTTTTAAAAGCGAAAACCGGTTCAGGCTATAAGGTAAAACTTTTACATTTTTACCTGTAAAAAACTTTGTTTTCTGAGTCGGTAGTGAATTAATTATACTTTAAATCATATTTTTTTACATTGAAATGTAAATTGTTCACTTGAAATATACAAAATATATTAAATATATAGAACGTTGTTTACATGATTAAACACAGATTTTTATGCATGTAGACACACAAATATATGATGAAATGTGTATAAATAATGTAACAACATTGCATCATGTTTTAGCAGTAAAGTAAACCCTTATTTAGTCCATGTCCTATTAAAGTGAAATTTGCTTACTCTGGGAAGTCTAAATCTTAAAAGTATCTGCAAATCTGAAAGAATACAACCTGAGGTCCATGATTTTTAATTTTTCTGTTGGTGTGAAAGACACAGAATCCTCAGTATTGGTTAATTCTTAATACATATGAGATTGTAATACAAGCTAATATATATGAAACTCAAGATTTTGATGATACTCTGTATCAAGCTACTGAAATTGCTGTAACAATGAAGGACATTAAATTATTGCTAGAGGGTGACAAAGATGGTAATTAAATTTTATCTGAGCCTGACACCATTTGTTTGTTTACAGGCTTCTTCAAAGGCTGCTGCTGTCTGACAAGAACAAGTGCCAGGGACTCAATAATGCAGAGGGAAACAAGAACTAGTGTGGCTGAATACTGAGATAAGAGGAGAATAATAAAAATGTTATATGGAAGGAAGAAAATAGAGCATATGAAAGTAGATTTTGATTAGAAAGAAAGTAGAAAGTTCTACAAAGAAGTTAACAAGGTTCTACAAAATATATTAAGGTTGGAGTTAGAAAGAAATTCCAGCAGATAGATCAACAGTTATTTAATGCCCTATTTCAACAAAGGAAGTCATACAAACTGTGAAAACTATCGGAGCATTTCTTTTATACAAAATGTTGGCAATGTCAATTTGTAACTGCCTAATGAGGGAGGCTGAGGAAGAAATTGGGGAGTATCAATGTGAGTTCAGGCAGAATAGGTCCACCATAGACCAGGTGGCGAAGCGTCAGGGGAGACAAGGTAGACAGTGTCTCCCCAAATAATTTATTCATAAAATAATTAATTTTTATTTATGTATTAAGTTACATAAGTTACTCAGAAAGGTATAAAACTTATGTAAGAAGTTAAATATCATGCTACATGATGCGAGTGTGAGCCATGGAACCTTGCTGTGCGATGCAATTGTACGCGGAGTATCAGGGTAGACGTTACTTGAAATGTCTTGTCACAAGGCTGGAGGTGAGGAGGGCTTCGGTGGATGACAATGGGAAGGGACCTTCGCGCACAGCATAAAAATGTGTCCCATACATCACATCAGAAGACACGTCTCCCCTGCACTAAATAGCACAGAATTCTCGCCTGGCCGCCTGTGTTTGTTTCAATGTGCTCGCGTAGTGAATATTCGTTTTTGTTGAGTTTATACATTATTTAAAATTTTATATATTGTTGTATAGACTAAGAAGTGTGTAATCATTTACACATTAATTATTCAATAATACATATTGTTAAGTGTCGTCATTTAAGTGCTTTAAGCTTATGGTTTAAAGGAGCAAAATGAATACAGTTAGTACCAGTTCTATGGCAGAAGTATTTGATATACACTCTGACAACTTTGATTTATTAGAATTTTTGTTAAAATACGAAATCAGTACATTACATTTAGAGCAAAAAGTATTGTTAACATCAAAAATATCTCGGGCGTCTTTAGACTTGTCAAAGAAGGATGGAAAAGTTATCAGAAAATTTGGTGTAGTAATATTATATGGCTCTCTTGTTGTAAGCGAAACAAAACTCTGCACTTCTATTACTGTTTGATGTTTAATGGAGAGGAACCATGGAGCAAAGTTGGAGAAGGCGCTATAAAACATTTTGAAGTTAAAGCCGCTAAACATGCTAGTAGCAAAACTCATATGAAATATTATGAGATGTTTCACATGCTGCGATGTAACAGAATTGAAACTGTTTATCCAAAACATGTAGAATTCAAGCAATACAGCACAATGAAAATGTGGCACGAAATCGAAGGATAGTAGGCCGTTTGGTAGATGTTGTTTGTTATTTAGGGAGACATGAGTTAGTTTTTAGTAGGAATAAGGAAAATGAGCAATCTCTCAATAAGGGCAATTATTTTGGAACTTTAAATTTACTGGCAACGGGAGAGTCTTTCATGAAAGAACATATACAAAGTGATTCAAAATTGCACGGCAATCTCGGGAGCTGATTCTATAAATAAAAATAAGAAAAAAATGAGACACGGCGTGTAGATCTCATTTACAAGAAAATATGAACCGCTTGTGTAATGCCTGCAGTAATCCGGATTTATCACCATTACAAAATATGAATAAAATTTATGTTTTTCTGGCAATATTTTCTAATTAAGATTCATAAACGACACCAATAACATAACAAAACGATAGCTTTTTTTTATATTTAGGCTAAATTATATAACGAAATGGGTGTGTTTCAGACAGTCACTCAGCTATTATCTGATAGAGGTAGCATTAACTCTATTTACTGGCATAGTTTTACTGGTTCATTAAGAACGTCAATAATCTTTGTAAGAGGTTGCTTTTGGCTGGTATTTTTATGTCTACCCAAATTATTTTGTCACGCTTCGCCACTGCCATACACCATATATCAGCATTGTACACTATGCTTGGAAAACATCAGGTGTAATTAGTATCAGGAGTGGATCCACGGGGGGAGGAAATCCCCTCTTCCTAAATGGCCACTTCAGAGAAAACTTTTTTGTCATCTTGTGATAGTAGAATGGTTTGTGATTGTGAGTGTGATACAAAATTCATATCATGTTGTGTAGGTTCACGGTTTTACTCTAAAATTAGACCTACTTTAAATTGTAACTGTACCTTACCACCATGTTAATTTTTGTTTGATACATAACTTAAATTAGCAGTGTGTATTTTAAACTGTAAGTGAATATTATTAAAAGAACAATGAAGTGAAGGTTTTGTTTAGACTTTATTGATATGTATAATAAAGTTGTAAACTATTGTTGCCTCACTTACATTTTCAGTTTTTTTCTCATATTTTCTGTAACATTTAATACAAGTAGTCACAAGTAATCATACACAGTATGATTATACTGTGACATGAACTTAATACTGTTTTAATTAGTTCTGAAAACAATGCTCACGAAATTGATGCTGGTGTTCCTCTGCTAGGTGGTCCTGGTTCTGCTTCATTTGGTGATACAGTGTATGTTTGAACACCGCGATTTCTACTGCTTCCCCTAAAACATTTTGGTATGTTTATAAATTTGCAAATAATATTCTGAACAGTAACATATAATAAGTTATAGCTTGAAATATTTCATTTAAATACTCTCTTAAATACTCTCATTACACGCATACATAAATTATTACAATAATATAACATTTACTTTATGTAAAATATGATTTTGCACATTCTATGTACTGTCAGAACATATATGTGTGTTTTGGTCAAATACATAATTAAATTAATTCTGTAAATAAACACACTAAATTGTTTATGTTCATTTCACAAACAAAATGTATCTGGTAAATTTTGTTAATTTAATGAACATAACTTTTGTTTTCACTTGGTTTAATACATTTAATACATATAAATGTGTGTATACATATATTCATCTATAGATAAATATGTCTGGTTATTTACTTGGAAATAACTTACTTTTTCTGTTAAATACATATTTTCAAAACATTAATGAAGAGTTTTACAAGGGCACAGGATTCAATTATAGTACTAACGAAACGTCTGTATAACACTAAAACCTAAGTTGCATGTAGAATAAAATCTTCAGATAGATCTGTGGTAACAAACCACAGTTACATAACTTATGTGTGTGTGTGTGTGTGTGTGTGTGTGTGTGTGTGTGTGTGTGTGTGTGTGTGTGTGTGTGTGTGTGTGTCCATTGGATTCTTCTAGAACAATAGTCGATAAACTCCTACACAAAACAAACAACAGACAAAGACAGAAAACAACAAATTCATAACACTAACATACATCAACAAACAAACTGAAAAAATAAGTCCAAAAATTCAAAAAAGCAGGATACAGAATCGCTTACAAAACTACTAACAAAACAGAACACACACTATCAAAAAACAAACACAAAGCACAAAACAAATTCGATCTACCTGGTGTTAACAAACTGAATTGCTCAGATTGCAACAAATTCTACATAGGCCAGACAGGACGTAGCTTCAAACAAAGATACATTGAACACACAAAGGCACTCCACTCCACTACAGAAACCACCTTTGCAAACCACCTCATTGAAGCAAATCACACATACAAAAACATCGACAATAACATGAACATTCTACACGTACACACAAAAGTATTTAGAATTAATATTAGGCAATTACCTGTATTAACTTCCGTCTTGTGACTTATTTAGTTTTTTCTTAAAACAACGCGTTTCGAGAATAAATTCTCATCATCAGGTTTAAAAATACTATAAAAACATCAAATTCACCCAAAAGGGGTCGTCAACTATTTAAAATACACAAACACAAAAACACCACACATAATTAAACACCGACACAGTCACGGCACAGTCCGATGCGCATCGTCTCGTTGCCAACGACCAACTGTTGCACTTTGTCTTATACGACCGTTATCATTGCCCGCTGATCCATCGATATCGATGGCCGTGTTGTACAGCAGATTCGATCGGAACGAAACTTCGTCATTAAGTAGCTGGTCCGTTTGTAACTTAGAAGCCCTGTATATCTCATATTCCTCCACAGCGTTCATGTATGCACCCTTTTTACAATTATGAAGCAGTTTAAAGTTTGTGTGGAAGTCTGAGTACTTATGATTATACAGCATTAAATGCTGAGCGTAACTGGATCTAGTTTTCGAGATATCACTTTTGGGCAGGTGTTCTTTAAAACGTTCGGCTGACGGCCTGCCCGTTTGTCCTATATAGAATTTGTCACAGTCATCGCATTCAAGCTTGTACACTCCAGTTTTCTCTTCAGCCGGGATATGAGTTCTTTGTCCCAAACGTTTTTTGATGTTGTTTGTGGTTTTAAAGGCCACTGCTATTTTACGTTTTTTCAGCTCATTCTTTACAATGACTGGTAGTACATTTGTGTACTCAGTTACTATAAATTTAGTATCTTCTTTAGATGGGCCGGTTAATCTGCTTTTACTATTGATTTTTACTGAGTGTTTTCTTATAAGCTTGTCTATGATTCCACTGTTATACCCATTAGCGATAGCTATACTTTTGATTATATTAGTCTCTTCCACTCTGTCTTTTTGCTCAAGGGGAATAGCAAGCATTCTATGAACGAACGCGTTGAAGGCTGCCATTTTTTGGGAATATGGATGGTACGAATCAGCATGAATAGTAATATTCGTGGTGGTGGGCTTTCTATAAATTTTGAATCTAAAACGGTCATTATATTTGCTGATAGTGAGATCAAGAAAGTTCAGGCAGCTATTATTCTCCATTTCTAGGGTAAATTGGATTTTCATGTTAATGCTGTTCATATATCCTTTCAAATTTTCTATTTGTCTACTCGTTCCATTGAATATCATAAAAGTGTCGTCAACGTAGCGTACGTAAAATTTAATTTTGTCTCGCTGTTTATTAAGACTAGACATTAAAAATGTATTCTCAAAGTGGTTCAAGTATAGGTCCGCTAAAATCCCCGATAAAGGTGACCCCATTGCTAGACCATCCTCCTGCATGAAATACTCATTATCATAAGAGAAATAATTTTGTTTGAGTATTGTTTTTAGCAATTGCATAAGTTCATCAATTTCATTTCTACCTAACCTATTTGTATTAATTAAGCTATTTCTGAGAATTGTCATTGTCTCATCTACCGGCACATTGGTGTACAGATTAGTTACGTCAAATGAAGCCAACCTATAATGTGGTGCTGATTTAATAGTTTTAATTTTTTCAACGAGATCGTAGCTGTTTTTTATGCTGTAGTTATTTACTATGTCAATGTTCTCTTTTATGATTTTTACTAATCTTTTAGCCGTCCTATAACCAGGGGCAGTCGTGTAATTTACAACCGGTCGTATTGGCATATCTTCTTTATGTATTTTGGGTAAACCCGTAAGTTCTGGGGCCCTGGCATTTATGGGTTTTAAATAACGTCTAGTGCTTTCATTGAGGAGATTGGGGTATTTATTTATAGCGTTGTTTAATTCCTTGACATAGGCGCTGGTGGGTCCTTGTGTAGCTTTTTAATATTATTTAATAAACTAGATCCAGTTATGCTCAGCATTTAATGCTGTATAATCATAAGTACTCAGACTTCCACACAAACTTTAAACTGCTTCATAATTGTAAAAAGGGTGCATACATGAACGCTGTGGAGGAATATGAGATATACAGGGCTTCTAAGTTACAAACGGACCAGCTACTTAATGACAAAGT
Source organism: Magicicada septendecula (assembly GCA_034769895.1). NCBI lineage: Eukaryota > Metazoa > Arthropoda > Insecta > Hemiptera > Cicadidae > Magicicada > Magicicada septendecula. The sequence continues at coordinate 278,063,528 of CM068372.1, forward strand.
TTCGTTCCGATCGAATCTGCTGTACAACACGGCCATCGATATCGATGGGTCAGCGGGCAATGATAATGGTCGTATAAGACAAAGTGCAACAGTTGGTCGTTGGCAACGAGACGATGCGCATCGGACTGTGCTGTGACTGTGTCGGTGTTTAATTATGTGTGGTGTTTTTGTGTTTGTGTATTTTAAATAGTTGACGACCCCTTTTGGGTGAATTTGATGTTTTTATAGTATTTTTAAACCTGATGATGAGAATTTATTCTCGAAACACGTTGTTTTAAGAAAAAACTAAATAAGTCACAAGACGGAAGTTAATACAGGTAATTGCCTAATATTAATTCTAAATATTTAGTAAAGTGACTTGGAGACAATTAAAACAAAATGAACACACAAAAGGCTGAAAACTAGACACTCTAGAACAATTGGAAATATACAAACACACGAAAACAAATAAAAATGACATCCTTAATGAACAGATGCAATTCATATCACACACATTATTCGAACATATCACACCTCACACACACAACATCGATCTTTCAAAAATCGATTTCATCGCCAACAACAAGACGGACAGTGCTACCAGCGGGAACCTCTGAAGAAGCTTTTTAAAAGTGAAAACCAGTTCAGGTTATAAGGTAAAACTTTTATGTTTTGAGTTCAGAGTCGTAGTGAAATAATTATTCTTGGATTTTGTTGTCCATGACGTGTCCGTTACTTAACTAAATACAACTATTATATTAACTAAGTTAATAATATTAACTATTAACTATTAATTATAAGGTTCAACCTCTGAAAAAGCCTTTTAAAGGTGAAAACCGGTTCAGGTTGTAAGGTAAAACTTTATGTTTTTACTTATAAAAAACTTTGTGTTCCGAGTCGTTAATATAATAGTTGAAATAATTATATTTAGTTAAGTAACAGACACATCATGGACAATGAAATCCACGAATATTATTTGATATGAAGACAAAGTTTAACAAAATTTCAAATTATAAACAATTTAATTTTATTTTGGACAGAATGATTTATTGATTTGGGGGGATAAAAATAACATAATAGATTTGTAATTATACGATGGTTTATGTACTTGTAAGTGACAAATAAGCATTAAATATTTTTTCCTAAATAAAATACTAAATAGAATAACAAAATAGACTAAATAAACTAACAAGTAAACTAAATAGAATAACAATAATTAGTAGATTAGTTAAACTGTTGAAGGAGTTTGTTCAGTTATATAATATAGAAGTGGGCAATTGCTGTTTATAGAAACTGTGAGACATTATCAGGCATGTCTTTTTTCAAGAATGATGGCACTGAGTATAATATGTAAACATGTGTGACTCCTACTATCAGTTTTATTTTCTCATCTCTCAATTTACTGCCTGTTTTTATGCATGGAAATGCAAATTGTATCTAAAATGTATGTGCAGGTCTACACATAGATTTAATGGCAGTTCCAGGTATGTAAAGAGATATGTTTTCCATATGTGAAAATCATCCACTGATTTAACATTGTCTTTAAAGGTGAAATGCCTGATTAAAACCCAGATATGATTTAAACTATTGGAGAAGTAACACTCAATATATCAATATTGACAATTTAAACAAAAAGAAATCACTTTCATGAAAAAAATAATAATTATCAAAATACTACAAAGCTTAGAAAAATAGAATTTATACTGTTTGAAGTACATACTGCACTGTAGTAAAGTACTTAGACAATGATAACGCTAATATGAAGTAAATAAAGAGTGTTGTCATGTTTACAGAGGATCCTGTTAGAAATCAAGTGCCTTGCACAGAATACAAGAGAATATTAGAAGTGGGTGAAAGACCCTGGAGCTTGATGGAAAAAAGGAATGGAAAAGAAGAAGAACTCATGTATTATCAAATGGCATTTTGTGTTAATGTGGACTTCAATGAACATTCTAACCCTTGTTTTACATCTGTTACACAACAAAATTGTACAGCAGTGTTTAGGAATGAACATTTCCGTACATTTTAGACAGACACACTACAGGTTTTAAATGTAAAACAAGACGTTTCTGTTTATTCTTCTTATGAATCTTTATAAGTATTTTCCCTGGAGAACACCATTCGATATGAATTCATAGAAGTCATTATTCATGTGCAGCTAACTGGCAAGTTACTTATCAAGACACTTACCAAAAGCTCAGAAATACCAAGTAATAGTGTCATTAGAAGTTTTGATTCTGATATTTTATAAACTTTCTGCTCTTTAAATTATAGCATTGTGATTTTTTTTTAATACACTATGCGCCTTGGATTCATAATGAAAGAAAAACAAGAATTTCAGATACTTAAATTGTTTGTTAATGTGAAAATGTATTTAGTACTCTCCTCCAGGATAATGGATGCTTGCCTTTTTTGCTTCACTGCCTTATCCTTGGTCTCCCAATGCTTCTTCTCATTGGTCTGAACATTATAGCTTCCCATGTTATACTTTCTGGTGACATACATTACACATGCCCTCTATCTTTCTTTGTACCATAAGCAGGGGCGTAGCTACCGCTGTAGCAGATGTATCAATGATACAGGGCCCCCAAGCTACAGGGGCCCCAACATGTGTAAGCAAAAATTTGTAAAATGTTATCCATAGTCTTATTGATAAGACAGCCCTAATGAATGAATAATGAAACACTCCGCCACAGCTCTATATTATGCTGTCTGAACTCTGAACGCACCCTAAAGCGCTGTCCGCACGCGCCAGCTTGCTGACCATTCCGTTAGTTCTCGACGATCTCGATAGGTGGCAGCTACGTCGCTTGAGTTCACGAATAGTTTATAGTCTGTGGCAACAAGGACAAATGATGTCTCTGCCGGGAGAAGTCCCGTTCTTTGTTTGCGTGAATGAGTGGTGTAAACAATCTTTACATGTTTTTTTAATTTTTTCACTTCAATGTGTACACGCAATTAATTACGTTGTGATTATTTGTGCAGTGAGTGTTTTTATGCGAGTGTTGTTGTTTATTTTCCAAAAAAGGGCCCCCAAGAAATTTTGATACAGGGCCCACTCAGGGCTAGCTACGCCACTGACCATAAGTACTATTTTTGTTACTGGTTGTATACCCAATTTTTGCCTTATGTAATTTCTTGTGTAGGCTATTATAATGTTGTACAACCTATGGCATTTAAACACTGATGATTCTAATTGCTAAAAATCCCTAGGTGTCTAGATTGAAATCCTTACTGTAAACTGGTAACTGCCATTACTTTGTAAAAATTTTATTAGATTATCCCTTATGATTTTTGCTTTCATGGTTAGTCTTATAGTGGCACATTTTTAAGATAGCTGATAATGTGATTAATAATGTCTCTGTCATTGTTATAACTTATAATAGACACAATATAATAGTGTGCAACTTTCAACTATATTTGTAGTCATGGTTTTTTGTGTTGAAATTATCTTCTTCTTCAGATCTTACATCCTTAGTTTATGGCCTGTTCTGACTTCTCCATCTTGTTCTCAGTTTACTGATACTTGTTTTCAGAATTATTCCTGAGGCCACTTTTGTTATTGTTTTTTATTTTATTTTTTGTTTTGTTTTAACACGAACTTTCGACTTTCCCTTATATCCCTTCACAATTTTGTCCACTGATTTTACACTCAGTTCTTTCTATATATGCATTTCTAATTCTATGTTCACTGTATGTCCTTTTGATGAATCTCAGAAATTGAAATTTTATAGTTATAAAATGTTATTAGTTACTTACTAATTAGTTTTTATTTATTATTGCTTATTACTATTTATTCCTTGATTCAGTAACTGCTTTGTTTGGTTAACCTATTGTTTTTCTTCTTATTTCAATTATTATTACTATTGTTATTTAGAGAATAAAAACCAATCTTATTTATAATACGTTAGACACAGTGTAGTGATTAGTTTACTGGATTGGATACACCAGGTTCTATTCCTGATAGACATTATTCAGTTGTAACCATAGCTGTTGCTAGACAAAGATAACCTAGTGTCTGTAGTTTTTATCTAGTAGCATCTAGATATTTTTATATGGTTTTAATACAGATTGTTTTATCCATCAATCTAGGTTTCTTTCTGGGAGTGTTACTCGTACTTTTTGTTATATCATCATAGAGATGTGGTAGATTCCTAACATAAATCTAATTGTATTATCTGAGGTTTATATGTCCACCTCATGCAGTATCAGCATAGTCCTACTAGAGACGCAACCATGAAATCAGGTAAATGACAGAAATTGTACTGTTGTCCACACAGGATCAACAAAGTTATGGAAGGTCACTTATATGTGACAAAACAGTGACAATATTCACCACCTGGCATTGCGGCACATGGACTATATAGACTGTATGTGACTTTAAACTCCATTCAGAAAACTAAATGGGAACAATACAGTTTCTCTGAGGTGCAATGTGGCCACAATTATGGATGTTAAAACTGGCATTAAATTGTAAACCCATGTGACAGAGAAGAAGTGCATACATAATAGAGTATATTATGTATATGGTGTACTGAGAGTTTAGTTTCAGGCTAGACACTCTCTAGATTGGTTGGCCAGTTCAAGGAGGTTTCGTGTAGGACTAATGCAATTTGTCTACTTTATGTGACAATTAGAAAGTATACCTAATACAGGTTGTTCCTAAAAAATTCCGTCTCCATTAGGTCTCTCCTGTAAGTTCCTTCTCTACATAGAGAATGCTCCTGACCTGGGCAGTGTTCTTGGTTTAGGGGTCCTATAGGGAACGCTCTTGATCTATGAGTTTCAAGGGAGAGTTCCATGTCTAATACTTCATAGTAGATTAGGAGACTTAAGTCAGAAGGAGTGTTTTAATACAATTGACTGGCTATCAGAACTGAGGAAAAGGTCAATGGATATATGACAAACCAACACATATACGGTTACTAAATTTAGTATATCACTACCGACTCAGAACACAAAGTTTTTATTGGTAAAATGTAAAAGTTTTACCTTATAGCCTGAACCAGTTTTCAGTTATTATAATCTTATAATAAGTTGTAGGTAAAACTTTTACATTTTACCAATAAAAAACTTTGTGTTCCAAGTTGGTAGTGATATATTTAGTTAATCAATGGACAACAAATTCATCATGGAGAACAAAATCCAAGAGTTACTAGTTTGTTGGGCAAACCGCAGCAAAAATAAAATAATTCTTTGGTTCTAATCATCCCATGGTCTAAGGGTAAATAAAACTGTTGTAACTACTTTCAGGTTCAGTACTGAACATAATTTGGTGCTGCTGAATTATGAATTAGTGTGTCACTATCAGTGTGGATTGAAATGTGTGTTGATTTGTTATGTTCATATTAATACATAATATAAACTCTTATACAATTATAATTATTTCCATCCTTTTAGGTAACTTCTTTAACAAGGTTAGTGACTATTTGTCAAACTGCAACTCTTCTATGCTTTGTGTATTTAGCATCACTTATTTTGATGGTCTGTTCCTTGATGTTCCTCATCTATCACTGTTCCTCCCATCTATTCTTCTTGTTTTATTAATCTTGTTTTCTAACACTAACTACTCAACATATATATTCCTTATACTTTATTAAATGTCCTAATTAAGAGGTCTTTTAGGTTATGCAATGTTAATAAGTTGTGTCTATGAGTTAGTTTTCATAATAGTGTCATTAATTATTCTGTCTGATTTGTCCTTTTCTTAGTGGTTCCAATTATAATAGGCCAATAGTATAATTGAGACATAAGATAGTATGGTATAGTATAATACTATAATTTATTATGGGAATATATAAATAATAATAATTATTATAATTCCTATTCCTATTATTATTGCTACAATGTCTATGTATTGCTATGATTTATATCATGCTCTCAGGAAAGCTTACGCTTATTGAGAGAATTTTAAAGCGAAAAGTTGGCAAGCCTAACTTGATTATCCAAACGCATTTCTAAACGTTTGGTGCCAGAATATGTAGCATGTTGCAGTTCCCCAATTTACCACGTGTTGGATCTGCCAAGTAGACTTCTTGTGGGACTTGAATCTATGGCCACTTATGCTCTTGGCACAAATATTAAAAAGTGGTGGAGATCAATTATAAACTTTCCTGGTATTATTAGATCAATCAGTTACATAACAGACTCCCTGTTTGACTAACATTGATGTTTTTGCAGAAATATACTGAAAGAATAATAAATGAAACAGATTTTTAGTTTGTATTTCATTCATGCAGTCTTTGTAGGAAAAAAAATGAATGTATTCTGTACTTGAAAAATGGACAAGTACCGGTAATGAGTTTCAGAATCATTAAAGACAACAAAATTTTGATGTTGGAACAGATTTATTTTGATTTTCAGAGGATGTAATTAGTTACTTGCTGTGTCCTATGTGTTTGTAAATGCAAAAGTGTATGTCATTTGTTGATTGTTGTAAGTCATGCAAGATATGGTATGAGATCCATGGCAAACACAGTAACATAGACATTTTCATTCTTAAACTTATAATTTTGTATGTAGGTTTGTTGACTAGCGTCTACGTGTGTGTTTTTATATGTGATGTGAAGCGGCACAATGGTGGGGGGAGTCAACACTGCCGCTCTATCAGCGAGTCTAACAACTACGTCAACAGTAAGATATTTTTGTAAACTTAACCTATAACCTGTAACTTATTTTAGGTTTGTTTAACTGTGTGCGGTGTTCCTACGAGTGTCCTCTTGTTTTTATTAACAATTTAAATGTATGATTATAATATTTTATTTAATCGTAAAAGACTGAGTAACAGCATTCTCAATTATGTTAGGAATTTTGTGAGCCATAACAGCAATTCGAAATAATTGTTACAAAATGAAATTATTTAGCAATTGATTCTGCTTTTGACGGAAAACTTAAGTGAACTATAAAAAACAATGATAAATAACCAAAGTGTTTATTAGAACTACTCGTTTTTTATTCGTTTTCTTGCATTAGTTACTGTGATATTATTAGTATTAGTAGTAATTTTTTCATTAATATGCAAATCATTGCATTACAGTTATTTGGTACCCAGCGTAGCTTTTCATAGTGTTTCCATCAGTAGAATACATACAGTAATTGTGAGTCGTAAAGGAACACAATTTAATTGTCATAAATCAAATATAAATAGATTATATATTGTACACACGATTACCATTTCTGCCATCACTACTGAAAGAGATATATATGGCTTATTTAAAATTGTCATTTGTATTTGATGCGGATAATATTAACTATTAACTAATATTAACTAACATAATATGTTGTGTTTGTGTCCAAATGTGTTTAAGAAATTGTATGTAGTTAGGTTGATGCAAGTGTAACAAACATATAAATTGATGCAAGTTGTTAGACTCGTCGATAGAGTGGCAGTGTTGTCTCCCCCCCCCCCCAATGTGCCGCTTCACATCACATATAAAAACGCACAAGTAGACGCTAGTGGTATGTTGCCACACAAATCATAACTACTTTTTTTATAGGAGAATAGGACTGATCACAATTATGTTAAATTATCAAACACACACAAAAGAAATTTTTCCATGAAAGAAAGCAGGAATAAAAACCATGATGTTTTTTCAATAATCAGTGACACTACAACTGAATTATTTTTTTAAGCTGTTTATTAGATCTGAGATTTCTGAACATATGTGCCAGTATATTAACTTAATATAATTATACACATTATTTATATGTACATTACATTAAGTTTAAGAATAAACAGCTTGGCTGTGGTATTGGAGTTAGTCCATGTGTAACAATGGATGGCTTTTGTAAAAATAAAAAATTTAACAATAATATATAATAAAGTTGTGTTTATAAGTGTAAAAGTGTCTAATTATTGCAACCCAATGTTACAGTCTGAGCAGTTTTTGGTTTAGTATACAGAAAGATCTGAATTAAGTACTACTCTGTTGATATTAAACAAAGTTTTCAGTGTGTATGAAGCAAACCACACATACAAAAACATAGACAAGAACATGGATATTCTACACATACACACAAAAGGCCGAAAACTAGCCACTCTTGAACAATAGGAAATATACAAACACATGAAAACCCATAAAAACGACTTCCTAAACGAACAGACACAATTCAAAGCACACACATTATTCGAACATATCCCACCCCACACACACAACATCAATCCTTCAAAAGTCGATACCGTCACCAAGAACAAGATGGACAGTGCTCCCAGCGGCAGCCTCTGAAGAAGCTTTTTAAAAGTGGAAACTGGTTCAGGCTATAAGGTAAAACCTTACGTTTTTACCCATAAAAAAACTTTGTGTTCCGAGTTGGTAGTGATTTAATTATATTTAGTTAATTCACGGACACGCCATGGGGAACGAAATCCAAGAATACAGTTCCATATACAAATATAGTGAAATACCTATAAATGACAGTGAATGTGAAATTAAGATAGGGAGAACATGTAAAAAGAACAGAAATGAAATTTGACCAGTTGTACTGTTGGGGGGGGGGGGGTAAATACACCAAATATTTATCTGAAGCTGTCTGCCAGTATGAATACAACTACAAGGCTATGCCAAACAAAACCACAGAACTATTTAAACCTTCTGAAGCAAAGCAAAGTTGTATAAAATATGGTCAATACTCCATGGTACATACATAATAGCAATTGGCACAACATCTGGGTGTTTAAGAATGTGGTTAACATAATAGTACTAAGCATGACATTCACTTGCACCAATACGTTAATGTTGAGGCTGCCTGGCTCCTTGATAACAAAACTTTTTAAGCTGATATTCAGAAGGTTGAAGAGAACAAAGTACCTCAAGCTGGTGTAATGTGACAACAAAGTACTGGTAGTTGAACGTGTAGTATTTTAGATATGTATCTTTAGAATACTACTGGGCAAATTATTGACTTTATAATGGGCAAGTTATTTATTACAATTGATAATTTGTTTTAATATGGAATTAAAAACAAAAAAAGTATAAGGAAATTTCAATAAGTATTGAAAAGTCTTTGTGTATCTTGATTGTTAATGCTAGTCCTTTAAAATACAGCCTATCCTTACAACAGAATAGTGCTTTTGTAATTGGGTACTAAAGGTACCGGTACTCAATTATTTTGTGTTTTGGAATGTTAATTATATGTATACAAACATCATGTCACTGACATGCAGAATTTGAATTATGTTTGAAAATAATGCAGACCTACTTTATATGTTCCAGTCAAGTTAAATATTGTGCAAGGTAACTTTAAAATGTGAAATTGGAATAGGCTACAGTTATTCTAATTTTGTATTTTGAAGTTTTAAAATCCAGTGTTTGACCTATGTTCTAAAGCCTCACTTTTTATTAAGAATATTACTACATCATTTCAGAATATTTAGTAATAATTTTAATGAATAAAATGGTAAAGAAATTTAAAGAAGGCTTCTTAATGTTGAGAATGTGACTAAAACAGGAGTATATAGTTTCCTTGCTTCTATAGTTTTTAAATCATCTTCCCCTTAATTTTGTTGTTATAACAGTTCTGCAACAACAAAATGATTTAATAACTTTTTTTTTGTGAAGTTGTATACTGAGAGTACAAAATTGTATAATTATGATTTTCCATTCTTCTGTTCTGATAAATATTTATTTTGCAAAGGTATAAATTCATTTTGCACAATATATTTCAAATCATAACAATTTCAGGTATTTGTATTGGTGCTTTGCACTAAATGCTATATGTGCAGAGTTTATCCTTCATCTTACATAGTGACAATAGGTTAGGAAACAGAAATTGGATACATTGGTCTTTGCCACAGTTCATGTAAGGCTAAGATAGCGCGTAGAAAATTGTTGTAAAAGAATGGTTACAAGCCAAAAATAATAAATCTGAGTTGAGTTGTTTAGAGGTTTTCATTACATTTACTGTTGGGAGAATAGAAGTAAGACCTTTGAATTCATGGTTAGGGTTTAAGTGTATACTGTATTCAGTTACTCTGGTTACACTTTTTATATAACCAGACAAATGCAATATATATGGCGGTTGATTATACTAACAACTTTTCAATGCTCATTAGAAATACTTTTAAAAAACATAACATCCACGTCACATTTAGAACAAACAACAATATCCATAAAATGCTAAATAATGCCACACGTACATCAATTGAAAAAAGAACGGGTGTATACAAAATGATGTGTGATGACTGTAACATGCATTACATTGGTCAGACTGGCAGGAGCTTTTTCGAAAGATATAAAGAACACTTACCCACGAGCATTTCAAATATAAATAAATCAAACTACGCTAAATATCTCGTCTCATTGAATCATAATTACACAAATTTTGAGGCAAATTGCAAACCCTTACACATTTGCAAAAAGGGACGATATATGGATGCGGTAGAAGAGTTCGAAATTTACCGAGCCTTCAGAAATAATCCCAATAATATATTAAACGAACAATTGGCATTTAAATCGCATAAACTATATGATAAGATTATAGATAACATAGGCATAGAATACACGCCCCAACACAACAATAGATAGCATGAAAACTCCAATAAACTGTGCAGTACGTCGCTAATCAGTATTAAGTGCGCACTCACATCCGCGTACGTCGCTGTTTTTGTGGAATATATACTTAAATGTCTTTTAGTGTAACTTTTAATGTTTTAATGAAGTCTTAACCGACGAATTTCTTAATCTCTGATGATGGATTAACATAATCCGAAACGCGTAAGAAGACAAAGAAGACAAAATTAAGCGGTCACATGGACGGATTAAGGTAAAAAACTTTAAATTTAATTACTTTTTATATAGTTTTTATACCACCATCTGTCAACATTTAATTAAAATGATGTTATATCTTACATTAAATATCTGTACTGTTATGTTATATGTTACTCAGGTATCTTAATACACACAATGCTATTTACAACTGCTAATTCCATTGTTATCTTGACTCATTGTATCTTATAACAACATACTCCATGCATACTTTATCTTATGAGCTGTTATGTGTATATATTCTAAGAAGATACTTAATGATAATGTGGAAATCTTAACTACTAGCAGACAACCATATTAGTTTTGTTAATGTTAATACCTTTATATATAATTTTTAGAGATGTATTTTATGTTAGTAACAATTAAAATATTAGTAAAAACAATCTAAAAACCATGTTAGTGCTATTACAAAAAAAAAATTAATTAACTTAATAATATTGTACACGGAAGCATTACGATAGTCAGCTGGACTAATCAATTCATTTCAAAATTTTTTATATTTGTAGGCCTATGCACTATATAGCATATCATAGTGTCTGTACTATAAGAAATATTATTAACCTTAATTTTGTTGTTGTAAATCAGAAAGTTTGAATTTACCAAAATGTTAACATTTTGTCTTATTTTCCTGACCAAAATTTTTACACAAGTGTATTTGTTTTGATATTTTGCAGGTTGATTAAAAAGAGAATCACATATCTTTGTGATATGTGATGCCTTAAAATATTACTGGAGAAAATTATATAATCTGAAGAACAAGTTATATGAATCGATAACCAGGCTGCAGTTTTGTTTGGACTTTATGTCACTCATATAAATCAAAATCAGAAGTCACTTATATTTCATTAAATGAACGTTTCACAATCTGACAAATATGAATAACATCACTTATTTATTTTTGCAATTCTAAAATTTTTATAGTTATGTTTACTTTAATCTCGCCTTACATTACCCTTGAACCTATTTCATCTTTAACATGTAACAGACGAGAATTATTTTTCAAACCTGTTTCCTTACTTTCAGTCTTTTCTCTCAAAACATTAACAGGAGTATGACATATGTGTGAAGTATTTGTTCCAGACAAATACTGACGAAACCTCTAAATGACTGAAACCAATGAACATTGGTTTCCTTTATTAAAATATGATATTAAATTTTGATAAATTAATATTAAGTTTATGTTCTGCTAAACATTTTGGAACAAGATTAAGAACAATTTATAGGAAGTAATGAACATAAAAAAATTAAGGTTTCTAAAATGGAATTCAGACATGGATATTTGTTTTTATAAGTGATTCTGAATAAGCAATTTGTAAAGCTGTATATATTTCAAAGTACACTGGGCAAAGCTGTAGACACGTAATTAATAAACTTAAGATTGTACAATTTCAACTTGGAAATAGATATTCCATTATATTTTTTTGTAAATTGATTGGGAATTTTATAGCGTGTGTACTTAAGTTTCTTTAAATACCACTCTCTACTTTATGAGCTTTTTGATGTTAATTTATTTGTACCATCATTAACATCATATTTTACAAATATATTTCAGGTAGTTTCATGGCTCTGATTTCACATAACATTAATTATATATATATATAATAGATATTTACCATATATCCGTCGTGCGACTTCGTTTTTCTCGTCTTATTTTGACGCGTTTCGGCAACGAATTGCCATCTTCAGAATCTTAATCACTCATATGAGATCGTTAAAAAATTAAAAACACTAAAATCATTACGGTAAAAGTGCACTTTTACGATATTGGAAACTCACAGACGCGAACATGAAAGTTTATGTTTCTCGAGTGGACTATATCGATCGACTGCTTTCGCGTGGACAATATCGATCAACTGATTCACTGTTTATATAGCCACTGATAAACCTGTTTTGCTTATTATAGCCCATATGTACTGTGACATTTCATTTACTGGCGCCCGTGTGCAAGTATTGCCGTGTCGTACAACATGTTATGTGAAAATGTAAGTTTATCATTCAAGACATAATCACTGTTGATTTTGACGGCTTTATATATTTCGTATTCCTCAAGCGCGTCCATGTATTTTCCTTTCCTGCAGCAATGCAAAGGCTGGAAATTTGTCTCAAAATCACTGTAGTTATGATTACATAGTATCAGGTGCCTGGCAAAATTAGATGTTGTTTTATGTAATTCCCTTCTGGGAAGATGTTCGTTATATCTTTCTTCAAATGGTCTGCCTGTTTGGCCTATGTAGAACATGTCGCATGAGCTGCAATTCATCTTGTATACGCCGGTTCTTTTTCTTTCTGGTATACTGTTTTTTCGGCTAAGAAGTCTCTGAATGTTGTTATTTGTACGAAAGGTTACAATTACATGGTGTTTCTTGAGTTCGTTAACTAGAATATTTGGTAAAATGTTTGTGTAATCTGCAGATATGCATTACAACATTTTACCAAATATTCTAGTTAACGAACTCAAGAAACACCATGTAATTGTAACCTTTCGTACAAATAACAACATTCAGAGACTTCTTAGCCGAAAAAACAGTATACCAGAAAGAAAAAGAACCGGCGTATACAAGATGAATTGCAGCTCATGCGACATGTTCTACATAGGCCAAACAGGCAGACCATTTGAAGAAAGATATAACGAACATCTTCCCAGAAGGGAATTACATAAAACAACATCTAATTTTGCCAGGCACCTGATACTATGTAATCATAACTACAGTGATTTTGAGACAAATTTCCAGCCTTTGCATTGCTGCAGGAAAGGAAAATACATGGACGCGCTTGAGGAATACGAAATATATAAAGCCGTCAAAATCAACAGTGATTATGTCTTGAATGATAAACTTACATTTTCACATAACATGTTGTACGACACGGCAATACTTGCACACGGGCGCCAGTAAATGAAATGTCACAGTACATATGGGCTATAATAAGCAAAACAGGTTTATCAGTGGCTATATAAACAGTGAATCAGTTGATCGATATTGTCCACGCGAAAGCAGTCGATCGATATAGTCCACTCGAGAAACATAAACTTTCATGTTCGCGTCTGTGAGTTTCCAATATCGTAAAAGTGCACTTTTACCGTAATGATTTTAGTGTTTTTAATTTTTTAACGATCTCATATGAGTGATTAAGATTCTGAAGATGGCAATTCGTTGCCGAAACGCGTCAAAATAAGACGAGAAAAACGAAGTCGCACGACGGATATATGGTAAATATCTATTATATTAATATAAGCGACTTGGAGACAACTAACCTAAAATGTATAAAATTAATTATATTCTTGTAAGCAAAATGTTGAGGGGTTTCAAGAAAGGAGAAATGTATTGAATAATGAGTAGGCCTACTGAATGAAATTGTAACATAAGAAAATCGTATTTTAACTGCCATAAAAACTGGGTGTAAAGTATGTTGATTACAAATGGAGTGAAATGAAATGAATTAGATAACCCAGTGAGAAAATATTAATAAAAGTAATTTCATAGATTATGAAAAGGAAATAAATGTTACTGTGGACACAAAAAAGTAAAATAAATTTTTAATGTAAACTTCATTAGTAACCTAAGCTGGAAACATAATTAATTTGAACAGATGTACTTAATAATGTTTTAAAAAATTCAATAAAGAATGTGAAATAAAATTGTTATATACACTGACTTTATGATGCTGTTATATAAAGTCATTATATTTATATAATGTTATTTATGATGCTGTCCTCATAGAAAAGAAATATTCACACAACACAATCTTAAAATGTTTAAAATGAAGTTAAATATATTTTAATAAAGTATCATAAATAGAATTAAAACTTTACTAAACTCTGACATCTAGTCACAATAATAAATAATAATAATGAAAACAATAGAGTTTAGCCTGAATCACTTGTTTACTTCTTTCATTTTTACATACTCACGTTTGCATTACAAACAACAGAACTATACAATAATTACAGTCAGTAATATATTTTAACTTTTTATTATAATAATATTTTACAAAATTAATAAATATACATTTTTTGTAAGTGTCTGAGTTACAGTCATAGGTTAGAAAAGCATGTAAAGCAAGCTTTGTTGGTTGTTAGTAATGTATGGTTAGTTGGCAGATGTAACATGCACTTGATGATGGATAACCATTGAGTCCACGTCATTGTCACTTGTGTGTAGTCACTGTCTTTCATCATCATAACCATGTTGAGGTTTATCTAAAACATAACTTGAATGATATGAATTTTTGTAGCTTTTGCTTATCAGTAAATAGACTCCACAATATAAGCATAATTTTTCAAAGTTAATAAAAAGTTTTAACATATACTAGTTATTTTTAATAAATAAAAGTAACAATTCTGTGTAAAAGAAATAGTAAGCAAATTTGGAGAATATTTATTTCCTATGCTTCATTTTATTGTGCCATTTTTTTATTTGAGTTGTAATATATATCATGAGAGCTATAACTATTTTCACTCCCTTTGCTTTAATTTAGAAACGTTTGTTAAAAATTTTTTTTTGACAAATGTACTGTTTTCTCAAAGAATAAAGTCAAATTAGAAGAATAATAATAAAGACAAAATAATTTAACAATTTTGTAATATTATTTTTAGATTTGTATGTAGTAAAGACGTTATATTTAGTACTTCATAGTAGCTCTAATTAAGAAAAATGTTGAAATTTTTAAGTATTAGTAGTGTTTAGAAGGATACATTTCAATTTCTGGCTTAGACAGTTCAGTAACAATTTATTTAAATTATAAAAAGTGCTTATAAATTTTAATAAATTGTAATTTTTAGTTTTTAAAAATTTATTTAGAAACTAAGTAATTTGTAAATTTTAAATTGCTTAGAGATATTTTTTTTTACTTTGTTTCTAAGTACTTTTCAGTTTAAATTGGTTTAGTTCATAAATTTGTAAAGTAAATTGTTACTTTTGTACCTTTTTGTTTCCCTTGTGCTGAAATTAATTTGTTACATGTTTTTCATTTAATATTTAGATATTTTTGTTTTGACTCTACATATTAAAAAAATTGGCATTTTCTTAGTACATTATAGACATGATTATTGTTATTATTATTATTATAAATATCATTAAGTTTTGTGATATAATTTCTTTTAAGGTAAGGATCAAAAAGTCTTGAGGATTCATGAAGGTACAATTTCACTCAGGACTTGGAAAAATCATTTGAAAGTTTGTAGATCAAGGGCTTGTGTGAGTCTTGTGAGTGCTGTTATGTTATACCAGCAGTACTGTATCACATTAACATCAGGTCTATATTGTTCAGGTTTGTTCCTGAAAACAAATTCTTGGCGTGGAAACATGTTCATTATAAACTGTAAAAAGTTAAAAGAAAAGCATTAGCAGTATTATTTCGCAGTATATCTAAGTGATTATTGCTACCAAATCATTGACTTACTTCATGGCGATATTGCAGGAGAGTGTGAAAGCAATTCCTCTGTGTGGTGACTGTAAAAATGCATACTTTGATTTCCAAAAATTTAATTTTATGTAAGGTTTGGTAAAAGTTAATTACAGTGTATCGTGTACATTAATTTCCAATTTTCCTCACTTTGTTTTATTGTAGATGTTGTTTTTGTTGCGCAGAGTTTTCATGTGGTATTCTTGTCGTTTGTCATTACTGAAATTCTTCTCATCAGTGTTCTTGAAGATCTTCAGAGATATTACCAGTGTGTTGTTTACTGAAGTTGTACAAACTGTAAAAACATCTATAATTTCTACATTAATTTTTTTGTCTAATTTCGTTGCCAGTACTTAATGCAACTTTTACGGTAACCAATTTCAGAGACATTTTGTTGTTAGAGGCACTGAAGTTGTTGATAATTGCAAATCTTCAACACAGATATTCCATGTGATCTCAGCTGAAGTACAATATATAAATTAGCTTAATAAAAAAATAACTTTGAGTTGTTCCAAAAAATGTTGAAGACACCTATTGTAGTTTTCTTAATTTCATCAAGTTTCTATAGTGTATGATGTGTTGGAGTTGTTATGTTATGGTACACCTGAGTGCAACGAAAAATCACATTATTGAAAGAAAACTGGGAAGTCAGTAGTCATAAAGTCAATAAAATCATTGCATGCATGGAAGTAAATGTGACAGTGCTGAACAAGACTGATTGAATGATATAAGTTGTTAAAACCAAGTAGAAGTTGGAAGAAATTACAAATGTGCAATGTGTGTTTTTTTATTAAAGCATTGATTGATTAATAGCAGTACTGAATAAGTAAGATGCTTTCCCTACCTGGTTAAACCAGGAGTTGTCTGACTTTCAAGGGAACCAGTAGTTGGCCTGATTCTGTCAATCAACACAACACAGATATTAATATTTTTTTATTATGTATAGAGTATTTTTGGCTTGAAAAATAAGAAAAAATATATATACAAAATTAAGCACTAAATTAAACTGAAAAGTAAGTTTCAAGACAAAGAGTTTAAATTAACAAAATCGTACCTCGCAAATGATTTTTTGTTGCACTCTGTACTATTCTCAACTCCTTTGGGGCATCGATTGGAAATTCTGGAACGGCTGTTTACTTCTGCTCCTGACTTCTGAAGTGAAGTGGAAGCTGTGGAAGATTTGCGAGAATAACCTGCTTCAACTTTGGCTTGGATTTTTCTCTTCAGTTCAAGTGAAGGTTTTTCTGTTATGAAGAAACCTTTAGTAGTAATGGTATTGTTTTTCTCCAATTTTTCTTGTACCCTAGAACCACTAGGGAAAAGCACTGAAGACTTAGGGCTTGTTGGTATTTCATTACTATCAGAAACTGCCTCATCTTCATTTGAATCATGTTTACTGCTATGAATTTCAGACAGTAATGGCGGTATCAGTAGATTGTTGTTTTCATCTTCTAACTTAACATTGGACTGTTCTGATGTTTGAGTGACTGGCTTTGTTGTAATTGATATTAAAAATGGCTCTGTAGAAATACTAATCTCAACCGTTTCACTTGAAGATGAATGTTCTCCAGGATTTGACAGTAATGAAGCTACTTCTGAATATTTTTGTCTTTGGTTTCTATAATCTTTATTAGCATTATTACGAGAGAAAGGCCGTGGCCTAACAGATATAGTTTCAAAAGTATCTATTGGTTCTTTATCTTTGTAATTCACATTTCCTCTGATATTACTAAATCTAGACCTTGTTCTCAAAGACAGTGTTGTTTCTTCTCTCTGAGATAAATCAGGTGAAACTGAGGTAATTTCTTCTTTGTTCTGGTTTTCAGTGGTTACTTGAATTGAATAAGGCTCAAAATTAATGAATGAGTTCTTTTGGTTTTGAGAATTTTGTTTACTTCTAGATCTTGATAGAGAAGGTGAAATTGCTTCATTCTTATTTGTAAATTCTATCTCATCACTCTCATTATCTGTGAGAGGTTCATTTGTCAACAACTGTAGAGGACTTTTGGAATTTATATTTGGTTCTACAAATATTTCTGTACTTTCTTCTGAAGTACTCTCTATAGCAGATTGTGAAGATGAAGTTATTGCTGGGACAGTTTCATCAAAAGGAATGGAAATAATACCTAATGAATTTTGATATCTGTTGTTTTGATCTGTATCTGACACATAACTTTCAGTTTTTGCAGAAGACTGATATGAAGGTAGAATGTCTACTTGATTTGAATCCTGATTAGATGATTCTTTAATATAATAATTTATTTTAGTGACTGGTTGTGAAATATTTTCTAGTGTGTTACCTGATTTTTTATTTAAATCTTCATCTTGGCCTCTAAACAAGGAACTCTGAGATCTTCTAAAACTGTTAAATTCTACATTCCCTGTGTTGCTAATTGACTGAGATCTGGGCACATTATCAGATTCATAGATTTTGCGAAATCTAGTTTGACTTACATAATTCCGTGGACTGACAGTAGTCGAACTTAATTCATTATAGATGTTTTTGTTTGTTGATTGAACTATTGAGTCTCTGTTAAGATGAGATCTTGTAAATGTTGAGTTTCTATACTGCTCTGGATTATTAGTAGTACTGGTAGTTTCTTTGGCAAAGTTATTAACTGAAGCTGATCTAACATAAGGTGTAGTTGCCCAACTTAGTGTGGGCAGTTGTGTGCTTGTGTCTTGAACTTTAACACGCATACGCTGTCTACCTCTATATGGCACAGCAGTGGAAGTTACATATTGTTCTTCTGGCTCATCATAATTCCAGTAATCAGGCTCTGTTGTTGCACGAACTCTTCCCCTAGACCGCACTCTTTCACGCTGAAGTTGCTCTGTTGTAGACTGAACAGTTCTTTGCAATGATTTTGGTACAACACTAGAGTCAATGATAATTCTTAAAGAGTTTTGAGTCACTGGAGGTAAAGCTGAAGTGGTTCTGTATTGATTTAATTGTGTTGCTTCTAATCCATAATTTTTATTTTCTTGAAGCAGTCGGAAATTTGAAACCCTGTTGTTATCATAAGTACTCTTACTTTCTGTTGTGGTGCTAGTAGCAGGTGTAGTAGAAGTAGTAGTAATAGTTGTACTCGTTGAAGTTGTTGTGGAAGAAGTAGTAGCAGGAACAGAAGTTGTTGTTGTTGCTTCTGTAGTGGTCATCGTAGTAGTACTTGCAGGTGTTGTTATTGCCTCCACTTGCTTTATATTGTTTACTTGAGGCTGTCTTCTTCTTTGGCCTCTTACCCATCGTGTTGGATTTTCCTGTCTAACATATTCTGAAATAAAATCCTGTGTTGCTTTTTCTTTTTCACTTGATGGATTTTGAATGATAAATGAATGTCTTGATTCTTGTCGTCTACTTGATTGTGCTGCTGTGTCTGTTGGCTCTTCAAGAGAAAATGAAGCTGACAATTTAATGTGCCGTGAGTGAGTGTTTTGAGGATTGTTTACAGCTGCCATGAACACAGGTATACGTGGAACTGATGATGATTCCAGAGTTAATTCTGTTTCTGTATCTGTTGTAGATGTGTCATGTGATAATCTGTTTTAAAAGCAATTTCTTTAAATGTATTCTTCACAAACATGGATTGTATAATAATAATTGTATAAAATAATGTCACAGAGGTGTTAATTTGTGCTACATCTTATCATCACTTGAAAGTGAAAGTCAAAACTTTGATTACAAAATTGAAATTTTAAGAAAGACAAATAAAGAAATATGGTTATGTGTATGGGGAAGGGAATACATTAAATAATTACCACTTTCATTTTTTTGCTAGTTACATTTTGTGTTGATACTATACATGTTTTGTAATAAAAATATACGTGATATGATAAAAGTAAGATATGGTAACTTTAAGATAATGAAAGACTGACATTAGATATTGAATTGGTTCAACTACTTGTGTAATTGAATTATCTGAATTCTTGGATTTCGTTGTCCATGACGTATCCGTTACTTAACTAAATATCACTATTACTTTAACGACTCGGAACACTATATAGTGTTCCAAGTCATTAAAGTAATAGTGATATTTAGTGAATTATCTGAGTTACATAGCTTTTCTTGTTGGCTTCTATGGTTAACTATATTAAGTACTGGTGGTTGTTTATAAAAAATTTGAATTTGCCTCAAAATGGAAAGAGTGCTGTGCTATTCCACCAATTCAATGCTTTTCTTCTGTGTGATAGTTTCTGCAAAAACTATCATCTTATAGCTTTATAGTACTTTTACTACACAGTGTAGCATTCTGTCACATCGACAGTACAATTAATGTGGGAGCTCACAAATTCTTACTTCATGTTGCCCGTGTGTGGACAATTTGTTGTCTTATCAGTGGTACAGTTGCGAACTTAATCTTGTATAGCATACCACTGTTGGATGACTATATAAAGGTTTTATTATAATAATAATAATAATAATATTATTATTATTATTATTTTATTTTATTATTCAAGGTGCATCTTGTATTGATGGAAAAATAAGTGGATAAAGTAAATGGTGGAAATTGGCAAAAGTTTTTTAAAAATGGAAAACTCTATGGGAAAACTGAATTTTCTAACTTTCAAACACTCGAAACACTGAAGTTGGCCTCCAATGATGAGGCCAAAACATCTGTTGAAAACAGTATTAGTCCACAGCCTAATAGCTTGGCAGAGAATAATAACAGAATATTAACAGAGAAAACTGAATTATTTTGCTTTATGTGAAGCTGGTTTATTCAACACTAAGAATCAGTTGACAAAACTTTGGCTAATATTTGATAATATTGACTTGGTACAATTTACTATGTGACTTCGTTTGGTACATGAAACAGGATTTACACTTAAATTTGCTATTAGTTGAAAAATTATTATTGTATCTATATACAGTATGTATCCTGTTAATTGTGTAAGAAAACTCAAATAAATTAAGCTAACAATTGTTTATAAAACTACCTCCCATCTATATGCTTGTATGTGTATGGAAACATGGAACAACTATCAAAATGTTTTGAGAGAATAACTAGAAAAAATTGTCCTAAAGATTCAAAGTCAACAAAGGCCTAAAATTGGATTATTAGTTGTCCCAAACTCTATTTTAAAATTTAGCCTCTCAAGAAGCTTTTTAAAAGCGAAAACCGGTTCAGGCTATAAGGTAAAACTTTTACGTTTTCACCCATAAAAAATTTTGTGTTCCAAGTCAGCAGTGAAATAATTATATTTATTTAAAATTTATGCTGAAAACGCATTATTAAATTAGGGAAAATTGTACAAGATTGGATATAAAGAACCATTTTAATTGCATGAATACACATATATTTATGGTTAACAAATGGTCATGGCTAGTAATGAGGATGGTCTTGTTTACTTGACATAAAAGTTAATAGATAAATGTTTCAAGAGGGATTAAATGTCACTTCCAATAAAACAGAGTAATTATACGTTGGAAAGGAATATTCTAATAAGAGGTAGTTTATTTATTAAAAAATGTGATAATATAAATAGGGGCTTAGTGGACAGTAGGTATGACATCTTGCTACAAATATAGAGCCAACCTGAAACAAATTCGACCATCAGCCCCCTACCCTCCAAGCACTTCCAAAAATCCACAAAGAAGAAATCCCGATCCGCCCCATTATCAACTACCAGAATACCCCTGCTTACAAACTTGCAAAACATTTAGACAAAATCATCAGACAGCACACACAACTAGACAACAACATTGCAGTAAAAAACAACACAGACCTTGTAACAAAACTAAAAGACATACTGTGACGGTACGAACGTCCGTCTAAAGGAATTATGGTGTTCAAGAATTGTGTATTGTATTTATACATATAAAACATGGTTAGGTCAACTTCCCCCATATTTAAATAAAAGACGCAGTTTCATTGCTATAGTTCGTCTCAAGGCTAAAGGTGTACGTGCGAAATAAAACGTACTCTATGGTTGCACTGATCGACAAAGCCAAATTGTTATACTGTAACAAAATATGACACACGTCATAATGATGACGGAAAACAATGTCGTCAGCTGTCTCAGACAAAGGGTTAAGAACAATTAATCCCCACCACCTGTCGACAATACGACAAAATGTCCCCCCAGTCTGCTACAAGTCTTCATGGAGTGAGCACGTTTTGAAAGTGTGCTGGTGCAAAGTTTACCAGCAAAAATATTATAATTAATCAATATGTAACAGTGATTGGAAAATAATCAAAATTTATTAACAATTAAATAATGTAGAGTCAGTGACAACCAAACAGACGATCAGCATAACAGCACGCCGAACATCAGGCGATCCATGGGCAACATCTAAACTATGGAAACCTCTACAATCAGGAAAGTGCACATCTCAATAACCTTTTATTAAATAATGAGCTCGGAAACAAAACATGAACAGAAATTTTTAACGAATCAAAATTATTAAACATGTAATGAGAGAGAGAGAGAGAGAGAGAGAGAGAGAGAGAGAGAGAGAGAGAGAGAGAGAGAGAGAGCGTGAGTGAACGGGCCGGCCGCTTCGTTGAGAAGAGGCGTTGGTTTGTGTTTACGAACTTATTAAATGGTAATGTTAAAATAAAATTCAGTGCTGCAGTATAAACTAATTTTGATATGAAATGTATAAAGAAAGAATAAATATTGGAAACACAAATTATATATAAAGAGCGGAAGTAAAATGGCCGCCATGTTGGGGTGTGGTGTAAGCCGCCATTTGTAATTTGACTAATTATGCAAATGAAGTAATTAAACAAGTTTTATACCTTTCAATGAAAATCCGTTTTATTATTTCATATAACCCAAATGTTTCTGCGCTTTCGCTTAGAGAACTCTGGACCCTGGGCATAAAAGTAGTATACATGTGGGTAGCATGTGCCTACCGGAAGTGTTACGAGCACGTGGTAAGTAAACAGAAGTATATATTGTTGGTATTATTTATGTATTTATATTTTTTATATATTGGTGAGTAAATGTACAATGGCGACCGAACGGGACTTTGTATAAAATAAAAAAATATATAAATAAGCCAAAGAGCAGAAACAAACGGGTGGCGAAATACGCATAACACATAAACAACATAGGTTACTACAAGTGTATGTTATGTTGTTGTTAAGTTGAAATATAAACCAACAATTGACCAAATATTATATTACAATGGCAAACAATAGTGAAATAAGTGTAACAGAATCAGAAATAATGGGTGAAAGTATTCACTCTACACCAGCCCCAACAAAAAGAGTTGAGGAGAATGACGTGATAAAAATGATGAGATTACTTTTTGATGAGCAAAATACAAGATTAGATAATTTAAATGATAAGTCTAACCAATTTAATGAGAAATTAGATGAGATGAAAAACGAAATCAAAGAACGAAACGATAATTTTGATAAACATTTTGAGGAATTACACATGAAAATGAATAAAGTAGATGACAATTCTAAGAGTAAAGTAATAGACAATTTGAACATAAATAAAGACAAGGTAAGTAGGGGAGAGAATTGTAATAATAAAAATAAAAGTATGATATTAGAAAATTATTATGTAAACATGGGTAGTGATAATGAGATTTTATGGGGAATAGAATATGATAATGATGGTATGTTAGTGTGTGTTGAGAGGTTAAAGAGAGTGAGGAGAGAAAATATAATTGTAGGGGGATTGCAGGGGGTAAATTTTTCCCTTAATGGTGTAGTTGGGGGTGAAGTACATGTGTTGAGGAAGGACGAGAGTGCACGAGTGTATATTTGGGAGACAATAGGTCTACAAATAAAGTTGTCCCTGGTTTTTTTAGTGCACTTCACAGGTGGCGCAGTAGTTGTGAATTAGTGTCCCCTGCAAATATTGAGAGAGAGAGTGTAGAGAGGTATTGTGAGAGATATGGTGAGAGAAAGAGAGAAATAGAGATTTTTAAGATAAGTAGAAAGTATGAAGAATTTATGGAAAGGTTAGGAGTAGAGATGATTGATAATTACAGTAAATACTTACCTTGGGTGGAAGCTGATATAGTAGTAGGAGATGACGATGAAAATAATGACTTTATAACATACTTAGTGGTGACTAATTATACTGAAGGTGACAGAACCATACCCGATCATGAATTATATGAGTTTGCGGAAAATGATAACAATTTGAATAGTTGGTACATTTATAATGATAATATAAAATATCCAATAATCAATAAATTGTGTAGACCTAAGATAAGATTATTGTTTGGCGATGGAGGATAGTTATTTTACTGTGTTATGAACATTTAATTATGTGGACAGTGTTTTGAAATGGACTGTTTTATAAACTGAGTTATGGTAAATGATTAAATGATAATTTTGGATTGTATATTTTTTTTTTGTATTAATGTCAATGTAGTTGTGTACTTTTGATGTTGTGTATTTTATGTATTTTTTATGTAAACCATGTACTGTAGAATTTTAAATAATTGAAGAAAGTTTGATAATGATTTTAAATAGTTATGAGATCTAGATTCTAGTGAATAATAAATGATTAAACATGTAATATATTTGGATATTGAGTTGTTTTGTGATTGTAAGGTAAGTGATGAATTTTCTAGCGTTATATTAAAGTGAGATGTTGTAAAGAGGTTTGGGTATTGAGGATAAATAAAGGCATTTGAGTTAGTTAAACAGAGTTATTGGGAGTTAGAGAGAATAAGAAGTTGAGATACAGATAATACACAAAGAGGGTGTTAGATATTTTAGGGACACAGTGGTTAGTGATTATATGTAGAGAG
Source organism: Magicicada septendecula (assembly GCA_034769895.1). Taxonomy (NCBI): domain Eukaryota; kingdom Metazoa; phylum Arthropoda; class Insecta; order Hemiptera; family Cicadidae; genus Magicicada; species Magicicada septendecula. Next base: position 278,088,398 of record CM068372.1, read on the forward strand.
GTGAGTAATGTGAATGGTAAATATATTTGTTGATGATGATATTTTGTAGTGGAGGTGAGGTGGTAAGGAGTGGCCAGCGTGCGGCGTTGTGGCAGGGGATAGAGTAGTTTAAGGGAGTGTTTGCCGATATTTTGGGGGGCAAATGGTTAGGGATGTATATGGCCAGGTAGGGAACACACATCCTAGTACAAAGACGAGTGGTGCCAGAGGAATTGGATAAAATGTGAAGGAGTTTATAATTGAGATATTGGTGTCATAATATGTTAATGGCTGTTAGAAAAAAGGGGTAGTAAGGTTAGATAGATAAATGCCAAAATAAGATATAGATAATAGTGAATAATAGAGAGTCACCCAAACTAGATAAGTATTGATGAAAAGGTTAGAAAAGGAAAATTCATAGTAGAAAGGTGATGTAACAGAAAGATTAATAATAAATTTGAAATTTTTATAGAACCTAATGATACAATAAATGTTAACTAATTAAAAGCTGAATAGAGAGTTGATAATAACGATGTTATAAAGTTTTGATACAAGTTGTGTAAATGTGAATTGTGTAATGTAAATGTAACAATGCTAATGGTTTTACTATGTTTTATTGTTATTAGTTGCGACGGTAACCAATGTTAACGTGTTGAAAAGATAAGGTTAGAAATGGTTTTGAATAAAAAATATAGTTTGATTCTATTGCAAAGAAATATGAGTATCATTAAAAATGAGTAAAGAAAATTTAAAGTATTTGAAGTGTTTGCCATAATAGTTATAGTTTTAATTGTATCTAATAAAGATGAATAGTATTGTTGTTGCGTTTGAAAATTAAAAGGTTTGTTTTACGTGTTATGGTTTTACTATAAGAATATATATTTTCCTCTTGTGATGGAAAGAGTGAATTAGTAATGACTGAAGGCCAGTTTTGGTAAAAATGGTAAGATAAAAGGAGAAGGCCATTCTGTTTTTAAATCTTGTTACTTGTTGTTTGAAAATTTTGTAGTAAGAAAACCAATGCCTCAAAACACAAACAAATGCATCTAAGGGGAGACATATCAGTTGTGGATATGGGAATGGATAAGACCACTATTTTAAAATTTTTTGTATTTCATGTTTCAGAGTTTGATGGTGTTGTGACGGCGGTCCTGAGCTGGCCGGTGCGTCAGAGCAGGAGCGTTAAGTGCTTAATGGCCTTATGGTGTTGGGATCTCTCCTGAGAAGTCCAGTAAGGTCAGATGGTATGATCATCATCATTGGACCAAGGGTAAGTGATTAAAATTTTTCTATATAAACACTACAGGGGGTTGTGGCAACATATCTGGGCTGATCCTTTTAGAACGTGTGAATGGGTCAATGAGAGTTTTTATGCTTCGGCATAAAACCTCTCATTGAGGGGGTTTTGTGATGGTATGAACGTCCGTCTAAAGGAATTATGGTGTTCAAGAATTTTGTATTGTATTTTTTATTGTATTTATACATATAAAACATGGTTAGGTCAACTTCCCCCATATTTAAATAAAAGACGCAGTTTCATCGCTATAGTTCGTCTCAAGGCCAAAGGCGTACGTGCGAAATAAAATGTACTCGATGGTTGCACTGATCGACAAAGCCAAATTGTTATACTGTATAAATATTGGAAACACAAATTATATATAAAGAGCGGAAGTAAAATGGCCGCCATGTTGGGGTGTGGTGTAAGCCGCCATTTGTAATTTGACTATTTATGCAAATGAAGTAATTAAACAAGTTTTATACCTTTCAATGAAAATCCGTTTTATTATTTCATATAACCCAAATGTTTCTGCGCTTTCGCTTAGAGAACTCTGGACCCTGGGCATAAAAGTAGTATACATGTGGGTAGCATGTGCCTACCGTAAGTGTTACGAGCACATGGTAAGTAAACAGAAGTATATATTGTTGGTATTATTTATGTATTTATATTTTTTATATATTGGTGAGTAAATGTACAATACACATCCCCCATAATGCCACACTAGCCTCCTTCAACATTAAAAACCTCTACACAAACATCCCTATCTCCGAAACAATCACCATCCTACAAAACAAACTCAATCAGAACAACACACCAGAAGAACTAATCACAGAAATAACAGAAGCTCTTAACATAATCACAAAAAAAAACTACTTCACATATAACAGTAAATTTTACACACAGAATGACGGACTACCAATGGGCTCGCCCATATCCAGCATATTAGCAGAAGTCTTTCTCCAACACTTAGAAAAAACCAGAATCCTCACAAACATGACAGACACTCACACAAAATACTACATTGACACAGATACATTGACAACATCATAATTTTATACAAGGGAAACAAAAGACAATGCAAACAGCTGCTAACCAAGATAAACAAAATACACAAAAACATAACCTTCACAGCTGAATACGAGTACAACAATAGCATAAACTTCCTAGACCTCACCATCACAAAATTTGAACGCAGACACAAATTCAATATATACTGAAAACCCACTACAACTGACACACTAATACACAACTATTCCAATCACCCAATACAACACAAACTAGCTGCCTTCAGAACCATGATACACAGACTAAACAACATCCCACTAGATGAAAAAGACTACAAAGACGAACTAAACACAATAAAATATCTAACAGAAACCAATGGATACAAGAGAACAATGGTCACTAAACTCCTACACAAAACACAAAACAAACAACTGAAAAAGACAGAAAATAACAAGTTCATAACACTAACATACATCAATATCCACACTGAAAAAATAGCCCACAAATTTAAAAAAGCAGGATGCAGAATCGCATACAAAACTACAAACAAAACAGAACACACACTATCAAAAAAACACACAGAAAGAACAAAACAAATTTGATACACCTGGTGTTTACAAACTAAACTGCTCAGAATGCAACAAATTCTACATAGACCAGACAGGATGTTGTTTCAAACAGAGATACATTGAAATAACTAACCATACCAGCCTTACTTAACCTTTCTTGTTTTTTGAATACCAGTACCTATGTTTTTATCTTGAAAACTTTTAAGTTTTTTTTTTTTAATTGAATCGGTAGCTTCAAACTGATATACATTGAACACTCCACCACTGAATCCACCTTTGCAAACCACCTTATTGAAGCAAACCACACATACACAAACATCAAGAGCAACCTGGATATTCTACAACTACACGCAAAAGGCCAAAAACTAGACACTCTTCAACAACTAGAAATATACAAACACATAAAAACGAGATTCTAAAAGATCAGACACAATTCAAATCACACATACTATTCAACCATATCACACCGGACACACACAACATCGAACTTTTAAACGATGGGGCCGTCACCAAGAACAAGACGGACAGTGCTCCTAGTAGCAGCCTCTGATGAAGCTTATAATAAGCATAAACTGGTTCAGGCTACAAGTAGCACACTTTATGTTCTGAGTCAGTAGTATCATACTTATAATTAAATATAGAGCTCCCAAATTCGATTCCTGGGTAGTACCTGAGAACTGAAAAATCAAGGTACATTTTTAAGTGCCAGTAGCTTGACTCAGCCTGTGAAAAATGAGTATCTGGAGTAACATCCTGAAATAATAATGGGCTGAAGCACATCAAGAAAGGAAATGAAAAGATGATTTAAAATATCAAATAATTGTGGAAGGAAAGTAATTCAAATGTTAAACTCGCTTCTTTGGACAACAAATGAAACTCAATATTTTCAAACCCATAATGGAGCCAGTAGTTACCTAAGGGTAATGTTGAACAATCATAGAGAAAAATGTAAAATAATTGAGGTGACAGAAATGGATTTTTTCAGACATTTTCTTCTAGTGTCCAGACCAAAATACAAAAGAAGTGAAGACAACATACAACTTATACAACATGTAAAAAAAGAACCAAACAATCAACAGAAGACAGCAAAGACTAAGATGGATCCAACAAACTAAAAGAGCATAGGGTAAAAGAGACTTATGGAAACGACACAAAAATAAGGTACGTTGTACATGTAGTGAAACATGAATAGGCTTTTAGCTGTATACTTACAAAGTGGACATTTATAATTGGTATTAGTCAAAGTGTGTTTTGTAAATCTGCACTTGCAAGCTTTATCGTACCTTTTTATATGGAAAATGGAAAATCAATCTCTTAAAATAGAACAGGAAGCATTATTACATAAAACAGTAACCTATGTAACTTAAATATATATATATATATATATATATATATATATATATATCTCCATAATTTTCTATATAAGTAACTCGATGTTTCTTGCAGTAATTATATAATTTGTGATGTTTCAAATTTGTTTCTTCTGCTAGTAGATAATATTGTATATTCTTTTTAACACCTGACGCACGTTTCACTGAAAAATATCAGTATCATCAGAGGTTTCTAAGTGAATTAATAACAATCGAAATAATTCTAAATTCTATTTATGCTAATTCTTTAGAATTATTTCGATTGTTATTAATTCACTTAGAAACCTCTGATGATACTGATATTTTTCAGTGAAACGTGCGTCAGGTGTTAAAAAGAATATACAATATTATCTACTTGCAGAAGAAACAAATTGAAAACACCACAATATATATATATATATATATAATATATATATATATATATATATTACTTTAATTTATAACTAAATTTACCTCAAGATATATTTTTTCCTTTAGGAACATGTCTCGGGAGTTCTTGTTCTCCCATCTTCAGCCTTCGCCATCTTGTTTCTGGTGAAGTATTTGTGTGTTGGCTTCTGGATGTTATTAAGGTAGTTTGTTGGTCTTTGGTCCTTCAATGTTGTATTATTGTGTGTGGTTGTGGTATCTGTTTTTGTATTTTGTGTATTTTCGATGTTGAGTGCTTTGAATATTGTGTCATGTTTTGTATTGATTTGTATTTGTTCTGGTATTAATTTGTTTTGTGTTTTATGTTTGTAAATCTGTAAATTTTCCCAAATGTTCATTATGGTGCCTTTGTGTGGTATATGTTTTATTAGTGTTACATTGGTTATGTCTGGGAATTCATGTCCTGTGTTTATTGCATGTGTGGCTAAATTGGATTTATATATATTTGGTTTTTTGTATGCATTTAGGTGTTCAAAATAATGTTTTTTCAGCTGTTTTTTTGTTTGTCCTATATAACATTTATTGCAATCTTGGCATTCAATTTTGTATATACCGTTGGTTGTTGTATTATATATATATATATATATATATATATATATATATATATATAAAAGATTTAATATTTATAATGAATTTACCTCAAGATATTTTTTTCCCTTATCCCCTTATTTTTCCACCTAATAAGGAAAAAAATATCTTGAGGTAAATTTATTATAAATATTAAATGTATTATATACATCAAGAAACGGACTGTAGCAGAAAGTGATTGAATATATAAAAGAATAGCCTGTATACAAATAGCCTGTATAAAAGAATACCTACAGGTTCTGTCGCAACTGTCAAGCAGAAAGGAATGATGTGACAAAATGGTCTTGGTTAATTACAATATTTTATTAACTCAAAAATCAATATCGTAATCCAAACTTTTTGTTCTTCATTGTGATAAATAATTGCTATTGGTTTAAATAATTTCAAACATGAGTAACAACAATATGATTTTTGTATTAGTAATTAAAAATAATACAAGAATATTGAGAGTTAATGTCAAAAGTTTTTAGAGGAAAGAATGAAGGTACCTAAAATTCTCAAAATTTTACAAAAGATAATAAGTTAAATTTTCAAATTAAAAAAATAATAAAACATTTTCCTAACCTGTAATATATAACACATCAGCATATGAGTAAGGCAGTGAGAGCCACAGAAATTTAGTAAATGCATATGCAAAATTGGTAAATAAATTATTGGTAATAAAAGTAGAGTGTTATTAAATATATTAAATAATAAAATACAGTAAAAAATAGTTTTTCGGCAGTCTAAGCAATAATTACTTTATCTCCCCTTAATTAGTTTAACTTTAAGTGGTAACCCATCTGTTTACAAATTTAATTAATTTCTCAGAATTTATTAAATTTAGTAAATCAGTTTTATTACTAGGAATGTTTCTGTTATTTGTACTAATGCTATTTCTAAACAAATATCATGTAACACAAACTAGTATTTCTGAATATTTTGTGTTGTGCTTGCATTACATCACTGCCCTCAAAATTGTTTATATTATTATAAGAATTCTTATGATGTATTGAAAAGTCAATGGTATACTGAGAATATCAATAATTTCATAATCAACTCTCTTGAAAAATTGCTTATGTATGATGAGTTTGATAATTTGGTGCAATTTATGATTAGAGAAAATATTATTTGTTCATATTTGTACTACGTACTGCACATTTGCACACTAATTGTAAATATAGTGATGTGATGAAGCGTTTTTGTTAATTGTGATATTTATATATTTTTATATATTATATATCGTTAAGAGCAGCTGATGTTCTGGCAAGTACGTAGTACTGCCGCTTGGCGGCGCATATGTATACTCGATTCAGCCCGCGCAGCTATTCGCTGTGTAAAAGCGCAAAAAAAAGGTAAAAATTATTATTTGGAAAACTATGAAAGACCAAACTTTTTCACTAGCTGATAGATCATGAAAATACGAGTATTTAAAAAAAAAACTTTGTCCTGTGATGTCAGGGTGATGACTGGACCCAATTTTGAAAAATTTCCCTTTTCAACTTGAAAAATTTATTGTGGCTTAATGTCAAAATATTTCGGGATAAAAATTAATACAGAAATTTGTCTATTGGAATACTATATTCTACCATTTTGTTATGAGGAAAAAATCATTATTTCACTCATTATTAACGGAAATCTGAAAATGCACATTCTTGCAAGTTTCAATTTTTTTGTAGGTTATGTTGCAAAAAAAAAATGCACGTCTAACACAGATCGATAGGAAATTTTCCGGGGAACATGCTGGTATTTTTATTTTTCTGATTTGGTGAAGTTATCATCGGAAAAATTGAGGAAAACTTCAGTGATTTGCGCTCTGCTGTTTGTCGGAAGTGAATAGTCGGGGAAAATGGTGGGTCCGAAGTCTGAAACTTGGATAAACTTTTAGGTAAACACTAAACCTATCGTTTAAAAAAAAAAGCAGCTCAAAATATGATGTTTCTGGAAATTTGCTTTTTTTGCCCTTTTTTCGATAGTCTTACTCGGCTATTAAAGTAAATTTTACCCGTATTTTGAATGTAGTGTACAGTTCAGGAAATTCAAAATTTTAGAATACCAGACCGAGAAAAGGGATCAAAACCTTTAACAAATTTAAAAAATCCAGCAGTTTGTCAGACTAAAGAGAATACAATTCAGTGTCAAATCCAAATAAGAATACACAGTGTTTGCTACAAGAACTTTTAAACTTTAGGGCACCACGGGCCAAAAATGTGACTCAATACTTTAAGAAAATTATATAAGTCTATATAAGGGATGGAGTTATAAGGAATTGTATTCAAAATACAAACTTGAATACAAAATGCAAATTATTACTTTTCAGAATTAATATTTCAACATCCCTTGCAATTATTATGGAATTTTGGATGACCTTCAAAAAGTCTCTAAGCTATGTTTGCAACAAAAATTTACATACTGTTATGAGTATGGAAATAAACTTAAAAGCTAGGACTAAATTATTTGTTGCTATGTTTATAAATTTTAATGTCGTTATTTAACAATTTTAGTGTTTATTATATGGCTGTCTGCTGTACAATTAATTGTTATTTTACTAAAAAAATGTAGAGTAATTGGATTTCTGTAATTTTTTTGCTAATTACAAACATGATCTAATTTTGAAACTTCACTAATAATAAAATATATTTTTAAAATAGTGAGTGAATTCTGCAAACAGAATTTTAGTTTACTAGTTTTGCTAAGTGAGTTTTTAATTTCAACTCAATCATTTGACATTTGTCACTCAGTCTATTTATTTAGGGGATTTATCACAATAAGTTTTGAATGCTTTAACTGATTTTTTATTAAACTTAGCATAAGTATCCACATTTCTACCCGAAGACCCTCTTAATTTTTTTTTTTTTTTTTTTTTAGCTTAACACCCCACGAAATAAGGGGCAGGAGGTAAAAATGTGAGGGGGAAAAATTTTGAAGAAAATTGCAAAAATTCATGTGGGGTATCAAATTTAATTGAATATTAACCATAATATGAATATAGCATTCAGATTAAAAATTCCAAAATTCTAGGACATCAGGGCCCAAAAACTGGATCAAGATTTTGCTAAAAATCACAATAATCCATTCCAGATATCAGACTAAAGGGCTAAAGGATTTTAACCCAAATCGAAAAGTAGTATTCAAAATTTGTTTACCTTAGAATACTATAGGCCAAAAATGGAAGTCAAAATTTTGAAAAACTTTTAAAAGTCTGTGAGGCATTGAATTATCAGAAATTTTATTCAACATACAAACTTGGGGTCTTCAACTATTTGACAGAATTAGTATCTGTCAACACCCCTTTGGACTGTCTTCAAAAAGTTAGTAATATCTATTTGAAAAAACTTTACATTATCAGTTAACAAAAAACATAAAATATGATAAATATGTGGTAATTTCTTGTGGTTTTATGTAATTTATTGTGTAGTTAACATTAAGAATGATACTCACAAAGAACTTTACTCATAGCTTTAAAAATTAAAATTTAATAATTTGACTTGACTTTAATAAATGCATTTTGTTCAAAATGGTGAGTAAGTTCTGCAGTTCAGGGAACTTGTATAATTTATATAAAATCTTTATTTTTCCATCTTTATATGGCAACAATATGTGGTTAGCTTCTGTTTTAAACAATTATTTATACCACTGATGATGACAATTGTTTTAAACAATTCATTTCTGATCTGACGATGAGCTGTGAAGCTTGAAAGCGCTAATCGGAATAATTTTTATGTAGTGGTGTGCAACAGTGATCATTCTGCTTAATTATTTATACCGTACATGTGTTAGTAACTTTATTTTATCTAATGCTTTAAATTTCTTAACTGTATTAACATCATTCCTGCATCTTTGTGAATAAGTTTAGGTCACACCTTGCTGCAAAACAGCATCTTATTATTATTTTTTTTTCTTTTGAACTCCACAATACCTTATTTAAATTTTAAAACTGTATAGTAAGAGGTTATCATGTGCAATACACAGATAATGAATATCCCAGAAAAGCTTATATGATTCATTGAAATGATGCTGTAAGGCTTGATCATTATATGAAGTGATGAAAGTGGTAGAGATGAAGAGGCTAAGCCAGAGATCAGAGAGGTAGGTTGTTGGTGACAGTATTTAATGTTAGAATTGAAGGTATAATAAGGAAATGGAGATTGAAAGGAATAATAGTGCAGACGTTATGGCATTTAAAGATGATATCGCTGTCCCAGTGAGGAAGAAGGGAACACTGGTAGAAACAAAAAGTAGATAAACTTAGTTGAGGGTCTTGAGATCAATCAGGGGGAAACTAAAGATATGAAACTGGGGAAAAAAGAAAGAGGATGATAAGGAAGAATGGTGGAATTCGGCAATTAAACATTTCAAGAGGCAATTAGTTTTGAATATTTGGGATACTGGTTAACAATAAAAATATGGTATCCTTCAAAAGTTTGCAAAAATAGAAGCTGAATATTATGCACCTACTAAAAATACAAAATGGTACAAGAGATAAATTGTTAATTAGGATTATAAAAATGAGGCTGTAGAAACCAGTAATTCACTGAGTGACAGTATGCATAATGGAAACAGTTTGTATCACACACATCTTTTGGAAAAGAGGAGTAAAGAGCAGTAAATGGACTGTGGAAGGATGAGGAAGGAATGTATACAGAATTCAGCAAAACAGACTAAAGAAAAAATAAACAACAAATACTGTGTTGGGTATATAAAGGCACACAGACTAAGATGCTATGGGTGTATAAACAGACAAAATAAGAAATCTACTTTGAAGGAGATTCTAAAATGGATTTTGAAAGGAAATGCTCGAAGCAGATAATTGGAGTTTCAAATATTCAAGAACTTAAAGATATGATGATGATGGAAGAGAGTGAGAGATGGAAGAAGTGGAGAAAGGATGATGAGGAGGCTAAAAAAAAGAACATGAGAACCTGTGTTAGGAAGGTAGAAAGGGAAGAGTCAGGATAGAGTTACACATCATTCCCATTTTTAGTCGTGTGCCAGACGAGCTCTAACTTTGGAAAGAGTTTAAAGCCATAAAAACATCATGATGATGATGATACAGTAGCAAATCCAGAGAGGAATTTCTCAGGAGGTAAGTACAAATAATAAAATGGTTTTTGAACAGCTATGAATTATGTGTATGTTAATGAATGAAAAATTTAATGATAAAAGTCTTATTTTCTAGAAATACAGAAAAAGAAAATATTTATTCTTCACATTTCTTTTTTTCAAAAATTCAGTTTTTATCGACAGGGCTCTTAAAAATTATTTTAAAGATTATAAGAGGAAAAATTCACTTATTTCTGTCCTTGTGGATCCACCCTTGTGATGGTAATAAGGATTGCCTGTTTATCATTAAGAGATAAAGATTCCATTTAACTTCTAAAATTTCTGAGTGTTTATATAAACAGTGGCATAACCAAGGGATGTTGCTGAAGGAGGGGTTTACAACCAGGTAAGTCACCTGTGAGGTCTTATAGTCAAGTGCATGCAGGTCTTATAATTTCTTTATCTATTATCACTTACCAATTATCTGATTAATATCAATTAGATATTTAATTTCTACTATCACCAATACCAGTCCACCTCGCTTGTCATCACTAACCAGCCATTACAGAAAATCCTAGTTTATAGCCCCCCTCCAAGAAAAAAATCTTGGTCAATATCTCACTCTATGGAAAAATTCTGGGTCTACCAGTGATGACAAGCAAAAATACTGAAGAGTTATGCAACTATAAGAATTATGTAAACACTGCTACATAATACAGGTTTGTGTTTCTCACCATTACAGAAGTGACTTATTAACTGTATCTGATATGGTAAAGTGCCTAAGATTAACATATAAAAATAGTTGACAGAATACTGGTACATTTTTTTGCCTTGAATCTTAGTTTATCAGTCTTCATTTAATCAACTAATAATATGATAAAAGAGAGGAGATAGTTTCTGAAGCTTGTCTGATTTCATGATGACTACAATGGATTGATTTTACGTTTTTATCAGGGTACAATATACGTATTCAGTAATGAATAGTACTAAAACCAAATGAAATTAACAACGGAAGGTACTTCACTAGCTTCACCTTTCAAATTATTTCAGCAAATATGAAGTAAGGTTTCATTATTATTTTAAAAATCTTATAAAAAATTAGGTTTGTAACGGTTTTGTCCTACACATATTACCTGTATTACTTGTAATATATGAGGCATATTAAAAAAAGTAGTTATGTAAAGAAACAATTCAGCATTTATTTGTTCCTAAACTTATTTCATTAAGACAAGTTCATTGTTCATTATGAACAATGGTTCGACAGTCAAAGAAGTAATTTGTATTACGATATTAACACTGGCCATTATTTTTTATCATATATTTTACAGAACACTTGATTATTTCCAACTGAACACTTATATTGTGAGGAAAATTTTTTATAAGTTTGTATTACACTAATGTTTATAAATATTCACTACCTGTATTGTGTAATACATCTTACTATAGAATGACAAAAAATGTTAATACATTTTGGGTATAAGAATCACAAAGTCTGCATAATATCTGTTCATGAAATTTGTCAATTAAAATGCTGAAACACTGACACACAAGGTTTGCATAATTTATACATATAATATACTCTTTGCCTAAAATTCAGTATATTATAATAATACATGTATGTCATAGTACATGTAAGTGAAAGTTAAAAACACATATAATCTTTACATTCAAACTCAAGCGAATGGTTTATTAAAGAGTAACATAAAGTACATCTGTATCTTTTATGTTTCACTTGACAATATTTTTCACTTTATATTTTGAGGGTTGTTGCAATTACAACTGTGCTAACAAGAAAAAATGGGTGTTGTAAATTATGTAAATATACAATTTTTTGTTCCAAGTATATATTATCAAATTTTAATTTGATGTTCTTTACTGTCAATTCTAATAGTTAGAGATTGGTTTTACAAAATTATAAAATTTAAATTGATTAGAAAATGTTATATGTTTAGTTATTATATAAATAAAAATTCTATCCTTTGTCAAATAGACTTCATCACATTAATAAATTTAATCCAAGTCCAATATTTACCACAAAAACTTTTTTAAAAAATCTAAATAAAAGTTCTGTCTAAATATGACAAATTACAGTAAACTTCCGATTATCCGAATTGGGTGGCGCTTCAACTGCGGATAAGCCAGTTCCGCAGATAATCCGCAAAATGTCCGAAAAAGGGCACAAATCAACACGAAAATGCTTTTGAACAATTTTTATTTACAGTAGGAGGTCTACAAATACAATTATGACTTAATAAACAGTAGTTTTATGTACTTACAAGTTTTTTGGTTTACTTTTTCTCAAAAATATCGGCCAACTGTTTTTGTTTTTTCGTGATAAATCACCTCTTCTTTATTTGTGATTGAAGTTTTTTTAACAACATTTTGTCACAAAGTGATGCATCTTTCTAGAAGCCCTGAAGATCATTCCCCTCTTCAATCCTTTTTTTCAGTAAGTTTGTTCTGTATTTTTTTCATTGAAGCAATTATGCCCTGGTCCATGGGCTGGATAAGAGCTGTGACATTGGGAGGCAACACTTGATGAAAAAATTTCCATTTTCCGACTTAAAACACTTTCCCCTGGGTGGGACGGGGCGTTGTCAATCAGCAATACAGCTTTCTGGGGTATGTTTTGAGACTTGAGATGCTCTCTAACTTGAGGAATGAACTTTTTTCAAACCACTCTTTAAATATTTTTTGGTCCATCCAGCCTTTTTTTTGGTTGAAGTAGTGTACTGGGAGGTTTTCAGCCCTTGTCCCTTTAAAAGACCTCGGTTTTTTTGATTTTCCAATCACTACTAGTTTTAGTTTTTGAGATCCCATTGCACTGCTGCACGTCATTATTGTTATGCGTTCTTTACTGGACTTATGTCCTGGAGCTTGCCTCTTGCTTTCAAATGCCAGTATTCGTGTCGGCAAAATTTCCACAACAGCCCCGACTCATCAGCGTTGTACACTTGTTCGTAAGAAATTCCCTCTGACTGAAGAAACTGTTCAAAATCAGTTTTGAAATTTTCCGCTGCCTGTTTGTCGCCACTTAATTTCTCGCCGTGTAGCCCAATTTCCCTTATCCCGTGGCATTGTTTAAACCTTGTCAACCACCCTGATGATGCATCAAATGTTCCCTCTAAACCTAGCGTTTCAAAAAACTGTTTTGTTTTTGCAGCAACAATAGGTCCTGAAATAGGAGTTCCCTCACTTCTCACTTGACTCACCCACTCTGAAAGTGCCGCATCTAGTTCTTCATAAGTGCGAGTTTTCATGGTTTTTCTTTTTTTCATTGATGAGGAGTTGTCTGATGTGGATGCAAATTGCATTAATTTATCCTTTTGTTTTAAAATGTCCCTAACAGTGCTTTCTCCTATTCCGTAGTGCGCAAGCTCATTTGCTTTTTCGATGCACCATTTTCAATTTTTTTAATCAATTCTACTTTCTCTTGAATTGATAAGACCACTTTTTTCCTTTTTTCAGTCACTTTTCAATAGTAGTGTAAACTAAAATCACGTACAACAATTTAAACACACACGCAAACTGCTAGTCGACACGTGCACACAGGTTGACAGAAACACACAAACTGATGCGTGAGTTATGAGAACTGGAAGTGGTGAGTGAAGGGGTAGGAGGGGAGGCAATAAGGTGCTGGTGACGAGCAGTGCCAATGACCTTGGCTGATTGACTTCCACTCACCCCAACTGATGGTTGTCGCTCTAAAAATAGCTTCTGCACCTGCCGATCATGACTCATGCATTCTCTCTCAACACGCGCTTCCACTTCCCTACATTATTTGTTTTCATTTATGGTATTCTATGTTTCGCTGCAACGTTTCATTGTAGGCCTAATTTTATAACTTATTCTAGTGTCGTAGGTTTTATTTTAATACCGTAATTTATCGTCATAAAAAAAAAAGAAAAAAAAGGAAAGGAAGACTGCGGATAATCGAGAGTTTACTGTACTTTCCTTTCATTTTGTTTTATTAGTTGTCAAATAGACATCACACATGTGTTTTATACCATTAGAGGTGACTTAAGGTTCGGGTGACTCAGGCAGCTACCCCAATTGCCACCACCATTGGGGGAGGGGTACCAAACTGAAGTCTAAAAAATGTAAAAATTTCGATTTTTTTAGTTGATGTTTACTTCTATCATTTTTTATCATTATGTCTATACATATTTCTTTTTATTAAGACATATTATTTACAATCAAGTAGTATAATACTCCTTAGCATTACTGTTAACTACTTGTATACTGCTAAACATTCAGAACTATTTGAAAAGGGATTCTGACATCATTGTTAAAATCTTAGAAAAATTTGATTTGCTAATATGATATTACAGTTGACATTCCTCCCCCACACTTCTGAAGACAATTAATTAAGATGGAACTGACAATCTTGACATGACAACTGCTAGTCTCCTACGGTAGAGTCTGGTACCTCTTATTTATCAGTACCTGTTTATTTTTACCATTAAAATATTACAAATTTTAGGCCATTATCTGGGTAAAGGTTATGTTACAGTTTATGTGAAAAGATCTCAAACTGATAAATAAAAATAATAGGGGCAATAATTTTTTTCATAGTTGTTCTGCTATGTACCAAATGAAAAATGAAAATACCTATGAAAAATAAGTTCTTTCTAAGTAAAGTTAAACAAACAAGCTTTACAGTTCAAAATGGAAGCCTATCCCAACAAAATTATTTGTAAATACCTGTATATTTTTTTATAATTTTATATATGTAACTAACGTAAGTATTAATAATTAATTATGGCATATATATAAAAGTACAAGTACACTTACTTGTACTGTGTTCCAAACTGAACATTTATTACGTTTAAATCACAAATCCAGTGTTTAGATTTAAGTTAATAATCAACTGACTGGACTAATAACTGGTAACTACTGGACTAATAAAATCTTGAAGAATGTTGTATTTCATCTTTAAACTAGTTTATGCTGACTTTTAATGACATATCCCATTCTCATCACCAAAAACTTATGTAATATTATTCAGTACCATTTGCATTTCAGTGTAATGATAAATTTCAGAGAACTTCTAACAGCTAATAGTTAATGATGCCAGTGCCAGTGTAGTGGGCTGAGAGACCATGACCACACACTTGACTGGTATTACTGGTCCAAGATATTCATGGACTGTAACAATTTCTTGTCCCCATATCTTTCATTTGAAGCGTTTGTAGTTGTATAGTATGTTCAAATGCCAGAGATATTACTCATGACATACCTAATCCATTTCTTGTAGTACAGTGGGATTCTAAAGTAAATCATTTTAGAGATGTCTTTTAGGTTACCAGCATAAATAATATTGGATGGAGCCAACTTAAATAGTTACTACCACCTACTGGATGGCATGTGCTGCTAAAGTTTAATCTTTATTATGTCAACCAGTTTATTTGCAGGGAATATGTTTTGTGGTTTGTTTGTTTTTGTCTCAAGAGTGATTATGACTGAAATGGCATATATAAAATAAGTCAAGGAGTTGTGGACAGATACACGTTAATGTAGGATTATAAAAAAATATGTATTCCTAAATGCCACTGTTCAGTCAAATGAGAATAGAGTAGTGTATTGATGGGAAGCAATATTTAGCATGTGGCTGAATACTACTCAGAAAGACATAGCACACCAGGAACTTCAGTTATCACTTTTGTTAGTGTATTATGGTTTGGTTCTCACCTGAATGTTGCAGACATAAGATGCAGGAGCCTAAAGGATTACATCGTGGATTGACCTAATAAAATATGCATTATGGTACACATCTCATGCTTGTAAAATTTTTAAAGGATTTTAAATAAACATTATAGACTTGTTTTAAAGCATGTTACTACTACATAATTCATAACTCAGTTTAGAAGATACAACTATTAGGGAGGAGAAAACTAGAAATTATACCAACTTTGAGAATATCATATTTTTTATGTTGAGTACCAAGCAACTTTTATTTGGTTTTGCTTTACTTTCCAGTAGTACTTTCTGCCTTTGAATGTTGTATTGTTTCTAGAACACACATACCCTAGAAGATATAAGGTTAATATAATTAATATTAATACAAGAAATTATAGTAATTAATGAGATTAATATCTATAGAGTTAACCCATATTCCACCAATACCATGCGTCCATTTTCTTTAGTTCTTGTCACCTGCAACAAATGTCTAAACATTTGACCAGTTATACAGAGTAATTTCAGTCTCTTGATTTGTTTTTACTCTGCAAGTATGTATTAACAGTTAAATCTACATTTACAACTGTACTGAGCATTAAATACATTAAACTGACCTGTTTGTTTTAGCTTCAAGTTCAGCCTGTTTGTAAGCTTGTATATCATCGTCATCGTCTTCAACCTAAAACAGCATTTTGTTGCTGTAATTAAGATAAATTTGCTTGTAATTTTTATTGTCTTTTGTTCAAAAGGAAATTTAGGAAAATTACAAAGGATGGCAAAGAAAAAATAGGAAACATTCAAAGAGAAGAAGAAGAAGAGGAACAACTATGAGAATAGGAAAATGGAATATAAAAATGATGTTAGTACAAGGAAAATGGATAAAACAGCAAGAGAAATGGCTGAGTACAAGCCCAAAATACTAGCACTGTGAGGTAAGACGGAAAGCCAGTGCTCTAATAAACAAAGACAAATACACTGCGTATTATTTAACAGTCAGCAAGATGACAGGCAATGCAGAAGAGGTATACTGTTCATAATCAGAATGGGAACTGATCAAAGAATGAGAAAATTGTATACATAAGGTTGGTAACTGTGCACTAACTAAAGAAAATGCAGAAGAGGGAAATGTCAATGGTATAAAATTTCATACTTTACCAATGACTATGATGAACATTTAAACTTGTTCATAATTAAAGCACAAAATTTAACCATAAAAAGAACAAAAAATTATGTGTATATTCTAAGGGAAGACAACAGGAAGTCAAATTGATCATGCTTTGTTTGCCAGGAAGAGTGAAAGTACAGTACAGGACATGATGTACAGTTATACAATGGAGCAAATGCAACAGAGATAAAGAAACATGAATAATATAAAGTACTAATTAATTAAAACTTGTTTAGTAAGAATAACATGAAGTTGTAGTAGATAAATAATAGGATAACTTAAAATCTTGTATTATTAAATAATTGGATGAAATATAAAGTATATTAAAACAAAAAGAAGTGGATGGCTTGAAACCAAATGCAAAGTTATAAAAAAGAAGAAAAATAAAGGAGAATGAAGCAACCCAGAACAGGACAGATCATATGTTAAAAAAGGGATTAAAATTATTAAGTGGAAAACTCACTGAAGAAACCAGACTTTGAAGGACATGAAAGACTCTGAGAGGACAGCTCACAATTGTTTGCAGCTATAAAGAGGTTCCAATAAAAAGCTTGTGTTCTGAATCAGTAGTGTTATACTTATAATTAGTTAATCAATGGACACGCCATGGACAAGGAAATCCAAGAAGGTTCAAGAGTAATTAAACTTTTACAATTAATATACACACAAAAATGGGAAGTTCATTTTAGCAAGTAACTGTCACAAAAAAAAAGGAACAGGAGTGCTAACACTGAACGAAGGAGAGGTCTAGAGTAGGAGGAAGAAACAGGACCTACCTTTAAGGAATTTAGAAACGCATTAGAAAGACTTAAACGCAGTAAAGAACTAAAGCCAGATAGGATGTACAGCGAACTTGTAAAGGCAAAAGGACTAGAACTCAAAGACTGAGAATATACACAGGAAGTAATAGAAAAAAAACTGAGGGCATGGATAAAATAAAACTGAGTGGGTAAAATAAAAACAGATGCAATTCATATGACGATACAAGTCATCAAAAAGTGCCATGAGCGTAATATCCAGCTGCACATACATTTATAGTTTTTAGACAGTCTTTTGGCAGCTTAGATGGATAGATAGTAAAAAATGCAGGCACACAAACGTATAAGCCTGCTATGTATATGGAAATGGAGAATTTGCAAATATGTTTCTCACAGATAAGAGAATAATGTTGTCTATAGAGAACCCCAACCCACATTCAATATACTATTATTAATAATGTGATATTGTGATTGGTAATAATTTTCATATTATTAAAACTATTTGACATCAGAATAATACATAGATTATGTTACTCGTTACTGAATAACATAGGTTATGTATTTACATTATCCAGTAGGCTATATTGATGGACACTATTTATAGAGACACTATTAATAGAATACACTAGAACATTCTGTATCAATGTACAATACATTTATAGGTAACATAGTTTAAACTAGAACAGCATACAACAATGTTGACTATACTACATTGTAGTAGTAGTGTAGTAGTGGCTGATACTAAAGTGACACATGCTGACAAATGATACCATTACCAACTGTATAAAAACAGTAGAGAGAGAAAGAGTGTGTCTCAATTGAGATTTGAGTGAGTTAAGTAGCAGAGTTAGTGCGCGTGTTTGATACCACATGGATCAATATTATATTTGTGTGTTACCTTTTTGCTTGTACAAATTATGATAGTGTTAATATTCGATATCACAGTTGTGGATTGGAATTGTACTTTGTGTGTATTTTTTATTTGTGAGAAATATATTTGTGATATCGTTAAACAAACAAGGTATCGACAGTGGTACGAGTGTTTTATTTCAATTGCTGACCTCAAAGATGACAAAATTGTGACTATGGCAGGATTAATTCAATTAACGTTATTTATTAGTGACTAAATTATGTTATAATTAACTAATTGTGCAGTGCAGGTGAAGAGATGGGGATAGCACAATTGAAGAACATGACAACCAACCAGCTGAATAAGCAATTAGAAGAAAAAGGGCTTCCCACAACAGGAATTAAAGCTGACCTGGAGATGTGTTTAGAACAGGCTATATGAGAGATGGTTGGGAACCTGGACGAATTCTTCATTACTGTCAAAGAAATGCCTACCACAAAGGAAATGCAGGTAAGTGACATATTTAACAAAATAATGGCAGTATTTCTTGCCCAGTCAGAATTAACTGAGTTACAAATTCAGGTCCACTCAAAATGAATACAGACACAATTAAAGGCTCATTTAGGCTCAGTCCTCACAAATTTGGACCCAGTTTCAAAGCTCTATTAGATAAGGTTATTTCCACAAAAGAATTACTGAAGGGCCTAGATGCCAAATCTGGAAATAGGGTACAGAATGTTCAGGAACAAGTGAACTCCCGAAAATCAGAGTTCAACACCACAGTAACGACACTGGACCTTGAATTAAGTACCCACCAACACCACAGTAAATAGACTGGATACAGAACTAAGTCAACTGGGCACAGGACTAAGTGCTAGCAAGCAGAGTGTCAACATAATAGAAAAACAGATTAAGGACAAAATTATAGGCTACCTCTTTTCTAATCAGGCCCAACTGATAGTAACTATATCTTTCCTCATCAGGTTCCAGTAGATCCAAAAGTGATTAGAGATAGTTTACCAGAATTCCAAGGTAGGTTGAAGTCCATCATCACTGATTACGAGGTGTGTATCACTATTGAATTGAATGAACCTGTCATTATTCAGTCTGCCAATAGGAATGTGAGCAGGTGCATTTGTTATCCATAAATTGCAGTCATTCAAAAGGATAAATCCTGAGAAGAGAGATGATGAACCTGTTCATTTTATAATTAAGCTGCTCCAAGATAAGATCAGATCACTGTTAAAGGTATCATGTCCCAAAACATTTGGAGAACTGCGGGACATCATCAGACAATCAGAAGAGGGCCATCCTGCTAAGACAAAGCCATTCTAGGTTGGGGCAGCATGGTACCGGGGATGGGTTCTGCTCCCTGAAATCAGTTTCTGCATGTAGATAAGTGGTTACAGATAAGTGGCACTGGGCAGATTACTTTGGACTCGTACCAGTCCTGGCCAGCTATTAACGTTAACATAAAAGACAAATCATTTACAGCTGTACTTGATACCCAGGCAAGTCACTCCTTTATCAATATGAATGTAGCCAAATTACTTAAACCAGGAAAATGATGTAAGATGAGGAGGTCCAGGGGGCTGTCAACTACATATATCAGGTGGTAGGCCAGATGTCCTTGAAAGCAAAGTGATTGGGCATGCACATAGAATTGCCTGTTCAAATAATCAAACACTTGACACCAGATATTATCTTGGGTCATAACGTTTTAGATATGTATGGCGTGACTATATTGTACATGAAATATTTTTAGGGAATGATAAATGGTTGAGACTGGCATGGTGTGGCAGCAGCATTAAAAAGGAAACAACTACAAGTACCTCACTTTTGGATGTTCTCCAAATAGGGCCTTTGGACAATCAAGAGGATATGAAGGTCAGAGAATTGCTGTATAGTTATCCAGAAGTTATTACAGATAAGATAGGCTACACAATGACAGTTAAACACAGAATTAACTGAAAGGATGATACACCATTAAAACAAAGACCCTACTCTATGCACCCAGATAAAAGAAAGTTTGTTCTGGATAAGACAAAGGAAACGGAATGATAAGATGTTCTTGGATTTCGTTCTCCATGACGTGTCCGTTACTTAACTAAATACAACTATTTCACTAACGACTCGGAACACAACATTTTTTATGAGTAAAAACATAAAGTTTTACCTTACAACCTGAACTGGTTTTCACTTTTAAAAAACTTCTTCAGAGGTTCAGAAAGAAGCTTTTTAAAAGTGAAAACCAGTTCAGGTTGTAAGGTAAAACTTTATGTTTTTACTCATAAAAAACTTTGTGTTCCGAGTCGTTAGTGAAATAGTTGTATTTAGATAAGATGTTGTGGAACAATCAACATCTAGCTGGGCATCAGCCATTGTGTTACCTAAGAAGAAGAATGGAATATATTAACTGTGTGTAGACTCCAGGAGTTAAACAGCCAAACCACATCAGATGGCTATCCAATGCCAGATTTGAAGGAAGCAAGTGAGTGGCTCAAAGGTCTTCAGTACACTGGATCTCAACTCTGGGTATTGGCAGGTTGAAGTTGAAGAAAGGCTCCAGGCTGATGACAGCTTTCAATACCGGTACATAACAAGGGCTGTATTAGTTCAAGGTTATGCCAGTTGGACTGAAGAATGCACCAGATATCTTCATGCTACACTGGAGAATTCTATCAACTCTATCTGCATGACATTCTGATGTACAGAAAGAAACTTCAGGAACACTTTAAACACCTCCATCAAGGTTTGGAAAGACTTCTCATCCATTGTCTAACTTGTCAACTGAAGAAATGTAATTTTTTGTCACTAAAGGTGGAATATTTAGGACATATCTTAACACCTGAGGGTCTGGAAAGGCAGCCAGAGAAGAACAAGCCTATTAAAGAAGTGGAGAGACCCTGTAGTAAACATCAGATTTGTCAGTTCCTAGGACTTTGGGTGTATAGCAACTTTTACCACATTTCAAGACAAAAGCAGCTACAGTAACAGACCTGTTGAATAAGAAAAATCCTTTCAAATAGACTGAGAAGGAGGAGGAAGCATTCCATAAAATCAAGGAAGCAATATGCAATGCTTCTCAACTGGCCTATCTGGATGCCCAGTGGAAGATCTGTCTGCAAACTGATGCCAATGATATGGGATTAGGGGCAGTATTATTCCAAGATAAGGAGGACATAGTGGAATATGCCAGTAGGACACTGTCCCCACCAGAAAGATGTTATTGAAAGGCAGAGAAAGAGGTGTTAGCAGTGGTTTGGGCTGTTGGGAAATTTCGATTCTACCTGGAAGATAGGAAATTTCAGCCATGGAATGTGGTTTCATAGTCTGTCTGGTACAAAATCAAAATTGATGTGCTGGGCCTTGCTATTGACAGACTTTAATTCTGATATATGTCATGTCTCTGGGGCAAGCAATGAAGCAGCAGATAGTCTTTCAATACACCCTGTGGGGGAACCTGAGCCAGAGAAAACAGAACTATTGGAAATAGAAATTCCAAAACAAACACTAGATAGGTCAGGAGGAGCAGTCTTAATGGTTATTATAGATGGTATAGATACTGAAGTGGTCAGGAAGTGGCAAAAAATTGTCTGGGCCTGTAGTATGATGAAGAAATGGTTTATGAAATGAAAAACAACTTCTCAAGGCACACCAAAGCAGTTCAAGATGTGCTATAAGGGTTTCCATGTGGAGAATAACATTCTTATGTATTCATCACATCTGACTCACACCCTGACATAACATTCTTATGTATTCATCACACTCTGTTCTAGGTGTTCCCAGGTCATGTAGCACCCAGCTCCTGGAGATGTTCTATGACAAAACTGAGACCAGATGTCCAGGAGAGATAGAAACCTACTAGTCTATATGTCAATAGTTCTTCTGGGTTTGCATGAGGCGGAATATTGCTACATCCGGACAGGTTCCACCTGTGCCTGTACTAAGCCAGGTAACCAGAAGGTTGGCACCATTATGCAAGGGAGATGTACCAGGCTTGGAAAGTCATTACACTTGATTTGATGGGCCCATACCCCCAGAACATCACAAGGAAAGACAGTAATCCTAGTGATCATGGACCTATTCAGCCAATGGGTGGAGGTTGTCCTGATTCCAGAAGACATGACTGGGACAGATATTATCAATATTAAGAACCAAAATCTTCAGACACTATGGTTATCCATGATGTCTGTTGACTGACAATGGCTGTCAATTCACTTCCCATCAATGGTGGCAAGCACTAACAACATGGGGCATTGAATACTGGACAACTCCCATGTACAACTCAAAGGCAAACCCAACAGAGCAGTGGAATCACGAACTGAAGGGAATGTTGAGAATCCACCTATTAGACAAGGAGCATGAAACCTGGGACCAACATCTACGCAATCACTTTTGGCTCTACACCAGAGAGTCAGCAGAATCACAGCTATTCACCAGCTGAACTGTTTATGGGTCGACAATTATACAGGTATAATGTCAACAATTATTTGAGGTAGGACTATTTGAGGTAGATCGGCGCCTGAGAAATGATGTGTACTCCTTAAGGACAAATCCACCAGTGAGAGTCCATGCAGCCGAGTTGAAGATGGTAGAGCAAACTTTATGCCTGACTACATGAGGGCCAGCACACAGAAGAGCACAGATCCACTGGAGACATCAAAGAATCACAATACAATCTTCGGCCAAGAAGACAAAATACTAAATACTAAATAGATTTGTAAATTTATAATATTTGTGAAGTTTGGAGATTTTGTACACGAATGTGGTTGTGGGGGATTTTAAGTGAAGGATAATTGCTATATACTAAGGAACCCCCAACCCACATTCAAAGTAATATTATGAATATTGTATTATATATTAAGTAATATTGTGATCGGTATTCTTAAAACTATTTGTCACATTATAAAAACTAGTTGACTTTAGAACAATACATAGGTAAAGTTACTGATGTATATTTAATTTATCCACTATTGATGTATAACTTAACATTTATAGCATACACCAGACATTTCTGTATCACTGTACAATACATTTATAAGTAGCGTAGTTTATTCTAAAAAAGTGTGGAATGACGTTGACTATACTAGGAGTGGCCCATAGTAAAGTGACGCATGCTGGTGAATGACAACATTCCCAACTATATATAAGACAGTAGAGACTGAGGGAGTGAGGTGTCTCAATTTTGATTCAGAGTTCAGCAAGTTAAGTAGCTGAGTTAGTGTGTGTGTTTGATACCATATTTGTGGATCAATATTATATTTGTGTGTTATCGTTTTACTTTTATAAATACAGTAGCGTTACTATTCAATATCACAGTTGTGGATTAAAATTGTATTTTGTGTGACATATTTTTACTTGTGCTATCAGTAAATAAACAAGGTGTGAACAGTGATACAAGTGTTTTATTTGAATCACTGCCTAGAAGACGACAATAAGGCATGGCGATACACAGTTTACAATGCTGTTTAACACAGGAGTGGTCCTAAGTTATAAAGGGAAATAATATCAAAAGCCAATAATAACTAAATCAGTCAAGATAGTATCATATGCTGATAATATAGCAATAATGACAAAATACAAGGTAAGCATGAACGCAGAATTCAATAAAATTATGCAGGGAGCCATGAAAAGAGGGCAGAAACTTAATGAGAAGAACACACAGGTAATGAGAAATAAGAGGGTGAAGAGTAAAAAGTCAGAAAAAATGCAAGTGGGAACATCTGACTCTGAAAGATGGACAATTTTATATATTTAGGCACAGTATTTGACAGGATGAATGAAAGGAGCAGAGAGTTGACTAGTAGATACTGTTTGGACACAGAGCCTAATTTGGATATAAAGAATTATTAAAAAATAAAATAAAATAAAAATCAGTCACAGAAGGAGAGTAAACATTTACAGAGGCACAATAAAGCAGTAGAGATGATTTTACAATGAATGTTGTAAATTGTGAAATACAAGATCAATAAAAAATGTACTGTACAAACTTAATCAGTAATTTCTTCAACTTCAGAAACAGTAAAGTTTCAGTTTCCATACATACATTTACACAATATAAAGCATGTTAAAAAAAATTAATAGCTTTAAAATATAATGTGTAAAATTATTAAATTTTTGTCTGAATTACCGTAATTATATATACAAAACAAGCATTATAAAACAAAATAAAGTTTAATTTAATATGTTGGCCAATATCTAACCAGTTATCATTTGTTGTTTTGTCAAAAAACAAGATCAATAAAACATTAATAACAAAGACAATTCAATAACCCACAACTCAATAACCCATTTCTTTAACATCAGAGACAACAAAGAATCATAAACTTAAATAACTTTATGTAATAAGATACAGAGAATTTAATTTAATACTGTTTACAAGTATTTTAAAAGTAGTATTTTAAAACTATTTAGTTTTTATATTTGAATCACTATAATCAACTTTTGTAAGTATATAAGCATGATAAAAACACTGCTTATACCAGTTTGTACATGTACTTGCATATGATGTAACACACACATCCTCATGAACACACACACACGTGCACAAATTTTAAAGTATGTGGGGACATGGGTTCATAAAACCATTTAAATGGAGAAAGAGATCTTTAAAAAATGAGCAACCTCTTGTCTAGAGAAAGTTGGAGGAGAATCCAAAAGTCTAATGAATATGGAAATAGACCAAATATTAAAGAATGAAATTTAGTGAGGCATATTGAGGCATAAATGATAAGAAGACAGGGGAGGCGATTAAAAAAATCATGTTGTGGAAACCAAAGGGAGTACAAATAAGAGATAGACTAAATGTAATATCATAGTACAAAGTTATGGAAGATATAAAGAAGTTGGGAATAGAAAAATGGTGAGGAAGGGTAAAATGTAGAGATATTGAGCCCAATGCAAAAGCACACACAAAGTAGAGGAATAGTGGAATTTAGAACTCCACTAATTCAGAGTAAAGCCAAGTATTATTACTACTTATTCTGTGGCATACTGTAGATGGACAAAGAAAACTTTTGTAATAATGGAAATTTTCATTTTGAGAAATTTGTTTATTTGAGACAGTTACAATTTAAAGCATGGTACGTATATCCAGGGGCAGATTTGTGCACAGGCAGACTAGGCACTTGCCTGGGGCGGCAAAGTTTGGGGAGCGGCAAAATTTGAGTTAAGAAATGATATTTTTAGATTCAAACAAATTTATAAGTATAAAAGCCAGTTCAATTAAGCACACACAAATATAAAAATTATCTCCACTTAATTTTTAACTATAACGCAGTTATCGTTTTTCACCCCAAAGGAATACAGGCGAATGTTTATGTTTTCAACCGTTGAAATATTTGGTGTTGACTGTACTTCTGGGGAACGCACGAGTCATCCGTCTGTCAACAAACCTTCTGTACTGTGCCTATTTTTATCTCAGTTAGTTGTTCTCTTGTCGACAAGGTGGGCAGTTTATGCTTATATGTTGCGTGTTGTAAAATTATGTTTTAATTTATTTTACAACCCCGTACTGAACTCAGAGCATTCGCTTGTCGTAATTTTGCCACTCGGCTATCGCGATTAGTTAAGTTATTCTTATTCTATTCAGTACGGGGTTTTATAGTTGCATTGTGGACTCTTCAACATGAATTATAAAAAGCATTTATTAACGTGTTTAAATATTTTAACATTTAGGAATAAAAACAAACAACAACTTTAATATACAAATTAAAATTTATTTCTGTGCCTGTGCGACATTGTGTAAATATATTTTTCTATTGTATTTTAAGAAAATGGCAGATAGAAGAAAATGTTTAAGTGACATACAATATAAGAAATTAAGAAAAGAAAGGAAGCTAGAGAGGACTTTGTTTTAAGTAAAACCTTAAAAATCGATAGGTTTTTTAATACTCAGTCAAAAACGCAAGCAAATGAACAGTACAAGAACCGAAGCTGTCAAATGAAAAAGAAAGTAAAAACAATGTTAAGGAACTTCCTAGTGATAGTGGTATGGAGAGTAGCAGTGACAGTAGTGACAGTGAGGCCCAAGAAACTGTTCATAATGTGAACCAGGAGACTTTTTTATCCAAGGAGGAGACTGCTGTAGATCCAGTCGACTGACGTCATCGGTGCTACTTCATCTTCAACTTCAAATAAGGTAGGAGAATTAGAATTTCTTGACTGCGATCCTGTTAATTGGTCAGTGAACGAGAGAACTCGTGATTATGTGGCAAAATTTGGTTTTTGCCAAAATACTAATGCAGATTTAAAAAAAATCAATGATGCAGTATAACGACGGTACAGTCAGGTAGCTTACAGTAAATATGTTTCAGTGCAAGCTTACTAATGGTGAATCATTGCTTCGAAATTGGTTAGTGTTTTCTGAGAGTACTGGATGCATTTTTTGTGGTGTCTGCATTATGTTCTTAGACAAAAACGCTAGTAAAACAAAGTTTTCCGAAGGAGGATTTAATGACTGGAAAAATGCATCACTCTCAGAGCACGAAAACTGAGTTAATCACAGAGACTGCCTTAAAACACTTAATGAATGAAGTCAGTTTGCATTGATAAGCAGCTTGTAGAACAATTTCAAGCTGAGGTTAATTATTGGAAGAGTGTTCTTCAACGTGTTGTTGTTGTTGTTAAAGTGTTAGCATCACGTGGTATGCCATTGCGTGGACACGATGAAAAGTTTGGAAGCAGCAGAAATGGGACTTATATGATGGTGCTTGAAGTTATAACTGAGTTTGACTCTTTTCTAGTGTGTCACTTAGCTAAGTATAGCCACCCAAGTAGCGGTAACACATCCTATTTATCTTCAACTATTGCTGAAGAATTTCTGTCTATTGTAGCTAATAATCTTACAAACAAAATTGTTTGTGAAGTAAAGCAGGCCAAGTACTTCTCATTAATAGTTGACTCTACACCAGATATCTCACATGTAGACCAACTGGCTATTGTGATAAGGTATGTTAAAGAAGATGGTTCTCCCATTGAACGGTTTTTGACATTCCTTCCCAATACTGGCCACAAAGCTGAAGACATGTTTAATGCTATTATCAAAGTCTTTGAGTGCAATGGTCTGGACATTAGTAATTGTCGGGGACAATCCTACGACAACGAAAGCAACATGTCTGGAGTGTATTCAGGTCTCCAAGCACGAATCAAAGAACTGAATGGCCATGCTGATTTTATCCCATGTTCTCCTCACTCTTTGAACCTCGTCGGAACTAATGCAGCTGAATGTTGCAATACAGGTTGCTACTTTTTTCTGTTTTTGCAAGAACTGTACAACTATTTTAGTTCATCAACTAGTAGGTGGGATTTACTTCAAAGATCAGTTCCTGACAATCACGACCATCCTATTACTCTAAAAGGCCTCAGTTCTACTAGATGGTCTGCACGAGATGACGCCTGCAAAGCTCTGAGAAATAACTGGCAACAAATTTATCAAACTTTGCTGAACATTTTCGAAGATCCAACACAAAAGGCAGTTACTCGCGCTGAAGCAAGAGGTTTAGCTACAAAAATGGACTCGCTAGAGACTGCATTTATGGCTGAATTTTGGGGTTTCATACTCCAAAGGCTGAATGACACGAATAAGAAACTGCAATGCATGGACATTGACCTTAAATCAGTAATCCACTTGTATGACTCATTAATTAAGCTCATGGAATCAACAAGAGATAATTTTGATTACTTTGAAGAAAAAGCCAAAGAACTGTCCCAATTCAAGGTGTATGACAAGAATAAACGCATGACTAAGAGAAAAAGAGATGACGAACAGGACGAATTCTGTGGAAGCGAAGGTGCAGTGGTCACTCCTCGTGAAAACCTGAGGGTGAATGTTTTCATTGTTATCATTGATAACCTGAAAATGCAACTTGAAAAAAGAAGGAATGCATACGCAGAAGTAAACCGAAAATTCCAAGCGTTAACTCAAAGATTTGAGCAATGAAGACCTAAGGAGGGCAGGTGAGAACCTTGTTAGAGAATATCCAATGATTTAGAAAACGCCTTCTTGGATGAAATTATTAATTTTAAATGCTTTCTGGAAGAAGCTCTACTAGAGGGTTTTAGTAAAGTGAAGAAGAGAAAAAAAGGAAAAGGCAAATGGACAAAACAAGCAGCACTCCAATGCCAGTTGAGCAGGTTGATCTACAGCCAACAAAGGAGGATAAGCGGTTAACACCTCTGAGTCTTTGCCGCCTCATTCGTAAAGATGATCTTCAGATGGTCTATCCGAACTTAGATATTGCTTTGAGAATGTTTGTGAGTACGGCTGTCTCCAATTGTTCAGCGGAAAGAGCCTTTTCATGGCTTAAAAGAGTAAAAACATATCTCCGCACAAACATGGGAGAGGATCGCTTAAACTCGGTGGCGGTACTATCAATCGAAGGTGACATGTTAACGTCAATGGATTTTTCTGATGTTATTGATGTCTTTGCCCAAACAAAATCTCGAAGAAAACTGTAAATACTTTTGTTATAACTAGATTTTTCCAAGTAATATGTTTTCAGTTTCATTATTTTCATATCAAACATTATTCAGTATTAGTTGCATGTTGCATTATTATTATTTCTGTGCTGTAATCTTTGTATACGATAAAATTAGTTGAGTTGCATGTATAACTGTACCAGTATTCCAGTATTTTTCGTTTGTCATTTAATAAATAATGTTTGTACCCATATTTTATGTGATTTTATTTACGTTTCCCTTAATTTCTAACTAAAATTAATTATTTTCTTCTGACAAGTAAATATTTATATTATCAATGTTTATTTATTTTTACATGAAATATAGTTCACCTGTCAAAGGAAAGGAAACGATGCAGACAATCAAACTAGGGGGAAAGAGGATGTGAAATCGAAGAGTGGAAGGGAGGGGGAATGAGGGGTAGAGATAGGAGAGGGTGGAGGGGGCGGCATTATCTGCCATGTCTGGGGGCGGCAGTACAGCAAATCCGCCCATGCATATATCATCCAATGTAGAAAACAATGCATGTGTTTCTTAATGTTTATGAACAAAGTAAATTTTAAGATACTGACTAAAGAAGGTAATTTGTGCTGCATCCATTGAAATATTAGTATGAAGTGGTACAGGTCCAATGACTAAAACTGGACAGGATGACAAAAGTGATAATGACAATTACATAATACAATTTGAGAGAATTTTTGCAAACAATCATGATAATCCAGTTAATGCAGAATTATTATTCTACTAATACCAGTACTGAATTATAAATTTGTAATATTTGAATGCAATCGTTATTAAAAAACTTAATTAATAACAACTAAATTGTGTTTATTTATTACTGGCGCCCTGGGATAATTCTAAAGAGTCGGTACACGAAAGTAAGTGTGATATCTTATTGTTAAAATTTGATATGTGATAAATATTAATTTTGTCATTGAATAATTTAATTTGATAAACTCTTACTTTATACATGCTCGTAGGCCAAGTAGTATGCAAAGTAGTAACAAAATAGCAGTGATATAAGGCCTATATTTAAAAGTGTATTACATTCTGTCGCCCGGAACGTGGGACTATTGAGTCACTAATAGAATAGTAAAATAAGAATAAAATAGAATTAAGAATAACAATAATATAAGATATAGTTGTATGATTACGCGGAGTAAGAGTAGGAAAAATATAAACACACATAACAACACGCACGGAGAAAACAATAACATGAATACAGAAACAACATCCCACGATAACGAAATGGACTTCGATATAAACAATCAGCTAGGAGATTCGCAGATGCTCGCACACATTTTAATGGGGAATCAAGAGTCAGGGACGCGGGGACCGAACGGTGAAAATGCAGAGACGCAACAGAGTACACAAGAAACACTAGTAGAGGTTAGAGAGAGACCAGTATATCAGACATTACCAGAGAAGGACAAAGACACCGATATATGTACAATACTCCAACAACTATTACAACAAACACAACGCATTGAAGAACAATCGAAAGAAACAAAAAAACAAATAAAAGAACTGGCGGAAAAAACAACACGACAGATAGCACGACAAGCGACACAACACAAACAACAACTACAGTTATCAGAGCAGATACACGAACAAAGTATGGAACTAAGAAACGAAGTATTCACGCAACTCAATCAAGAAAGAGCAAATAACCAAAAAGTTCTCAAGGAGTTTAGAGTAGATATTGATAATAAGATCAAAGAAAATTGCGATAAGATTAATACCGAAATTAGTGCTAATACAGAACAACAAATTAGAGAACTTGACGAAAAATACAATAATAGTTTTGAAGTAGTTATTAAAACAGTAAGTGTAAACAATCAAAGATGTGCAGATAACACGGCAGCTATAAGTGAATTGAAGGTCGAAAAACTAAGAGAGTTGGAGACTAAAATTAATAGCAAGTCGGACGAGACACATCTTAAGCTACAACAAATACAGCGGGAAGTACAACAAATACGACGGGAAGTCAGAACTAAACTAGCATCAATAACCAACACACCAGGTAATCGGGGCATGATAAATGAACTAGTTAAGGACATAAAATATAATGCTACGGGTGATTTCCCGATAGAATTTATTAAAGAATTGAACAAAACATTCAGAGAACATTATCAAGACGCTGGAAACATCAAGTGGATAGCAAGACATCTTGAAGGAGAGGTAGCAGTATGGTGGAGGTTAGTAAAAGATAGCATTAACAATTTTGTTGATTTTACTGACGCGTTTATAAATAAATATGCGAATGAAGTCGTTAAAGAGAAAGCAAGGAATCACAGTAAGTCAATTTCTGATAATCGCATTCGTTCAGTTTATGATAGGCCAAGGCTTGTGAGAAGATCTCGTTCAGAGTCAAGTCACCGAAGACGGTATCACTCTCGATCTTTGTCAAAAGGTGGACGCAAGCATTCTAGATCACGGACCAGATGTGATGAAAGGTACCGATCACCAGTTCGTAAAAGGTTCCCATCATATCGTGCTGATAACAGAGACTCACGAGGAAGAGGCCGACATAACAGCCATCCAGAGGAGAGAGATAGATCATGGAGAGGATGTATATCTTTGTATGACTACAATGAAGAGAAGAGTGAAGGCAGAAACCAAGAGAAGAGAAGACACGACTACCAGGATGAAGCCGGAGAAAGTTTAACATATGACAATTAAAACCTTATTATGAGCAATGACCCATTACTACACACACAAATACTGATACTACATAGATACTAAACAGATTGTAATAGCACACAAACGTCTACATATGCAATAATTGTAAGATTCGAATACTGTTGTAATAAATAAGATAATCATTGTTAATTACTAAATTATATAAGAATTCCAGAAGATAGTAGCGTAGTTATTATGAATGTACTACATTGTAAGAGTAAGTTAAGGGAGTAGAACGTAAACAGATGTTAGGGCGAAATGTCATTGTAACATGTGTTGAGATGAAAGTGAGAGTGAAGCTGAATATTTTAAAAGTAGTTGTTTGACCAGTTTGTCAAGGGTGGGACGGAGAGTCTGTTTGTAAACAAACCTTGAAATGCCGTTGACACTTAGGGTACAACAACAGATCGTAAACTAACTAATATTACCATGTTGTGTTAAATGAATTAAAAGTAATTAATATAATGCGATGTATAAACAAATCTAGATTATAGCAAAGGTTAAACAAATTATTGTTAGTAATATAAAAAAATTTTAGCAGGGGATTAGGGATGCATCAATAGAATCAATCCCAAATTCTATTATAATTTTGATATGATTCTATCGGGGGACGGTATCACGGAAAATTACATTCTCAACAATTTTATGGGGACAAAGTCATACCCAGGGAGAAATATAAATTTATAGAAAGCAGTGGTTTTTTTTTTTTAAAGTAAGAAAACATTAAAATATGTAGTAAGGAGCGGCAAAAATTCAATAGACGACTTTGCGTTGACGCCTGTAAGTCGGCTAAAAAATTACAAATAGTCACTGATGGGACGGACCGTCATAAAACTGTATTGTTTGCTAGGGCGTACGAAACATTCACCAAGATTGTAAAAGTTAAGTGCATCTAACAAAAGGAGCTATATTTTTAGAAAGAGAGCGTATAAAGTGAGATGGAGAGTGACGCGAAGTTTTCCTACCACGTGTTCACGCGCATTTAGTGGACGAATAACGGATAGTGTCATTTTTTATGCGGGTTGTTTCGTTAAACAGATTGGGTAGTTTTGAATTTAGCGGTAAGTCAGACCAATAGGCGTGTAGTTTGTCAATATTGAGTGAGGGTAGTTGGTAGCGAAGTATAAAAAATACGTAGAGTAAGAAGTTAAGGCAGTCAACGGAGAGATTACAGATATTAGACTCGTAATATTTATTTTAGTCTACGGGAAAATCACAACACTAAGACTCGTATTAGTTGTAATAATAATTTATCAGTAATTTTAATAAGTATATTTCAATCGCCACGTAAATCAGTTACGGTAACGCAATAGTAATCTGTGTGGAAGTTAGCATCGTAAACACTTAATAAATGTTCATAAGAAGAACTCTAGCGCAACTAAAGAAGATCAACTTAAAACCGAGTAAAATATCTAAGTTTTAATTAATACAACATCAATCGTTTAAAAGTCGAGTTACCTAGCGATTTAAATGTGTGAAACGTCATTGTACGGGACGGTCGATCAATAGCAGTTATCAATCCGATGTTAGACGCACTTAGCTTTGTTAATGAAATACTGTGTTTTTCTACAAGTGTATTAGTATACAGCACCTGTGTAATTATCACTAAGCAAGTTGAGTGAATTGTGTAATACTCGTGAAACCAGTGTAATTAGTGCGACCTGACAAGGATAACTATCCAACGGATACTTCTGATCACCAGCCTGGAAACCACATCGTGGAGGACATCTCATCGCAGAGTAATTCAACAAACACGTAAATAACAACAATGAACAATCATTTTCATATTGCTTATTAATATCAATTATATGTCAATCTTATTTTGGTGACTCAATCAGTCTAAGAATCCATTGCTAAGAAATAAACACTAACAAAGTTTATAGTAAATGATTGAAGTACTGAATTATAAATTTGTAATATTTGAATGCAATTGTTATTAAAAAACTTAATTAATAACAACTAAATTGTGTTTATTTATTACTGGCGCCCTGGGATAATTCTATAGAGTCGGTACACGAAAGTAAGTGTGATATCTTATTGTTAAAATTTGATATGTGATAAATATTAATTTTGTCATTGAATAATTTAATTTGATAAACTCTTACTTTATACATGCTCGTAGGCCAAGTAGTATGCAAAGTAGTAACAAAATAGTAGTGATATAAGGCCTATATTTAAAAGTGTATTACAACATTAGGGAATCAGTTCTATGAATAGTAAGAGCAGCTTACAAGTGTGAATAATTTAGACAAGAATTTTAAGATGCCTGATTAACTACAGCTTGATAAGAAAAGAGTGGAGTATTGAGATTAAGACTAGGAGTTTAAAATTATATGGTATTTTTTATATTTGCTGCCTGCAAATGAAGGAGACTAAAAGTTAAATGTATTGAAGAAGACTTTACCTGAAGATTATAGTTGTCATTGTAGTCCTGAGCACTGACCACCTGTGAGTAAACATCCTGCTGTACATTATATGTGGGCTGTGCCTGTGTATACGTTACTTTCCTTGGTGGTGGCTGTGGCTGTGCTTGCTGCTGCACGATTTCTTGTTGTTTCTCTTTGTACGCTGATTGACCTCTGTACTGAGGCTGCTGTTGCTGTCTCTGACTTGGCTGAGTGTACTGACTATAGTCTGAAATAGTGGAATGTTTTTTGTTAATCACAATATTTGTATTCATGATTCAAGTACAGTGTGCTGACAGTTCTGTAAAAGTGTGGATGTTGGATGTTGTAAAAGAAAAGAAATTGAGGAGGAGGAGGAAAGCGAGCAAAAGAGAGAGAGAGAGAGAGAGAGAGAGAGAGAGAGAGAGAGAGAGAGAGAGAGAGAGAGAGAGAGTTTTTTCAGATATTCTTAAAATAAAGTTGAAAAAGCAATTTTTAATGCTGTTAGTATGAGGGCTTTTTGAAAATTACGGTTGCTGGTAGTAATTAAAAAATCATCACTACTGGGAGAAATTACATATATATGATAGCTTTACTTGCTTCATTATCCATGCTACAATACATCTTATCACAAGTTTGTTGCTGATTATCTTTCTAAGAGAATAATTTAAAATTGTCCTGGAAATGGACAACCAAGTTAGCTGTCTAGTCTGACCTGTTATTCAAATTATTTGTAAACATTTGTGATGATTCCAAAATTCACTTTTAATTATGAGAAGTTTATGAGCTCTAGTATTTAATTAAGATAAACTGATGACTACAGTGTTGCAATTTTAAGTATAACTTATATGCCTAAATGCAAATAAATTCATCACAAATAAATCTGCATGATGACCACTGAAGTGGGATACTTAGTGTCAAATAGACAATCTCCTTTAGTATGTGAACTTACAGAATTTTGAAAAATAGCTACTGCCATGTGATTAGTCTTAAAAGAGAATTTTAAAGTTTTGTACAATATACTATATACAACATATAGACGTTTAAATGACAAGCTTGATAATAAACAACTATGTGTATTATGGGAACAACTACGACAATTCAAACTGAGTATCCCCATATATAAAATTCCGTTCTTTTGTATTGAAATTTAAGTTTATAGGATTTATTCACACAAATTGTATATATATTATCTGTGCAGAGGCGTAGCTAGGGGGCCAAGGGGGCGGCGGCATAGCCAGGAGGGCGGCAAAGTGAGCATAGGCTTGAAAAAATTTGTTTTCAGTTTATAAAAGTACAAACAACTTGTTTCTTTGATGTCACTATTCCTTTCATAAAAGAAGCATAACCAGCCAGCTTGTGTAATAAACAGTATTGGTCTATTTTGTACTCAAGAATCGTAATTACGGTTCATTATGACAACAAATTACGCTGTAACAGACGCTCTTTGCCCCTCTCTATACAATACAGTAATTCATTCTCGGATGTTTAGTCTATGCGGTTTCTTATCTTGGTGTTTTTAAACAGTGCGTGCTGTTTTAAATGATTTTTGTTATCTTGCATGCGAGTGATGAGTAGATGTTTAGTCAGTAAGGTTTTTTATCAGTGTTCATGCTCTTTATATTCACTTGCTGTCTCCAATATTTTTTGTGACTTTGTAGTGTGTTGTGCTGCAAAGGAAAACTGATAATCATACAGTATTAGATTTGTATAGATATTCTTAATTGTTATAAATATACAGACGAATATATTATTTATAAACGTATAAAAAAAACGTTACATGGGCTACGTATGTGCAGTTCTTCCCGGTTCGATGCAGCAAACGTGTTGATTATCAGTTGTTTATGAGTATCTTGAGTGTGCGGTTTGTTTTTGGTTTGTGCGTCTTGTGGGTATATCTAGGGCCTATAATACTTCACGTGTATGTCATCATACTAATACTATTATTGAAAATCAATTTTTTTGAATTTTATATGAAGCTGATATGAAACGAAGTAAACTCAGTGGCGGCCAGTTTCGGAAGAAGAGGGAAGAAAGATTAAGAGCTACAACAAGTTCCAAAGAGTTTATGAAGTCTTTTATTCAAGGAAAATCGAACCATGAGTGTCAACATATTACAATTAACAAGGAATCAACTTACGATCATAAAATGGATGTTGTTAGCGACGAGGCTGTTGATAAATACAATAAAGTTAACGACGTGAATACTTCAAACTGTGAAAGTGTCAAAGTACAGTTACAAGATTCAGTTGATTCTAGTACCATGGTTGATGTTGCATAGTGCAGTCTTGAAATTACAGGCGGTGAAGGACAGAATATTACTAGCAACAATGTAGACCGTGTTCTTGGTGCTGCTCTACAACATATGGGAGTTTGGCCACGCGAGATATCTCAATCCTTCCGAGATATAATGGTGAATAGAGGAACATGTCAGTTGCAGAACAAGGACAGCCATTTTCCTGAAGATGAAGATTGACGATCCTTAAACAAGTGCAAAATGGTGAAAAGATAAATTGCACTTGGATGTGTTTTTCTCCAACTAAAAAATCTCTTATTTTGTTTTCGTTGCACTTTATTTCCACAAAAGAAAACTACTGTATCAAAGAAGCCAGTTCAATAGTGAAAATGGGTTTTCGTCATGGCGAAAGTTAAATCCCCGTATTCAGGATCATGAAAATAGTCCTGCTCATCGGTCTGCGTTTTTGGAATGGAAGGAATTGGAACATTCTTTAAACAGAGGGATACTTATTGATGGTGGGGCATCAGTATCACAAAAAGGATAAGAAAAAAGCGCACGATGCCAGGGGAGTATGCAAACAACTCTGCATTAACTGTTCGGGAAGAAATGCGATGTTCTCTAATAGAAATTTTGGATAAAATATCAGTTGAAATTTCAAACCGTTTCTCTAACATAGAAGAGTCAAAAAAACTCTTTGGATTCCTCTGTAAATTTGAGGCGTACGTAAATGATGGTGATATACATTTTAAGGAGCTGCTTTCCCAAATCAATATTAAGTGCACAGTGCTTGCAAAACTGTATCCACATGACCTAAACAGTGAAGAATGCTCAGTGACTTGAAAGACATCGTACTTTTATTAAAAAGGGCAAAAGTTAATGGAGAACAAATGGACTTTACACCTCAGGGACTGCTACAATACATTTCTTCATTGGAATTAGAAGCCTACAAAACACTAGCAACACCTTTAAAAATGTTTCTTACTTTACCAGTGTCTGTGTCTTCTTGTGACAGATCGTTTAGTAAACTTAAATTGATTAAATCGTACCTACGATCAACAATATCTTAGGACAAGGTATCAAATCTAGCAATACTCTCAATTGAAAACGACACTGTGTCTTTAGATTATATGATTTAATAACCGACTTTATTAAATATTAAAAATAAATATTAAGTCTGTATTAATAGAAGACGGAACCATTAACGGAAGTAACGGTAAGTGATTTATTTTATTACTTTTGAAGTAGTTCTTTGTTTAACTTTATGTTGCTTTAGGATATTCTTTTGAAGATGCGCTTTAGACCTACAAGGAATTTGCATATTTATTAAAACATTTTTATATTATAAATTTGTTATATTACTACATTTTTGTAGTCTACATTTATTACTAATAAATGTATACAAACTGAACACCGGTAGGCGTAATATTAAACTTATAATATGTAATTTCTTAATTTTGACTTAACAAATATTCTTAAGACGTTT
This sequence comes from Magicicada septendecula, assembly GCA_034769895.1. Taxonomy (NCBI): domain Eukaryota; kingdom Metazoa; phylum Arthropoda; class Insecta; order Hemiptera; family Cicadidae; genus Magicicada; species Magicicada septendecula. The sequence goes on from CM068372.1 coordinate 278,126,340, forward strand.
TCTGGACGTGCTTTCATATAAAAATATATACATTTGCATGAATTAAGTACTTTGTTCACTAGATGGGCCTTCATTTTTGCTCTTTTTACCCCTTTTAATTATGAATGCGAGGCAGCCGACGATCTTCTTGCCCCGGGCACCAAAAGCCTAGCTACGCCGCTGTATCTATGACAAATTTCTACACAGCAACTGTGTGAATCAACATATGGATTAACAGATATGCTTAGACATGTAACTGGACATTAAACAGAAAAGCATAAGTATCCTTAAAGTGGACTCTGATTAAATACACTTACTGTTTACTTTAATAATTTAAAAATTATAATTTTAATTATGAAGTTACAGTCATAATCACACAATAATAGTAAATCACTTAACTACATCACTACATCGTAGCTTTGGAGACTTAACGTTTTTACTTTGTAGTCCATTTGCACATGCACATGAGTGTATATGTGCATGCACATACACACACACACACACATACACAATATATTTAACTAAATACAACTATTTCACTAACGACTCGGAACACAAAGTTTTTTTATGAGTAAAAACATAAAGTTTTACCTTACAACCTGAACCAGTTTTCACTTTTAAAAAGCTTCTTCAGAGGTTATTTTATTCATAAAAACTTTGTGTTCCGAGTCGTTAGTGAAATAGTTGTTTTTAGTTAAGTAACGGACACGTCATGGACAATGAAATCCAAGACAATATATTTATTTATTTATAAATTGATTTATATAAATATAATTATTATGTGTGTGATAAAGTAGACACACAACCATTTTACAATATCTAGAGTAAAATATTTATTTGCCTAACTGTATTCAAATGATACATATACAAACAAAAATAGAGAGCTGAAATAAGAACCCCTCCCCCCTAGTGTCCTTTGGTACTGTGATGGAACCTATGGAACACTCTCTTACTCATTCAGCTTCTAGTCATGACAGACTAGCATCTTAGAGTAACTAGAAAAAAATAATTAATGCAAAAAGAATATGACTTAAGTTTACCTATGTCTTTGTACAATTCTGCATCATCTTCATAAAGGCTGTAATACGAATCATACGGTGATGGTGTGTACTGGGTAGTGTTGTAACCTCGGCTTGTTGATCTTGTTGTTGTTGGCTGTTCAATGTACGATTGTGCAGACACACTTGGGCGACTGAAACAGTTATTGTAAAGTGTCAAAATTTTGCATTACATGTCTGTCCAAGTAACATCCAATATTTGAGTCGTATTACATATGTCTGTCAATGAAGTGATGGATGTTGTCATGTTTCATAAAAATAGAAACAGACAAAACAAGACATGAGATATACTAAGATAGAATGTTATTTTGGAAGACGAAAATAGGGATGATGATAGTGAAGCACAAAGAGATGTATTGAGAAAATAAGAGCAGAGGATAAGAATGTAGTAAAATGAATTGTTTATCTGCAAAACTGAGAGTAAAATAAACGACGTCTCTGAAAAAAATTAATTTATCAAAAAACAAACAATTAAACAATGCAATGTACATGTTTCATTTGTGGTGCTTCTAATCATTTTAACAAGTGCTGAATACATAATTTGAGTGTGAATGATTTAATTCAAAGCCAATGTTCACAAAGAACAAGTTCTGGAGATGGATGATCAGATGAGTTACCATCTTTGAATTTTAAAAGATTTCAATTAAATTCTCAGAAAGATGGAGAATGAATGGTGGAGCTGGAGAAAGAACAATCAGCACTTTGGAAGGAACAACAGTCACAAGATCCAATGAATAAATAAGCATAAATAAGAAAGTTTACTTTATCTTCCTATATCTACATTCTGCATTTAATATAGTATCAAGACACCAACTCTGGGCAGCCTTACAGAGAATAGGAACATCTCAAATCTCGATGAGGAGAACAAAGAGCATGTATAATACAGTAAAGATGTTTTTTATGGGGACAAATCTGTTGAATTCCTAATGACAAGGGTAGTGAAGCAAAGAGAGATGGTCTCAGTCCATTACACTTCATAATACGTATTTATAGACTAGATCACTAGATCCTTAAACAGTGCAAAAGAGAACAGCAAAATGCAAAGTAGGAAACTTTGAATGAGTCCAGTGTATGTCCAAGCCCTGGTCTATGTATATGATATTTCTATAATTACGTAGAGTTAGGAGGAATGTCAGAGTGCAGTAACTGAATGAGCAACTATTATTAGGAACAGAGGGATGAATGTCTGAATATTAACTGAGAAGCTAAACAGTTAGAACAGGTCAAGACATTTGAATATCTGAGAACAGTAATCACCTCAGATGAGAAGTCTGATGAAGAAATATACCATTGGGTGCAAGAAGCAAATAAAATATACCACCAGATTTCTAATATTATTATGGATAAGAAGGAAATCACAGAAGAAGCCAAGTTATGAGTAATAAGACAGTTTTTCTTAGCCACATTACTCTATGATACAGAAAACCTCACCCTGCTAAAGAAACATACAAGCAGACTGCAACCAGTGAAATGAGATTTTTAAGGTGAGAAGATGGGAAACTGTGAGAGAACAAATTAGGAATATGACCATTAGATACCTGCTCCAGCTGGAATCAGTTGTTTAGATAGTAGAGGGAAGAGCACTGTAATGGTTTGGTCACATAATGAAGATGGGCAAAAGGAAACTGAAGCTCATCACCAGACTGAGGCAAAGAAAAAGAGATAAGATTCAAAAGTATAGAGTATATTGAGAAGTTGACAAGTAGAAGGGAAAAAGGTCAAGTACCGTGCCCAGGGTAGAAGAGAATATCAGAAGTGGCTGAAAGACTCTGACACTTGATGGCAAAAGTTGGTAGGAAGGAAGAGAAGAAGAAGATGTTTTTTTACACATATCCTTGTGGGATATTTTGATAAAAATATAGACTTACTTCTATTCTTTTCTGAGTGGTGCACTTGATTTTTACATATCTGTTATAACAGATTCTGTCACTGGCACTGTAATTTTTAAGACTAAATCTCAATGGATTTAGTGAGATATCAATATAAAAGTGGGAGTAGGGAATGGTAGGGTAATGTCACTTCCTGGTCTGCACATTGTCAGGGAAAATTATTATACAAACTTTTTTATAGTAAGCCAAATAACAATATAAAAAGAAAAACAAAATAAAACATTAGTAAACAATTTTAGCACCCACTTATTTAACATTAGTGCTATTTAACTTTTAAAAGCAAGTTCCGAAGGTTGGTTTTAAAACAATATGTGATGATTCTTATGACAACCCAATAAAATAGAAGAAAGTGTATATAATTATCTGAATTGTAGTTACTACTTTATAAAATTCAGTGTAGATTTACAATGCCAAATCCCACATTATGTAGAGTATCCAGAATAAATGTCCTTTAATAAATTTATATTTACTTTTTATATATACTGCTTCCAAGTTTAATTTATATTAGAGTAATTGTTTTTATTCATATATGCATCATTATTCCTTTAGTACTGCTTATATTGTGTATTTTATAAGTTCTGATACTTATAAAATATCTTCATATTTTATAAATATAAATAAATGGTCTTTGTATTATTTTGCTCTTTGTCCATTTCATGGAATATGATCGACTACATTTAATCAATCTTTTAAATGACTACATCAGTATTGAAAACCTTTCATGAGAATATTAGTCAAGTGCTCAATAGAAAGGGGTATACATTTCAGAGATAAGTTATGCACATAGTATATCTTCCACTCATATACTTACAGGCACACACAATCTTGGTATAAACATAATATACTTTGAATGTTGAAAGATTACTGGACACTGTACCTCACTCGATTTTTTATAAATTATTATAAATAATTTTTTTTACAAAACTACTGAATTCATTGTTTTTCAAAAGCTGTATGTAATGCAAAAAGATCTTTTTCTTTGTATATTGTTCATTTTTCGATTACCGATGAAGCCACAACAGCAAATTTTTTCAAATGAATGATATGAAATTGTCTTTTTCTTGTGTGTGACTTTTAATTACAAAAATTAAATTTGGTGTGTTCTGAAGTTTCAATAGTAATTTTTGAATATTTGGATTGACAATATGTAGTTTTGTAGTTTCAGGTACCGTATCTGCAAACTGGATGTTAGGGATTTCAGGTTGGGATATTAAATTTTAAACAATGGTCAGCAAATAATTAATGCAACTGATTTCTTCCTTTGTTCAAATCCATACAGAACACAGTAGACCTGTTCAGAATATTTTTGTAAATTATACACTGTGGTGTGGAACCTAAAATTATATTAAAGTCATCCAGATATATTGGTTCATGTTAGCATATAATCATATAAAAAGGAGCACAATCATTTGTATCTAATTTTGGAACACACACACACACACACACACACACACACACACACACACACACACACACACACACACACACACACACACACACACACACACACACACACACACACACACACACACACACACACACACACACACACACACACACACACACACACACACACACACACACACACACACACACACACACACACACACACACACACACACACTATTAATGATGTTATATATTTTATAATTTATTCACCAATGCTAATACTAAAATAATTTCAGTTTTTATAATAATAATATCATCTATAATTACTAGTCAAGTTATCAGTAAATGATATGTAACTTACCCAGGTACCCATTTATGTCTGTATGTCAGTGCAGAGTCAAGCATATGTAATTTCATAGGTCGCTTTTTTGTTTCACTGGTCAGAAAGTCACTTGAATTCTTGAAAGTCGTGACTGTAGTCGTCTCAACTGTGCTTTGGGAATTAATTGGTTGTGTGGATGATTGATGAGATTTTGTCTCGTTCAGTTGGTTTTGGTCTTTTGTCAGAGGATCATTAATGAAATGAAATGCAGGAGGATAAAATGGAGAATGGAAAACTGTAGCTGTGGTGGATGTTGTATATGGTGTAAAAGCTGAATGATTTGATGCCCAGAAATTATATGATGGTGCCGTAAAGGGTGGCTGAATGCTGTTAGCTATACTCAGTGGTTTCAAAAATGTTTGACTAGCTGTAAAATTATAATGTGGCCTATGTTTGTTTGAATAAGTTAATGTGAAATTTGGTGAAAATGTTTGTGAAATGTGTCTTGTAAAAATTTCAGAAAAATTATTGTTATTTTTTGTTATTTGCTTGAGCTGAGTTGGAGGTGGTCTGATATATTTATTGAAAGTTTTGTTTCTAAGGTTTGAATCAAATTTTATTTGACCTCGGTTCTGTTTGATGACAGATGCAAAATTATCAGTAATCTGTGGGACTGAAGTTGTTGAAGTTGAAGTATATTTGTAGGTGTAAACAGGTTTTACAAAGTTTTTGTTGTTTTTGGTTTGTACTTTAGTAGAATCGATATCTGATGAATTATTTTTTAACTTACTTTCTTTGGTTGGTACCTGTGTTGTGGTAAAATATTTTTTCTTGTGTGTCAGGTTATCTCCTTCATAATTATAAACAGGTGAATACATGTCGTATGGTTTTTGGTACATTGTGTTCTTGGTCGTTGATGGCAGGGATACTGGATATCTGTAAGTGTTCATGTGAGGAATATATTCTGTAGTACTCTTCAAGTTCAGTCTACTTTCTTCAACTTTTTCAACAACTTCATACTGACCAGGAGGTGGTCTGGTTGTTGGTTCTTCATTTATTATTATATTTTTATTTTTATGCTCTTCTTCCTTTTCTTCTTCTTTTTCTTCCTCTTCTTCCTCCTCCTCTTCTTCATAGTCATTTGATTTTGTTTCTTCATTATTTTCATGTGAAGTGTAATCATCATCATCATATTCACTTTCTTCTTCATCACCTATATTATCGTTATAATTTTCTTCTTCTTCTTCATATTCATCATCATCATATTCTGGTTTTGCATTTTCAAATGTTATGTTATCTAGTTGTTTTAATTTTTTAGGGATAAGAGGAGGTTTTACAGGCTTTGGTTCTAGAGAAGACTCATTTTTAGAAGTATAATCTTCAGAGTAGTCGTCATAGTTTTCATCATCATAATAATCTCCATCTTCTACTTCTTTTTCACTACTGATATTTCCTTCTTCGCTTTTTTCATTTTTGTTGTCTTTGTTTTTTGTTGGTTCATGTATAGAATTTTTCTTGTATACTGTGTACAATGTAGGTTCTGTTGTGTCTAGAGGGTCCTCGAAGCTTTCTTCTGACCTGAATGGATTCAAAGGTGATGTACCAAGTTGTACTTCTTTAAATTTTTTGAAATCTCCTAACATTGTGAATGCAAATGGTGTAACTGTGTCTAGTGATAGATCTGACTCATATCTGTGGTTACTAGCCCGTTGAGCAGACTCATTGCTATTACCTTGACTGGATGTAGTAGGCTTATCATAGTTGAAAAATTCAAAATTCGTATGCTTTTTATCACTGTTTAGTTTTGTTTTGCTTTGACGTCCCCCTGTTACATGTCTCAAACTTTTGCCTGCTGAAGACCCATCATTAGATTCTGATGACATATTTTCATGTTTATTTGTGGTATGATTCTTTTGTTGATTTACATTTTCCAAACTACCTTGTACATCATGTTCATGATGGTTATGTGCACTGGGTTTGCCTCCATATTTATACTGTCCTCTGTATACATTCCTTACCCTATTTCTTGAATTATTATTTTTATTGTTATTATTGGTATTATTAATATTTTTGCTCTGATATTCTATGTGTCTGTTTCTTGAAACGTTCCTTGATGAACCATTACTTCTATTATCTGAATTAATTTTATTTGATTTATTCCTCCGAATTATTTTGTTCTGCAAAGATGTTAATACATTATGTCTTGAATTTGGCCTATGGTATGAATGAATTCTGGTTCTATTTAACCTATGGTTATTTAAGTTTGATTTGTTACTTTTGTTTTCATCACTGTCATAATTATGATTAGGATATTTAGAATTATAATATACATTGTCTTGTTTATGGTTTTTAACACCTTCAGCATCTGTTGCTTCCACAGTTTCTTCCTCAGAATGATTGCTACCAGAATCAGCTGAGACATTTTCATTACTGTTTGAATGGTCATCACTTTCTATTTCCTCTTGAGATTGTTTAAAATTCCTATAATCAGTTTTATAAGAATTAGCATGATCATATTTATGGGGAGGTGAATGTTGAGAATCATCTTCTGCCTCATAAGAGTCATTAGGCACTTTATTTTTGTAATAAAAATGGTTGTAATTAGCATCATCATTCTCAGAAGATTCAGTGTTTTCTTTACTTGTTTTCTCATAAGAAGCTGGAGATATTTTGTGATTGTAATGAACAGTATCTTCACTCTCGTCTTTATCTTCTTCTTTCTCATAAGAATGTACATTTCTTTCATCGCTATTCTCAGTGGTTTCTTCGTGACTTATCTTGTGATTATGAGGTATATCATCTCTTTCATTTGATGATTCTTCAGTGTTTAAGTTACTGTAGTTTGTATTTTCAGATGTATGTTTTTGAGGCTTGACAATTTTCTCATTTATATTTTGGGCTTGTTCTACTGGTGATTTTACTATAGGATTGATTTTAAAATCACTGATTTCATACAAAAACTTATCAAAATCAAACTCAGGGTCTGCAAAAGGATTATACATGTCCTTGTACTTTTCACTAGGGTCATGAAAAAATTCTTTAGGAGGGGCTGGAAATTCTGGTGGCTTAAGTTCAGTATCCTGTTCACTATCATTCTGCTTGTCATCAGAACGATTAGATTCTTCTCTTTGTTTGTCTTCTTCTTCATTTATTAAATCTTTACTATTACTTGAGCTTTTATTTTCTTCCTCCTCTTCATCTTCATCTTCATCATTGTCATTTTGTTCATCATCATTATCATCATTTACATTTTTTCCATTAGTCTCATTTCTGTCTTCTTCTTCCTCTCCTTCTTCTTCTTCATCTTCTTCAGCCTCTTCTGCATCAGCTACATGTTCTTTTTCAGTTGGAATATGTCTTGGTTCATTATTAGAGCCTGATGTTGCTAATTCTAGATTTGTTGTATTCTCAGTGACGTTACTTGCATTGATTACTTTTAATCTGTTTATTGTGTCGTATAATATTCCAGCTGGAGTAGCTGGAAAGTTAGACAGTCCATTTGTTATTGTTGACTGTATTGAAGAGGAGGGACTGGTAATTTCTAATGAATTACTCTTCAATGTCTGTTGTTCTATCACAGAAGCATTTGGAGGAGTTGAAACAGGATACAATTGTAAATTATAAAATGCATAATTAGAAGATACTGTTGGTACTGCAAAGAGTGGACCATGATTGTTTTGTGCAAAATTTGTATAGTCTTTTATACTGGCACCATTAATTTCAAGGCCTGAATTTCCAGTGTATGAAGTATGTAACTGTGACTGAGATGAAGTAACCTGAATTTCAGGAGAAGGAGGAGGAGGAGGATTAAGTTTAGTGGTTTGTCCATTGATTGGTACAAACTCCTCTTCATTGTTAAGAGGAAATTTAAGTGGCTTAGAAAACTGTCTGTGTAGTTTTGTTGTCTGTATTGGTTTGTAGTGTCTGCCTTCTTCGTTATTAGCATACCTATTACTACTGTGTTGTAAGTTGTCATAATATTTACGATTATACCATACTGAGGATGGATTTGGCTGGTAGTAGAGGGGAGGCAAGGGTGGAGATAAATGTGCTGACGGAGTTGTCCAGACATTTGGGCTTGCAGTTGCACTGCCAAGCACAACTCGTGCTTGTCCTGGGAAACTTGAAATTTGAAAATATACACAAATTTCAGTTAGTCACATAAGCAAAATGAAAATATGTCACTGTGGATAGTTAATCTAAATTGCTATGAATGGTTTAAAATATTACTTATTAGGACTAAAATGTATGCACATTTGTAACATATGATCAATGATATAATCTAATGAAGAGATTAGTTACAAAATGTGAAAACTAGTACAACTACATCTCTATAAATAATAATGTCAATTTGTGAATATCACTTTATTTAAAAAAAAATGTTTTTTTTTCTAGTTTAGAATACTTTGTAGATTAATATAGTGTAGCTGGGGGACTATAGCAAGTTATTTTGATTTTTATTGTTGAATATGAATATATGTACTTTGATTACAATGTACCCACTGTACTGCATGAAACTGAACTCTGTGTCTCCGATGGAGGGGATAAAGTATGAGTGAGTGTGCGTGTGTGTGTGTTGGTTTCGTTTGTTTGTCAAGACCAATGACTCATGACAGCGGTATGATCCTGTTCACAGTCCAAACTGGCATCCCTCACAAAGATAGACACAGGTTGTAATATTACTGCAGTTTGCTTTTTACCGTTGCAGTATTAAGTGCATTCAAAGACTGTGTATTATTGGTACTACTTAGTAACCAAAGACGTATTGGTTGGTACAACTTAGTGCTTTTTAAGTAGTTGTGTTATAGTAACATTAAAAATACGAATTTGTGAAATATCATTTAGGATTAGTGTACTTTTAGTTACTTTCATTTAGTGAGTGAATTATACTGTTATTTGTTTATTTGTAGCTGTCTGTTCACAATGTCTTTTTATGGATCATTGGAAGAAAGAAAAGGAAGTTTCATTGTTCACAGTGAAAGTTATGAAATAATTAGTAATATAACTGAAAAATGTGATGAAGAAAAACAACGACACTCACTGACGTATCCACTGAATCAAGCAACAAAACAAACTGCTTATTACTATAATAAATCAGAAGGTTTTGTTAAGTAGAGAAAGCAAAGAAAATACAGTCCAGTAGGAAAACTCTCCATACTGGGGAAAAACATAAACCATGTGAGAAAAGGAATCTTTTTCTTGATGATTTTGATGTGTGCAGTAAGAAATATTGTTAAAGATTTTTATAAAAATCAAAACATTGTGCCCACTGTTAAAAAACTCCTACCTATCATGAAAGAAAGAAACCATTTTCCATGGGGTGCTAAATAATTAAAATGAGTGCTTAAAAGTGTGGGATTGAAGTGGATGTAATGTAGCAGTAAAAGAAAAATGTTAATTGAAAAACCAGGAATTTTAATGACGCGTTACAAGTACCTTGTGGAAATTAAGAGTTTTGCGAAACCTGGGAGAAACATATTTTTTTAGATGAAACATGGGTTGACAGTAATATATACTGTAGATAAATGTTAGCAGTCAAATGAGGTTTCAGGTGTGTTACAGAATTACAGTGCTGGAAACAGATTAGTGATTTTACATGCGAAAAGTAAAAATGGTTTTGTTCCAGGTGCTAAACAGTTGTACAAACCTGGAAGCACTAGTGGTAACTATCATGGGCAGATGAACTAAGAAAATTTTAAAAAATGGGTTGAGAATAAGTTGTTGCCAAATATTCCCCTGGAATCAATAATAGTTATGGACTATGTGGCATATCATCTGTTTTAGCTGAAAAGATTCTGACAAAGTATTCTAGAAACTCGATATGATACAATTTCTGAGAAATAAGGGTATTAATTGTGATGAAAGTATGAGAAAGGAACATCTTTGTCAAATTATAGAACTCCATCGTCCCAGAGAAAACCAGTACAAGATTTATCAATTTTTATCAAACCCTTTCTACGGTATCACTGTTGTACGGCTTCCTCCCTATATGTGCGACCTCAGTCCTATTGAACTTGGCTGAGCAAAAGTTAAAAGCTACATTAAAAATTGTGACAGTCATGGAAGTTTTAATTTTATGGAATTTACTGAAATAGCTGAGCAAGCAGTAATGTTGGTAACTGATAGTGACTGGGTAGGGTACTGAAAATTGGGGAGGTAGAGGACTACTACTAAGAAAGTGATGGGATAGTGTCAGACGTTATTGACAAGATTATTATCACATCAGATTTGTATGGTGATAATATCACCATTGATAGTGATGACAACACAGAAAGCAGTGACAGTTACTGTGATCACAGTGGAAATGCTGACAGGGAAGAGGAGACAGATGAGAAGTTAGCTTGCCCTCTTTAAAATGTAAGTCATCTAATTACATTTCAAAGTGTTAAGCTATGTGAAATTAAAATTAGATTTTAATACTAATAATATCTTGTACAACACAACATCGCAGTTTTTTGGCTTAATGCTCAATGAGAGGAAAGTGAGTGTTGAGTAAGTTTTGATAATGTAATGTGAATTGGTATTTCTCAGTAATCACTGATTGTTTAACACTACTGCATGTCTACACTCTCTGTTTGTTCACATTCCTGTCAGGGACATAGAGTTCAGTCTATATCAGTACATATACGTATGTATATATATTCAAATACTTTTTGCTACAGTCCGTTTCTTGATGTATATAATATATTTAATATTTATACTGAAATTACCTCAAGATATTTTTTTCCCTTATTAGGAACATGTTTCGAGAACCATTGTGTTCTCATCCTCAGCCTATATATATCCATCTTGTACATTATATATAACTTCCATTGTTGTATGTTTGTTACATTTTGCAATACAATATAAATGTAATTCTCATTTAAACCTCTGAAGTAGTGAACAAGACTCTCCTTAACTAGTGATTTTACTTTAATTAAATATAGATAATAACAAAATTAGCTTTTTTTTCTATATTATGATTTGTTTAAACATGCGTATAACATTATATATTATCCTTATAATGTTTTACCATCACACACACACACACACACACACACACACACACACACACACACACACACACACACACACACACACACACACACACACACACACACACACACACACACACACACACACACACACGCACGCACGCGCGCGCGCACACACACACACACACACACACACACACACACACACACACACACACACGCACACACACACACACGCACGCACGCGCGCGCGCGCACACACACACGCACACACACACACAAAGCTGCTTGCTGAAGCTAATAAATTCTCTGTCAAAAGAAAGTATTGGTAATTTACTGTTTTGTGAAACTGTTATACATTTGTTTGAACAGATATAAACAAACTATGAATACATAATACTAGAAAATTCATATACATACACTGTACACTATATGACAAAGATGGAGAACACAGTAGCTGATAGCTGCAAATATTTCTTATACCATAGCAAATTCTTTAAGCAAAAGTTAGTGACAGTAAACTCAGAAAATCAGCCGTTGAAAATCAGAATTTGGTTAGTTAAAACTGATGCAGAATCATTAGTTGATTATTTTGTTTGTACTCTAACATATGAAATTTTAACAGACATATAAAATGTAAGTGAAAAATAATGTTATTCTACATGCAGAATTATTGATGTTTATGCAATGTATATTAGGTCAACATTATGTTTCAAAATTAAGTCATTTTATCCTACCAAAGATTTTTATGGAAATCATAGTTAATTGTCAACCAGACATATGGCATACAAAAAAAAAGCAGTGTAGCTAAGCATTATGCTTCAGCTGTATCTGTAAGGAGCCATAGAATTTGTGTATTCTCATTTACATGCCTTAAGAATTTTTGTAATGTTTTAAAATAGGCTGGTAATTAGATTATATTTATGATCAAAATAATTCCATAAACTACAAAGACTTTCCAAACTGTGAACAGAATAATAACACAAACCAACTGAATTGCTGCAAAACTTATACTGGCAACATCAGTAAAATAGAAAATGAAAATACATTTTTTAATTAGATACCTATTTAATTAATTTAAATTAGTGGAAAGAAAGAAAGAAAGAAGAAAAATGCAGTAAAAATTCAAAATTCAAATGAGGGAACTGAAAGACTAAATATAAAATAAAAATATAGAAAGTAAAGAAATTAAACAGAATAAGCATATAAGTATCAGTAGCGGAAAGTCAGTTTTGATAATGAAGCTATCATATTCAGTCTTGTTCTAAAGCATGATTATTACATTATGCAAAGGGAATAGTTAAACAATAAAGTGTTCACTACAAACAGATAAATACAGGATGCTGAATCTTATAAATTATGTCACTTTGAATCGTATTAAATAATGGCTCTTTGCAGGCTGATGGATGTATATACTATAAGGCATTGTTTTCTTCAATTTGATTCAATTACGATCAGCATCTTGTCGACAATGATGATTCTAAACATAGGGCTATAAACTCAGTTGAACTAAAACTTCAAGTGATAAATATTTGTTGACCTAATATACAGGTATTAGGTATCAAAGAAAGATAATGAGTAGACTACATGAATAATATGAGGTTTGTTTGAGCAATGAAATAATAATGAATAAGGATAAAACGTTTTACCTGTATGGAGCTTGCCGTTTGTTGCGTTGTTTCTTGTCTGTCAATATGTTTGTTTCCAAAAAGTCATATTGAAGTAAGTCTTCTTTGTTAGTTAACAATGGTTCAGTACTATCAGTCAAATGTCAATTAAAAGTGAGTTAGTGTAGTTGAATGAAAAACTTAACACAGTATATGGTACATAATCATAGTTTGTTTTCAAGATTAAAGTTTTGTAGTCAGTCAACCACTGTCAAAGAATCTAGTTAGGCATATTGATGTAGAAACATTATAACTATACATCTAAAATTTTAAATATTATACTGTCCAGTTGTGCTCAGATCCACACTCAGATGTAGCTATCAAAATATCAGGTGTCATTTTGATTTTTGTAATTATTACAAGAATAAGTTTAACAAATTTCAATCCTTTAGTTTTGAGATCTTCTTTAACAGACATTGTACAGTTTTATAAATGGAAAATTTATATTTGATTCTTAATAATGCTCCCCAAAAGTACGAGTGTCAATTGTACAAAACTAACAGTATTTAATAAAATACAAAGAACTATAATTTATGAGAGTGAATGATTAGGTTGCATGGAAAAATATAGCACTGGATTTTTTCTGGATATTGTTTGTCTTACAGCTACATGGTCACACCAGCCTGATGATGCTTAACTTAAAAAAGGGAAACCATTTTTTAATTTGTGTTAAAACTTAATGTAATTCAAATATTAAAATAATTGTAAGTTCTGATATCATTGTAAATGTTACTTTAAATACTGTCTCTAGCACTTAATATTTAATACATAACATCTAATGAACAAGATGTAGTTGGAAAAAACGAATAAAATAGTCAATTCAAAGTACAATGGGTGAAACCAAGTTAATGGCTTTAGTGCCAAGAGAACAGTAAAAGTACGAGTAGAATATTCCCTCTTTTCTGTCAGCCTGTGTGTAACTCCTAATATGGTAGTCTTAAGTAACAGTCAATATAACGTATTAAATTTCACAAATTTAAATAAATTTGGAAATTTAATTAATTAAGACAATTTTCATTGTTATAATACAATACTACAGCTAATTGTTTGTCTTACAGCTACATGGTCACACCAGCCTGATGATGCTTAACTTAAAAAAGGGAAACCATTTTTTAATTTGTGTTAAAACTTAATGTAATTCAAATATTAAAATAATTGTAAGTTCTGATATCATTGTAAATGTTACTTTAAATACTGTCTCTAGCACTTAACATTTAATACATAACATCTAATGAACAAGATGTAGTTGGAAAAAACGAATAAAATAGTCAATTCAAAGTACAATGGGTGAAACCAAGTTAATGGCTTTAGTGCCAAGAGAACAGTAAAAGTACGAGTAGAATATTCCCTCTTTTCTGTCAGCCTGTGTGTAACTCCTAATATGGTAGTCTTAAGTAACAGTCAATATAACGTATTAAATTTCACAAATTTAAATAAATTTGGAAATTTAATTAATTAAGACAATTTTCATTGTTATAATACATTTAGCACATGTGGGAGAAAGAGAATAAACCTTTAATAAGCTGTGTTATTATTTTAGTGACAGACTTTTGTGTTATGAACAAATTTATTGACAGCTTAAAATCACTGCAACGTTTAATTCAAAAAATTTATAGGAAATTTATCTCATAAAGTATGTGGTAATGACTGTATTTCAATTATCAGTTCAAATTGGTCGAAAATCAACAGGCCTTAACTACTACAAGTTTGTAAGGTTCATCTCAGTCAGTTGAGATTTTTAGTGTTCACAATTGATGATATATATCTCTGTCTGGCCAGAATGAAAATTAGTAGTCTTTTTTTAACTTCACAGATAGCAACATTCTCTGGCATTTGATATGACTGAGTTGTTAGTTACGAAACACTGATATTTCCATAGGTACAGAAACACACACACAGATGCAAGAACAAAGAGGGCATTTCTTTTCTTTGCATCTGAAGGTAACAGAATTGAAACTGGCCTCAATTTAATTGTTACTTTTCTCACAATATTAAAATATATCCATTCCCTTTGGAACATGTAAGTAAGAACCTAAAAACAATTAAATATATTCAGAATTTATAAGACTGTTTTTGTGCTTTTATTTTATTTTAGAAATACAAATGAATTTTATTTTATTTTATTTTAAGTTACAAATGAATAAAAATTAATTGATGATTTGCACAGACAATAAATATTATGATATGCACAGTATTTTATCAGCAAACAAAAACATGCTAATGTACATATTATTAAGAATTAGAATACCTGTACTGTTGCTGTGTTCCAAAGGAGACAACTGATAGTTTTTCTCTTTCATTTCCAGGAGATACCTACAACATTTTAACTGCATATAATAACAGTGGCAACAAAATAAAATTAAACCAAAAAATTTACAACCTCTCCTAAAATGTAACTGATTATGAGGATATTAATAGAACAGTATGTACATGAAATAAACAAGGTAAGTGAGTGATCAAAGGTAACAACTTTACAGTTTGAGAAGAATAAGTTTTTAAGGTTTACATTCTTTAATGTGTTATACTCCCCCTGTAAACCAAACAGAAGCAATATATAGTATGTATTACTAAAGTAAACCTGATAAGACATATATTTAAATAAAATCCCTAATTCAATTAAAATTCTGTCTACGGTTTATCATCAACTATTAAGCCTCTACTACGTGTATGCCTCTACTAGACATAGATTTGTTATTTTATTTGTGAATATCATTATTTTTTAATTATTACTTATGCGTCTCACTACATTGTTCACTTTTCATAATAGGCATTTATTATCAGCTAATGCGTTCTTCTGTTTTTTTCCTGTAGCAGAACTGATTCATCTACATAACTTTACTGGGATTTTTGTTACAAAATCCCAATAAATTTATGTAGATGAATCAGTTCTGCTACAGGCAATATGCTGAACATTATGTCTTGAACAAAATGATGATAATAAGCATAATATGAGATAATAGACTTCATGTTTCTGACAACATTACAGATATGTACAATATGTACAGATATGTACAAACTGGATACCATAATTTTATATTTGAAAGTATTGTTATATAAATGTGGGTGCCACTTAACACTGGGTCAAAATTGTAAAGCATAAATATTATTACAACTAAAAATTAGAACTAATGATAATGTGATGTATTTTATACTTACACTTATTGTTTTTTATTAATGGTACCTATAATTAATTTTTTTTTATAAAATACAAAAAATAAAAAATTAGAAGTCTTAGTAGTCACTTTATGTAGGCTATTAGCAATCATTCACTTATTATCTTTGGTCCATATATTCCTCTTACTATTTTCTCTTAAACATTGACAGTGTATCCTCATCTCTGCAAGTGAAGCACATTGTCTACATGTATATTATTAGTCTTAACTTTGTTTTATATATTCTTTACTTTTGAAGTATTACTATCTGAGTTCTTTAGTATAGTATGCACTATAATCTGCTTGTATCCTCTAATTAATTTTCATGATTCTTACATTCTGATTGTTCTTATAACCCTAGGGTTTGATGTTCACTATCTCTTCAAATTTAGTCACCTACATTGATCACTTTTCTCTGTCTCTTCTTTTTCTTTTCTTACTGTTTTTATTTTCAACTTGATCCCTCATAAATAATCATCAGTACTTTAAATTATTCTAAAGTAATTTCAATTAATCTTCTGACTTTGTTGGAATATGAAGTTATTACTAATTAAGGTTACCATTATGGTGAAAAAAGTTAGTTTACACACTACTAAAAGCACTGGTAACAGTATCAGTTTGCTATACCTGTAATGCATTGCTGTGTCTGCTCAAACCGTCCCTGTCCCTAGCCACTTGGCCTAGAGTTGCAGGTTGACCTCTGTAGACTCTCTGTTGGCGATCGCTTTCTATCTCTTCAGCAGGACCCAAATCTTCTTCAGTATAGAGATGATGCTATTAAAGAACCAAATTTTTTTAATAAGCATGTACAAAGCTCATGTACAAATTGCAAAATGTATTTGAAAATTAATCATAATGACTGAAACATAATGTTTTTGAAAATTTAAGGTAATGACTGAAACGTCAATAAGCTATAAAAACAGTGACATTGCACAGTACTGATAACAAACATTGCATTACACTGAAGCATAACTGCAATTTGTGTGTGTGAGGTAAGTAAGTACAGTGAGGAAGACTACAAGTGAAAGTAAAATTGAAAGTTGGAAGAAGAAAAAACTAGAGGGACAGAGATAATAGAAAATGTTTCTGTGTAAAAATCTGAAATGGACAAAAAATGGGTCTACGGGTCTTTTGGGAGCAGATTTAGCAAACACTAATAGTTGCAAGTATGGTATTTCATTTTTAGTTTGTTGAATTGTTAAAAATGTCTTAAATGGTAGAAGTCAAAATGTGAATTTTGCAGATTCATTTTTTTTCTGATCAGGGCAGTATGACAGTAAAGGTAGGTGGGTAGATAGGTAGAAAGAGAGAGAGAAGGGGGAGTGAAGAAGTGATGTGGTGTAGGGAGGGGAAATGGGGCTTTACACCATCATGTAGATATTTATCAGGTAGTGGGTTATTTTCAGGTATTGCTGAATATAATATTTGATTCTAGGATTTTGTTGTCCATGATGTGTCAGTTCATTAACTTAATAAGGTAAAACTTTTACGTTTTTAACAATAAAAAACTTTGTGTTCCAAGTCAGTAGTGATATACCTATAATATTTGAATAATGAAAATAATGAATAGTAGTACAGAAACTATTACAACATTAACTACACAGTTGTTTTAAAAAGCAGATCACAACAATTCCCCAGACAAAAATAATTCAGACACTGACATATATTATTATAAGTTTTATAAAAAAAATAGAAGTAATTTTAAACAATGGGTTTTGAGAGTGAAACTCCTTCACTTGATTTGCCCTCAAATGAAAATTCTGAACCTTTTTTTTTTAAACTTTCAACTTTTCACACATAAAAAACTTTATGTTCTGAGTCAGTAGTGATTTAATTATATTTAGTTAATTAACGGATACGTCATGACAACGCAATCAAAGAATCAACACAGCTTTTTTTTAGTTAAATTAAAAAACCTATTTCTTAACAAAGAGAACACTACAATACATCTTAATACAAGATATGAACCACTTCGCTTAAAAGCATAATATATAATTAACAAATTTATGTTACTGAGATTTACAAAAAGTTCATAAGCATAGAAATTGCATGTTGCACTCTGCTGTTTACAGAACTACTAATCATCACCAATGCAAATAGTGGGGTGAAACAAGAAGTTTATATTTGTGTGTGAAAAGAATAACTTGAATTCATTTTAGAGCAGTAGAATTTAGAACCGTCTTTATTATCTGATGTCTCCCATTTGCCCTTCATGTTTTTATTAATTTATATATGAAAGGAATCTCATGAATATAATGAATTCTTTAATACAGATATTTCCCATTATCTCAAATGTGATTTTTTTTTGACAGGAGATATCATTAATTGACAAGCCATTTGTATGAGAACCATGTGATTGTTTTCTTTTCAACAAACACTAATTTTAATCAGGAAGATTCAGACATGAAAAATAACAGTATCAAGGGTTAAATCTTTACAAGTAAGAAAAATTGTGCTAATTTCTTCATGGAAATTCTTTTCAGCTTTTATAGGACTAAATGCTTTCTTGTTTTAATTGCCAAAGGAATTTAAGCGCTTCATTGACTGGTGTGTAAAATGTCAAAGAACAAAACTATACTCAGCAGTATTTACAAAAATAATTTAAATTGGTTTACAGTTTAAATTAGTTGCTAGTACACTGTTTCTACCAATTTCAGTAATATAGATATTATTGTTTAAAATAATCTTATAACTGTATACATAATTAATGGAGTACATTTTTTCTGTCAAGGTTGTCTGGTACAAGAAGCGCTATTAATTTACTGAGTGAAAAGGTAAACATTTCACTGTTATTGAAGAACAATCGGCACTGTTACTGAATTTGCATTAAGTAAATCAGATCTGGGCTGGCATTGCAATTTTACTGCAATTGCTTTTAGAAAGGGAACTATCCCAGTGACTTTTGAGCAGTTGAAATATTGAATCGGTATAACAATTTACTATAGTATTTCCTCAATGCTGTATACTAATTTTATGCGTTATTAGAATTAGCAAGAATCAGTATTAGTGGATCAAAAATGGAACTCTTGGCAGCTGCATGATGTTTTCAATACAGCAGTTTTAAAAGTTAATGATTTATACACTATAAGGAATAATAAGTTTGATCTAACTGAGTGTAGTGGATCTAATTATATTCTTTCATCTCTAGATGAGATGGAGAAACATTCTTATATATTTTCTGACACACACTTAAATATTTTGTAAAGTTTTCCATGTACTTATAAACTGTGATAATCTGAAATCTCTTAAAAACGATCTTCTTTAGTTTTGAAATGAAATGTTACGAAAACCATTCCAATACAGGAAGCAGAAAGTCGTTTTATGAAATTCTCTAATTATAAAAGTTACCGGTATATAATTATTTAAGTATTTCTGGTGTGTGTGTGTGTGTGTGTGTGTGTCTGTATAAATAAAATTTTTATTGTATCTGATTACCGGTGTGTAGTAACACACACACACACACACACAAAACTGTTCTTGCATAAAGGTAAATGTTTTAATATGGATCCTTTAATTGCAGGTACCTTTAATAATTAATTTCAATGAATGAAATGGGTGTGAAGTATTACATGCTTCATCTAAAACACACTTGACTACTCTATCTTGATTTGCTTGGAAGTAGCTCTGTGAAGCTGAGTCTTTCTCAAGTGCTGCTGTGAGCTGGCATAGTCCAGGTTAGCAGTAACTTGATCTCAGCCTAGCAGAATGGGTAACATTGGTAACAGTGGGATTCTTTATGTAGGTATGGCATGTCATTGTCAGTATACAGTTTTTGGATTACAGTTTTTGCCATTAAAACAACTCTGCACAAGGACAGCATTTTATCCATAGGGGAATAAGAATAAGATGTAAACCATAATAGTCATCAAATATGGTCCTTAATTATGGTTAGTATCCATTTATGGTACATATCAGTACAGTTTCAAGTTGCCAGGCTCTTAGGCCAAGGCTCTATGGTAGCCTTGTGGGTTTCCAGAAATTTGTGCAATGTCCATCATCAACAGAGCAGGAACCAAGATTAACTGCCTACATAGGACTCAAAGTGAGCATGTGGGCAGTGAGATCTTGGTTACATGCTGAAGATCTTGAGATTAGCCACTGAAGATGACTGTTGTGGATACAGAAGATACAGCTTAGACCACAGCCTAGTAGCCCAGAAATGTTAAACTGTATTAACAACAGCTGTGTGCCTTATGTTCTTTTATACAAAACCTGACTTTGAAAGATTGACTATTATCTTTAAACAGATAAATGACAGAATAGGCTAATGGCAGACAGAAGAAGAAGACAAAGATAGTAAATGGATACTTCTTACGTAAGTTGGAAAATGTCTGCTTGAAGGTCGGGAGCTTTTAGATAAATAAAAGTCAGTGTGTCTTAATAATAATAACATTTTTAAAACAAAATAAACCTTACTTTTATTTTATGAATATTAATTTATTCTGTTCTTATTATAACAAAAATTATCAAAAAGTAAGAAGATACTAGTTCTTAAAAATTAAATCAGATAGAAGGAAGATTGGAATAAATAGAAAATTGCAGCAAAAAGTAAAACTTATTTTGATGATTTCATATAAAACATTATATTAAGTCAAGAAAAATGGGGTAGACATGAAGATCTGTTGAGATTTAGTCTTAAAGTTTGCCCTACAAATCTGGTACTTACAATAATTGCATTTGAATTTACAATTTACCTTGGGTATGGCCTCTTCTCTCTGCAGCTGTCTTTGCTGAGTAACAGCAGAATTTCTTGTAAGTTGAGATGACTGTCTTGAGCGGGGGTCTGTAACTCGAACTGAACTTACTGTAGCTACAACTATCTCTTCGTTGCCGCTTCCACTATTACTATTACTACTGCCACTGCTTGCACTAACTTCACCACCACATCCAACATTTCTTGGCCAGTCACATGTCTGTAGCTCATGGCTGAAAATTAAGTCACTGATTTTTAACAATAGAATTTTAAGAACAAAATTAAAATTGTACATACTTTGAATATTATGGGTGGTTCCAATAAATCTTTCCATGTGTGTGTGTGTGTGTGTGTTCCATTAAATATGGAATACTGCAAACATACTATTCTAATCAGTCAAGGTAGAATAAAAGTAGGAAAAAGGATAGATGTAAAATCAAATTATAACATATTACAAACATGTCTTCTTAACTTTATAATGTGAAGGAAAACAATTGTCTAAAACTCTATTATGAGCAACAAAATGTATTACTGTATTTGTGGAAACCAATTAAAATTATTTATGTTTAAAGTCAAGCACATTTAATTTTAGAATTTTTTCAATATACTACTTAAACCACCAATGTGTAATCATTGTCATCATCTAGGCCTACTTATCTACCTCAATCATTAAGCCTGAATGCTACAATTGTACTTAGCTGAAATGTTAACATGGTGCAACTCATGTTACACCACAATAAGAAAGTTAGCCTAATGTGTAAGATGAAGGGACACACTGCTCAGTTAACAAGACTGTACTGTGTGTGTTCATCAAATCTACAGTACATGCTGCTTTCTCACTTGTTTGGAATTTCTGAACAACATCAATAAGCCTCAGCGGTAATGGACGCCAGCTCGACCTTAAAACAAACTGAATTTCTTATCACATCACTATCCTACACTATTTAACTATTACATTATAATTTATGATAATTTCAAAAAAACTTAAGATTTCTTGTATTCATATTTGTGTACAACATCTATTCAGTCAAAACATTTGTTGGTCCAACTACTATAGGTGAAGTATCTGAGGAGGAAATATTCCTGATTAGAGAAACAGAAGTGTAGTGTTATAAAAATTTTGGATTACTAATTAATAAATTCTCAAACCTTAGTTTATTGTTTTTGCTCAGCTAAATTTTCCTGTCTTGTTAACGTATGAAGAAAATATGTATTAAGAATAACAGAATAGTTGAATGTTACATTTGTGTAATAACTAAAACAATCTAAATTTTTTGATCGTCCACAAAATTTGATTTGGGATCCAGATAATTTGATTTGTCCAATATGAGTTTATATGATGCCTATGAGATAAGCAAATGGACAGGAGTGATGTACATCATAGAATATCATAGGTCTGCAGCAATGTTTACAAGGTGCCTGACTCCCACTGAGCTTCCTGATGCCATACCTTGACACTCAACATCTACAGCAGCCTCTGCTATTCAGCACCACCACAGTTATTCAACCACACAAAGGCAATTTTACCCCCCCCCCTGCTCACCTTCATTGCCTTAGTCCTATAGGCAACACACACACACACACACACACACACACACACACACACACACACACACACACACACACACACACACACACACACACACACACACACACACACACACACACAACTATTCCATCTCTCCCTGTTTATTATTGTGTGTGGACATCTGTATTTGTGACTTTTATTATTTTTTGTAGTATTGTGTATCGAAATTATAAACTTGTTGTATACAAATGTTTATGTTTATTGAAACTGCTTTTAAAGTTGTAACAATTTCTCTGGTAGTTATTTACTCCACTGTTATACACTCATGTTTCATGCAACTGTTATGACAATATCAGCCCATGCTGACCACTATACTAGATGCATTTCATTACTATTAAAAACTGTATGCATTTCCAAATAATTGGCCTACTTGATTTTCATCTAGAACTAACTGCAGATAATACAGTCATACTTTTACTGCAGATGATAGTCAACTGAAAACATTCAAAATTTCAATTAAATACAGTCTTTATAACAATAAAAGTGCAAACATGATAATTCTGAAAGAAAGTACAGTCAGCTCTCAATTACTTGAGAATGGATTACTCATTAGTTTGTGGATTAACTGTATCCGACTAATTAGTTAGCAAGAAAATTATTGAAGGAATTAGAAAAAACAAGAAAATTATTTCAAACAAATAAGAATACAGAAAACAGATTGCAAGATTATTTAATACAGATATGTATAGCGAGTACAGTATACTACAAGTACTGTGGACTATTTGTAAAGCATTACAACAATTTATAAGCTTGACTTATACTGAGTGTTTGAGTGTTGTATGCATATATAGAGTAAGAAGAGATTTTCATAAGTGAGCTTTGAGAAAGCTGTGTGCGTCAGTGAACTGAAAAAGAAATTGCAACAAAAAACAGAAATTATTAAAGCTAGTATTAAAATATTTTAAAATTTTATTCTGTTGCAATGTTTTAAAGTGTTGCTGCAACTTTAATTTAGTTTAAGTAATTTCAAAATGATAAAATATTTTAATCTCCAAGCTTTTGTAATTTTTGTTTGTATAAAAGTGGATGTTCTTCTGGAATGAATAATATTGTCATGAGTCGATGTAAGTACTACATGTTCATTGATGTATTACTATTGTTATATCGAATTATATAACCCGACCTTTATTATATATCTCTACCCTTCATTTACTCTGGATAATTGGGAGTTACTGATTATTTGGAACTGTAATGCAAGTTCAGAAATTATAGCTAACTTGAAATACAAATTCAAGAAGAATAAAAATGATAACATTATGTGCATCGATATAAACAAAATATTAAATCACATTTTAAGAGACCTTACATTTTGCATATCAATCTTAAATAATTCTGTAAATAAGTTATAAGTATATACTGACTGGAAAGGAGTAATATTGTTCAAACGTGTAGGGAGAATACTTTTCACATTTCCTGCCATATAAATTTAAACTAATATGAGTTTCTCTTTGGCAGTTAAAATTCAGATTGAATAAGAAAAACTGAAATATTTCATAGTAAAAACAGGAAAAACTAATTGAAGGAAAGTGATGTTGTATAGTGCATGTACTACCTAAGTAAGAATCCATAACAGTGGGGCTAGAGAGATACTTTAAAAGTAACTGTTGAATTTATGTTAGTTGAAAATGGATGTTTCTATTGGAAACTGAAAAATTTTCATGGTAACAACTATGCTTTCCTTTCTGATTTAATTTCAGTAGAAAGACCACTTACATAAAGAAGCTTATTCTAGTAACCTAATGAAGTGTAGGGTATGGTTTTTACAACATGAACGGATGATGTTTGCTAATAAACTGTGTACATAAAACATATGGTTAATATCTTTGCAGTTTTATATAATCACATAAAGTCCACTATCAAACTGGTTTGGTTATGCAAACGGCAGCAGACAAGAAACAAGCAGGTCCAACATTAGCTTCAGCTGCAAGCAGTCTTGGCATACAAGTTCATATACTAAGCAAAAACAACACAGAATGCTCAAAGAAATTATGGACCAGGTATAAAGAAGTTAATTTAACACACCTTTGCATGCATATGAAAGCTGTTACTGATTTTCTGAAACTGAATGTTTCTCCTTGCCTGCAACACACACACACACGCGCGCGCACGCGCGCGCACATGCACAAATGTGCAGAACATCCTGATAGTATTAAAATTTTCTAAATACTAAAAAAAGACATTAATTGAAGGAAAATTTGTTTTAATGCCTTAATTCATGTTTAGTGTTATTTGGAATGTTATAAATTATTGAACTGTTACTCTTTAAGAGTGTGTCCTCAGTTATTAGAAAGGAAAAAAATAGAATGGTTTTTCAAAAGACTGAAAATTTCTGTCAGTATATTAGACAAAAGGAAGCTGTTACTGAAATAATAATAATTGTTATTATATGGGGTACATATTCATTGTGTATTGTGTCATTTGATTTCCTATACAATACATTTATAGATAATATAATATATTTATAGTATTAATTTATATAATTATTTATATAATATATTTTTACATCGAAGTTCCAGTTTTATGTTTTAGAATAAAATGAATTTGATTTCTTAGACCCTGCTCTACATAGTGGCATCTTCAATAATCAAGGCTGCTTCACACTGAAAGCTAAGTTCAGATAACCATGTTTATCAGTTTGGTTTCACACTCATTGCTAAACTAATTTGAACCTTGATTCCTGTTTTACTTCCAAATTCAGCAATGATTCTGGTCTGCTTATTTTCTGCCGAATGTTTTCCTTGCATCTTTGAGCCCTGTAATCTGCTGACTGCTGATTTTAAATTTAATAAACGTGGATATGGTTTTTAGTAGTCTAATTTGAGAAATAAAACCAGAACTATACAGACAGTCAACAAACTTGGTTATGTGCATGTGCAAACAGCCAGGTGGGTTATAGGAGACAGTAGATGCTCAGTTAGTATCCCAGAAAACCATATAATTGTGTAGCAAGGCACAGATAAACTTAGCCGTTTGTGTGAACCAACACATTTAAAAATATTAAACATAGTTATAAAAAATTAGCATTGCTAACTTAGGTTAACTTAGCTTTCACCATGAACCGGACTTTATGTCTGCTTTCAGTGGTGTATGCGGGGGGGGGGGGGGGCTAAGGGGGCTCAAGCCCCCCCCAACCACAAAAATGTAATATGTACTTCCATAATTTACTTAGGCTCTCGTTTAAAATTACAAAATTGCATATTTTGGCCGATTTGGATGGGGACATAAATACTAACAAAATAAATAGATTATAATAACAATTATTACTTCATTTATAATTCATTGAGCGGAGTATTACCATGAGTGTAACGTTCAGTAAGCTACATGTTTTCTTTCTCCCTCGCTCTCATTTGACGCCGCCACACCGACCACCGGCCACTACTACCAGTGAACCCTAAGAATTGTTACTTAAGTATTAAATAATATTTTTATGAAACTTAAATAAGTACATAAACATTTTTCATAAAAATATTATTTAATACTTAAGTTAAATTCAGCACTATTTTGGAGATATCAGTCAATAAATAAAACGAAAATTTTAAAAATGTTCCTAATTTCATATCTTGAATAATGCTGCTCTAATAATAAAAAAATTACTTTAAAAAAACTTTACATTTATACGCAATTTTTGGATAATTTTTTTTATTTTTGTATAAGTCCCCCAATCACGAATAATACATTTTTAATAAAGAAAATGGGAAACCTACTGAAAATAATATGCCTACTAATAATTTGTAACCATTAACTGGCATATGTACTCTATCTTATACTATAAGTAGTAGAAGAGTAGGCTAATATATGGGCTAATATATGGACTGCTAAGGTTCAAGCCCCCCCCCCAGACTAATTTCTGCATACGCCACTATCTGCTTTAGTGAATTTTCTTCTTCTTGTACCATGTCAACCACCCCTTCCATGTTGGCAGTTACATTGGAGATGTACCTTTGTTTTCAGCTGTTCTGGATATTTGTTCAGGACTGTGTATTGTGTTCCAGCTGTGGATGTTTTTAACCATAAGGCCTGTGTCCTATAACGTCTCACCTACGTTATAACGTCGGGAACCAGTGCGAAATTGCCTCAGATCAATTGCATGGGCTGCCATAGTCTTAATCAACTTCTTATGAAGAATTTTAACAAGCAGTAGTAGTAGTTAGAAAGAAAGGAATGTTGTAGGGGTGTTTGATGATTTATTCACTCAGTATTTTGTGTTAAGTAATGACATCTCTTTATTAAGTGCTATCTTTTTTACCATTTGGTTTTCTAAATAAAAGTTTACAAAATATTTTCTGAAAAAGGTGGCCACAACACAAGTATTGTTATGAGCTAGCTTTTTCCACGGATCCGGGATATTAAATTGGTTTGTAAGTTAAGTTATTATACTATTTGGGGGGGGGGGCATTTGAAGAATGGACTTAATTTAACCTCTAGTATCTGAAAAGCTTTATACTACAAGCACTAATTACTATTACAAATAATTTTAGTCGTAAGACATAATACAATTTACAAAGTGACAATAATTAAAGTCTTTTATATAGTTTATTAAACTGTCTTTTGCAAACATTTGTTTTAATGACATTTAACCACGGAAGACAAGTCTCCGTGTCACCTGTGATATTGTGAAGTTTACTCCGTGTCCTGGTCCTTGGTCCTTGGGGTGTCCACAAATGGTTGAAGATTGTGGTAGTTTAATTTCCAGGTGAAGTTCCTGAAGAGATCCTGATAATTATGAAGCTGTTATGCTGTTCTATGAAGTCTGGTAGCTAATCATCTTTAGTAGTAAAACTCGAGTGAAAGTTCTTGTTTCCCACAGAAGTTCATGTCACATCGTTATTTATAGAATGTTCTCACTTTCGGTACATTGTACCTTTTTAATTTAAACACACATTGGAGATCTTACACTTAGTCAATAGAGATGTCATCCCTCTCACTTATTTATTCCATTTAATTTAATAGATTACATTTTTCTTTATAAAACACTACTTTACTGATACTTTCCTCTACACATAGTTATATCTGCACTTTTAAATTAGAATATCTTAGTACTTCGGGGCATGGTTCAAGGGTGTAGTGTTTACTACGAGAGCGCTCCATCTCGACTGCATTATTATTATGTCAGGGTGGTAGGTTAACTGCGTGGAGTTTACGCATCACAACAAAATAGTTCCACCTTTATTCGCTATTTACGGTATTTAAAGTTTGAACTTTTTATTATCCAAAGCAATGCTTTAATTCAGAATTAAATAGTATACTACTGTATCATTGTTTATTTATTTGAATAATTTCAAGTTTTATTAGTATTATTTGTTTAGTAAAAGAATCTGTATGCAGGTTAATTCCAGTTAATGGATGTCAGTGAATGGTAAATTATTAACTAGTTTCCCTATCTTTACACTTGCATTCCTTTTGTCATTTAAAACTCTTTATTAAATATTATTTTGAGTTAATCAAGGGATGTAATATTAATTTTAATGTGCGATTTAAAAATAAATTTTACTCCATATTACGTTTCCTATTTTAAAATCGTCACATACTCCGCTGCTTAAAGATGACACCGGGTGGGTATTCTACGGGTTATTAGGTCAGCAAGGTACTGGGAGTATGCTTGGGATTACTGTGTGAAAATTCTCTCATTTTTTTTTTTTTTTTTTTAAATGAGGTGCATGAGTCACTCTTGACTTACTTCTTCCTATTATCAACATATATAACGCCTTACAAACTAATTCTTAGACTACTTAAAATTCACACTTTATAAATTATATTTTGAAAACATACTAAATTCTTCTTAAGACTACTACTTACGACTACTACCGGTTTTTTCTTTAGTTGTGAGTTACTCTTGTTATAGAATTACTCTTTAAGTAATTTATTACTTACTTATTATTTATATTCGATGTCAGCTGACTTCTCACTTTTCTCTACTTTCGCTGAATAGGATCCAAGGTTGATCAGGCCTCATCCCTATCTATACGATTAGGTAAGCAAGTGGTTACTCAAGTACGCTTTAGCAGTTGAGTACAAAAAAAATATACCTTTTTTCTACATTTAGTTTGCTTGCACACTACCATTTCCTTTTTCATGACAATGTTTTATCTGCGAAATATGTGTTCGTCTTACATATTTTTGAGTAGAGGGTTCGTACAGGGCTACAGTTACTGGAGTTAAGTATTTGTGAATTTGGTAAGGACCACACCATCGGTATGATAGCTTGGAGGTGGTCTTATCGATTGCACTATTCATCAGGTGTGTTCTATACGTTACTAAGTCACCGATTTGGTACTTTACTACATTGTTATTATTAATCCTCTCATGATATTTTCGCGATTTCTTTAAATTTGCTCTTAAATTAGCGTGAGCTTCATTCCAGATTTTCTTTATATTTTTATCCCTAATTTTGTGGGGTAGTAACTCATGTATTTTCCACTTAGTGGATAATGGGTGGTTAGGTTTGTACTTAAACAATAATTCAAATGGTGTATACTTATGTCCTTCATGATAGGCTGAACTGAAGGCGAATTGTATCCAGGATAGGTTCTGGTCCCAAGACGTATGGTCGTTTTTCGCGCTGTTTTCTTCCATCTGTTACCAGGGCTTGCGTTTCATATCTACGTGGTGCAGTGGATAGCAATGCATGTCTGTTCTGGTCCGCATACCATACGTTTGACGAGTGAATACTGCATTGTTCTAGATCTGCGAAAGTGTGGGGCCTATTTATTAATGCTAATCGAGATCTTTCTTCCGGAGATAATCCTACTAGAATGGTATCAACCAATTGTTTTTCACTCCAGTTGACTTGCAGTAGTCGGGAAGACTCTCTGATGTCTGCAATATAGTGGGCCAGTCTCTCGTGGGCCCCTTGTACTTGAAGTACGGTGTTTCTTTTGACCTCCTCATAAATTCCCATGGGAATAAAGTGTTTTATAATGGTAGTATGAAGTTCTTCTACTGGAAGAGTTGAGCTTAATGATTCCAGTACACGATCCCTTAATGGTGGTTTACATTTGGGTAGGATTACTTGCAAGATTTACCAATCATTCAGTTGCTGTAAATCTTTTATTTGTAGGAGGTATCTGATGAAATTTAACAGTTTCGTAATACTTAAGCCATCAGTGTAGGGTATTTCTGTAATGATATTTTCTACTGGGTGCGTGATCTTTCCGTAGAGGTCTACATTAAAATTTACCTGTGGTATACTTCTACAAGGACCTGTTGCTGCGTTAGGCGTCGTAATCGCATACTTACTGGTGTGATTATGGTGACCACTGGGCTGTGGGGGTTCCGATGTCATTAGGGTATTTAAGTCTCTATCTGGTAGCTGTTCATAAGTCGGCTGTATCTTCGATACGGTGGGTGATTCGTGATTCGCGGTGGAGGGAGGGTGTTCTAAAGTAGGAGATTGAACTGGGGAAATATATAATTTTTGTAAGGATTGCTCAATTTCCTCCATCCTAGATGAGTCGGACATTCTTCGCAATTGTCGTATTATCGTGGGTAATTGCTGTAATGCCTCATCCGTAAATTTTTGTTGCACTTCGGGAGGGATTACGGTGACGTCGGGCCAGTTCAATAAATTCTTCAACTGGCGGGTTAAATGTTCTATTCTTTGCGTGATCCGCAATATTACTGCAGGTGATTTTTTGTCGTGAAGGGTTTGAGATAATAACGTCAGTTCCCTATACTTCGCATAACACATTTCTCTTTCGCTGTTATAATCGAGTTCGCGTAATCTACCTAACTGCGAGGGTGTATCTGATCTACTTTCCCATAACGTTTTGCGCAATTCAGAGGCTGTTACGCTTGCGTGAGGTAAACCGCATAAAATAGCTTCGTAGCACAATTCATCTTTTAATAATAGATCGGGGTTAAATAAAGCCATTTTTTTTTTAATATCAATCACTATAAATACTTATTCTACTATTAATACTAAATCCTATACTACTCTTTCTTGTTTACTCAAATAAACGATTTTAGTTCGCATTAAAATTTACATTGGTTGCACGAGAATTAAATCTCAGAGAAAGAGAAATCTCACACAGGCATCAATTTACTTTCAACTAAGGGGGAAATACCTGGTTACTAGGCATAAGATGATGCACGCTTGTTATAACAATCGAACACTAGAGGAGGTGGGGTATTGTCTATCTTTACTTTGCAGAGGGTGGCAAATACAATTCCGTACAGGCGAGAACAGGATATTTACAGGTCTGAGTTTGTTGACAAACCGACATGTTGATGAATGAAATTTTTGGACAAGTACGTACATGGTTTTGTATACGTGTGTCAATATGTTAATTTGAGTTTACACATATTAAATGCACAATTAAAGTTACCTATATACTATTCTATTCTAATAATAATAATTATTTTTTTTTATTTTTATTTTAAATTACTGAAATATTTTAAAGTAACTGAGTGAATAGATCAACAGAGTGGCACATGGTATATGTGTCACTGTCTTGCACAATTATTAATTTTGGTTATTTTATGTGTACCACGATGCACACAACTATTTTAACTAAAAGCAGAGTGGCACATTTTATAACATCTCACCTACGTTATAATGTCGGGAACCAGTGCGAAATTGCCTCAGATCAATTGCACGGGCTGCCATAGTCTTAATCAACTTCTTATGAAGAATTTTAACAAGCAGTAGTAGTAGTTAGAAAGAAAGGAATGTTGTAGGGGTGTTTGATGATTTATTCACTCAGTATTTTGTGTTAAGTAATGACATCTCTTTATTAGGTGCTATCTTTTTTACCATTTGGTTTTCTAAATAAAAGTTTACAAAATATTTTCTGAAAAAGGTGGCCACAACACAAGTATTGTTATGAGCTAGCTTTTTCCACGGATCCGGGATATTAAATTGGTTTGTAAGTTAAGTTATTATACTATTTGGGGGGGGGGGCATTTGAAGAATGGACTTAATTTAACCTCTAGTATCTGAAAAGCTTTATACTACAAGCACTAATTACTATTACAAATAATTTTAGTCGTAAGACATAATACAATTTACAAAGTGACAATAATTAAAGTCTTTTATATAGTTTATTAAACTGTCTTTTGCAAACATTTGTTTTAATGACATTTAACCACGGAAGACAAGTCTCCGTGTCACCTGTGATATTGTGAAGTTTACTCCGTGTCCTGGTCCTTGGTCCTTGGGGTGTCCACAAATGGTTGAAGATTGTGGTAGTTTAATTTCCAGGTGAAGTTCCTGAAGAGATCCTGATAATTATGAAGCTGTTATGCTGTTCTATGAAGTCTGGTAGCTAATCATCTTTAGTAGTAAAACTCGAGTGAAAGTTCTTGTTTCCCACAGAAGTTCATGTCACATCGTTATTTATAGAATGTTCTCACTTTCGGTACATTGTACCTTTTTAATTTAAACACACATTGGAGATCTTACACTTAGTCAATAGAGATGTCATCCCTCTCACTTATTTATTCCATTTAATTTAATAGATTACATTTTTCTTTATAAAACACTACTTTACTGATACTTTCCTCTACACATAGTTATATCTGCACTTTTAAATTAGAATATCTTAGTACTTCGGGGCATGGTTCAAGGGTGTAGTGTTTACTACGAGAGCGCTCCATCTCGACTGCATTATTATTATGTCAGGGTGGTAGGTTAACTGCGTGGAGTTTACGCATCACAACAAAATAGTTCCACCTTTATTCGCTATTTACGGTATTTAAAGTTTGAACTTTTTATTATCCAAAGCAATGCTTTAATTCAGAATTAAATAGTATACTACTGTATCATTGTTTATTTATTTGAATAATTTCAAGTTTTATTAGTATTATTTGTTTAGTAAAAGAATCTGTATGCAGGTTAATTCCAGTTAATGGATGTCAGTGAATGGTAAATTATTAACTAGTTTCCCTATCTTTACACTTGCATTCCTTTTGTCATTTAAAACTCTTTATTAAATATTATTTTGAGTTAATCAAGGGATGTAATATTAATTTTAATGTGCGATTTAAAAATAAATTTTACTCCATATTACGTTTCCTATTTTAAAATCGTCACATACTCCGCTGCTTAAAGATGACACCGGGTGGGTATTCTACGGGTTATTAGGTCAGCAAGGTACTGGGAGTATGCTTGGGATTACTGTGTGAAAATTCTCATTTTTTTTTTTTTTTTTTTTAAATGAGGTGCATGAGTCACTCTTGACTTACTTCTTCCTATTATCAACATATATAACGCCTTACAAACTAATTCTTAGACTACTTAAAATTCACACTTTATAAATTATATTTTGAAAACATACTAAATTCTTCTTAAGACTACTACTTACGACTACTACCGGTTTTTTCTTTAGTTGTGAGTTACTCTTGTTATAGAATTACTCTTTAAGTAATTTATTACTTACTTATTATTTATATTCGATGTCAGCTGACTTCTCACTTTTCTCTACTTTCGCTGAATAGGATCCAAGGTTGATCAGGCCTCATCCCTATCTATACGATTAGGTAAGCAAGTGGTTACTCAAGTACGCTTTAGCAGTTGAGTACAAAAAAAATATACCTTTTTTCTACATTTAGTTTGCTTGCACACTACCATTTCCTTTTTCATGACAATGTTTTATCTGCGAAATATGTGTTCGTCTTACATATTTTTGAGTAGAGGGTTCGTACAGGGCTACAGTTACTGGAGTTAAGTATTTGTGAATTTGGTAAGGACCACACCATCGGTATGATAGCTTGGAGGTGGTCTTATCGATTGCACTATTCATCAGGTGTGTTCTATACATTACTAAGTCACCGATTTGGTACTTTACTACATTGTTATTATTAATCCTCTCATGATATTTTCGCGATTTCTTTAAATTTGCTCTTAAATTAGCGTGAGCTTCATTCCAGATTTTCTTTATATTTTTATCCCTAATTTTGTGGGGTAGTAACTCATGTATTTTCCACTTAGTGGATAATGGGTGGTTAGGTTTGTACTTAAACAATAATTCAAATGGTGTATACTTATGTCCTTCATGATAGGCTGAACTGAAGGCGAATTGTATCCAGGATAGGTTCTGGTCCCAAGACGTATGGTCGTTTTTCGCGCTGTTTTCTTCCATCTGTTACCAGGGCTTGCGTTTCATATCTACGTGGTGCAGTGGATAGCAATGCATGTCTGTTCTGGTCCGCATACCATACGTTTGACGAGTGAATACTGCATTGTTCTAGATCTGCGAAAGTGTGGGGCCTATTTATTAATGCTAATCGAGATCTTTCTTCCGGAGATAATCCTACTAGAATGGTATCAACCAATTGTTTTTCACTCCAGTTGACTTGCAGTAGTCGGGAAGACTCTCTGATGTCTGCAATATAGTGGGCCAGTCTCTCGTGGGCCCCTTGTACTTGAAGTACGGTGTTTCTTTTGACCTCCTCATAAATTCCCATGGGAATAAAGTGTTTTATAATGGTAGTATGAAGTTCTTCTACTGGAAGAGTTGAGCTTAATGATTCCAGTACACGATCCCTTAATGGTGGTTTACATTTGGGTAGGATTACTTGCAAGATTTACCAATCATTCAGTTGCTGTAAATCTTTTATTTGTAGGAGGTATCTGATGAAATTTAACAGTTTCGTAATACTTAAGCCATCAGTGTAGGGTATTTCTGTAATGATATTTTCTACTGGGTGCGTGATCTTTCCGTAGAGGTCTACATTAAAATTTACCTGTGGTATACTTCTACAAGGACCTGTTGCTGCGTTAGGCGTCGTAATCGCATACTTACTGGTGTGATTATGGTGACCACTGGGCTGTGGGGGTTCCGATGTCATTAGGGTATTTAAGTCTCTATCTGGTAGCTGTTCATAAGTCGGCTGTATCTTCGATACGGTGGGTGATTCGTGATTCGCGGTGGAGGGAGGGTGTTCTAAAGTAGGAGATTGAACTGGGGAAATATATAATTTTTGTAAGGATTGCTCAATTTCCTCCATCCTAGATGAGTCGGACATTCTTCGCAATTGTCGTATTATCGTGGGTAATTGCTGTAATGCCTCATCCGTAAATTTTTGTTGCACTTCGGGAGGGATTACGGTGACGTCGGGCCAGTTCAATAAATTCTTCAACTGGCGGGTTAAATGTTCTATTCTTTGCGTGATCCGCAATATTACTGCAGGTGATTTTTTGTCGTGAAGGGTTTGAGATAATAACGTCAGTTCCCTATACTTCGCATAACACATTTCTCTTTCGCTGTTATAATCGAGTTCGCGTAATCTACCTAACTGCGAGGGTGTATCTGATCTACTTTCCCATAACGTTTTGCGCAATTCAGAGGCTGTTACGCTTGCGTGAGGTAAACCGCATAAAATAGCTTCGTAGCACAATTCATCTTTTAATAATAGATCGGGGTTAAATAAAGCCATTTTTTTTTTAATATCAATCACTATAAATACTTATTCTACTATTAATACTAAATCCTATACTACTCTTTCTTGTTTACTCAAATAAACGATTTTAGTTCGCATTAAAATTTACATTGGTTGCACGAGAATTAAATCTCAGAGAAAGAGAAATCTCACACAGGCATCAATTTACTTTCAACTAAGGGGGAAATACCTGGTTACTAGGCATAAGATGATGCACGCTTGTTATAACAATCGAACACTAGAGGAGGTGGGGTATTGTCTATCTCGACTTTGCAGAGGGTGGCAAATACAATTCCGTACAGGCGAGAACAGGATATTTACAGGTCTGAGTTTGTTGACAAACCGACATGTTGATGAATGAAATTTTTGGACAAGTACGTACATGGTTTTGTATACGTGTGTCAATATGTTAATTTGAGTTTACACATATTAAATGCACAATTAAAGTTACCTATATACTATTCTATTCTAATAATAATAATTATTTTTTTTTATTTTTATTTTAAATTACTGAAATATTTTAAAGTAACTGAGTGAATAGATCAACAGAGTGGCACATGGTATATGTGTCACTGTCTTGCACAATTATTAATTTTGGTTATTTTATGTGTACCACGATGCACACAACTATTTTAACTAAAAGCAGAGTGGCACATTTTATAACATCTCACCTACGTTATAATGTCGGGAACCAGTGCGAAATTGCCTCAGATCAATTGCACGGGCTGCCATAGTCTTAATCAACTTCTTATGAAGAATTTTAACAAGCAGTAGTAGTAGTTAGAAAGAAAGGAATGTTGTAGGGGTGTTTGATGATTTATTCACTCAGTATTTTGTGTTAAGTAATGACATCTCTTTATTAGGTGCTATCTTTTTTACCATTTGGTTTTCTAAATAAAAGTTTACAAAATATTTTCTGAAAAAGGTGGCCACAACACAAGTATTGTTATGAGCTAGCTTTTTCCACGGATCCGGGATATTAAATTGGTTTGTAAGTTAAGTTATTATACTATTTGGGGGGGGGGGGCATTTGAAGAATGGACTTAATTTAACCTCTAGTATCTGAAAAGCTTTATACTACAAGCACTAATTACTATTACAAATAATTTTAGTCGTAAGACATAATACAATTTACAAAGTGACAATAATTAAAGTCTTTTATATAGTTTATTAAACTGTCTTTTGCAAACATTTGTTTTAATGACATTTAACCACGGAAGACAAGTCTCCGTGTCACCTGTGATATTGTGAAGTTTACTCCGTGTCCTGGTCCTTGGTCCTTGGGGTGTCCACAAATGGTTGAAGATTGTGGTAGTTTAATTTCCAGGTGAAGTTCCTGAAGAGATCCTGATAATTATGAAGCTGTTATGCTGTTCTATGAAGTCTGGTAGCTAATCATCTTTAGTAGTAAAACTCGAGTGAAAGTTCTTGTTTCCCACAGAAGTTCATGTCACATCGTTATTTATAGAATGTTCTCACTTTCGGTACATTGTACCTTTTTAATTTAAACACACATTGGAGATCTTACACTTAGTCAATAGAGATGTCATCCCTCTCACTTATTTATTCCATTTAATTTAATAGATTACATTTTTCTTTATAAAACACTACTTTACTGATACTTTCCTCTACACATAGTTATATCTGCACTTTTAAATTAGAATATCTTAGTACTTCGGGGCATGGTTCAAGGGTGTAGTGTTTACTACGAGAGCGCTCCATCTCGACTGCATTATTATTATGTCAGGGTGGTAGGTTAACTGCGTGGAGTTTACGCATCACAACAAAATAGTTCCACCTTTATTCGCTATTTACGGTATTTAAAGTTTGAACTTTTTATTATCCAAAGCAATGCTTTAATTCAGAATTAAATAGTATACTACTGTATCATTGTTTATTTATTTGAATAATTTCAAGTTTTATTAGTATTATTTGTTTAGTAAAAGAATCTGTATGCAGGTTAATTCCAGTTAATGGATGTCAGTGAATGGTAAATTATTAACTAGTTTCCCTATCTTTACACTTGCATTCCTTTTGTCATTTAAAACTCTTTATTAAATATTATTTTGAGTTAATCAAGGGATGTAATATTAATTTTAATGTGCGATTTAAAAATAAATTTTACTCCATATTACGTTTCCTATTTTAAAATCGTCACATACTCCGCTGCTTAAAGATGACACCGGGTGGGTATTCTACGGGTTATTAGGTCAGCAAGGTACTGGGAGTATGCTTGGGATTACTGTGTGAAAATTCTCATTTTTTTTTTTTTTTTTTTTTAAATGAGGTGCATGAGTCACTCTTGACTTACTTCTTCCTATTATCAACATATATAACGCCTTACAAACTAATTCTTAGACTACTTAAAATTCACACTTTATAAATTATATTTTGAAAACATACTAAATTCTTCTTAAGACTACTACTTACGACTACTACCGGTTTTTTCTTTAGTTGTGAGTTACTCTTGTTATAGAATTACTCTTTAAGTAATTTATTACTTACTTATTATTTATATTCGATGTCAGCTGACTTCTCACTTTTCTCTACTTTCGCTGAATAGGATCCAAGGTTGATCAGGCCTCATCCCTATCTATACGATTAGGTAAGCAAGTGGTTACTCAAGTACGCTTTAGCAGTTGAGTACAAAAAAAATATACCTTTTTTCTACATTTAGTTTGCTTGCACACTACCATTTCCTTTTTCATGACAATGTTTTATCTGCGAAATATGTGTTCGTCTTACATATTTTTGAGTAGAGGGTTCGTACAGGGCTACAGTTACTGGAGTTAAGTATTTGTGAATTTGGTAAGGACCACACCATCGGTATGATAGCTTGGAGGTGGTCTTATCGATTGCACTATTCATCAGGTGTGTTCTATACATTACTAAGTCACCGATTTGGTACTTTACTACATTGTTATTATTAATCCTCTCATGATATTTTCGCGATTTCTTTAAATTTGCTCTTAAATTAGCGTGAGCTTCATTCCAGATTTTCTTTATATTTTTATCCCTAATTTTGTGGGGTAGTAACTCATGTATTTTCCACTTAGTGGATAATGGGTGGTTAGGTTTGTACTTAAACAATAATTCAAATGGTGTATACTTATGTCCTTCATGATAGGCTGAACTGAAGGCGAATTGTATCCAGGATAGGTTCTGGTCCCAAGACGTATGGTCGTTTTTCGCGCTGTTTTCTTCCATCTGTTACCAGGGCTTGCGTTTCATATCTACGTGGTGCAGTGGATAGCAATGCATGTCTGTTCTGGTCCGCATACCATACGTTTGACGAGTGAATACTGCATTGTTCTAGATCTGCGAAAGTGTGGGGCCTATTTATTAATGCTAATCGAGATCTTTCTTCCGGAGATAATCCTACTAGAATGGTATCAACCAATTGTTTTTCACTCCAGTTGACTTGCAGTAGTCGGGAAGACTCTCTGATGTCTGCAATATAGTGGGCCAGTCTCTCGTGGGCCCCTTGTACTTGAAGTACGGTGTTTCTTTTGACCTCCTCATAAATTCCCATGGGAATAAAGTGTTTTATAATGGTAGTATGAAGTTCTTCTACTGGAAGAGTTGAGCTTAATGATTCCAGTACACGATCCCTTAATGGTGGTTTACATTTGGGTAGGATTACTTGCAAGATTTACCAATCATTCAGTTGCTGTAAATCTTTTATTTGTAGGAGGTATCTGATGAAATTTAACAGTTTCGTAATACTTAAGCCATCAGTGTAGGGTATTTCTGTAATGATATTTTCTACTGGGTGCGTGATCTTTCCGTAGAGGTCTACATTAAAATTTACCTGTGGTATACTTCTACAAGGACCTGTTGCTGCGTTAGGCGTCGTAATCGCATACTTACTGGTGTGATTATGGTGACCACTGGGCTGTGGGGGTTCCGATGTCATTAGGGTATTTAAGTCTCTATCTGGTAGCTGTTCATAAGTCGGCTGTATCTTCGATACGGTGGGTGATTCGTGATTCGCGGTGGAGGGAGGGTGTTCTAAAGTAGGAGATTGAACTGGGGAAATATATAATTTTTGTAAGGATTGCTCAATTTCCTCCATCCTAGATGAGTCGGACATTCTTCGCAATTGTCGTATTATCGTGGGTAATTGCTGTAATGCCTCATCCGTAAATTTTTGTTGCACTTCGGGAGGGATTACGGTGACGTCGGGCCAGTTCAATAAATTCTTCAACTGGCGGGTTAAATGTTCTATTCTTTGCGTGATCCGCAATATTACTGCAGGTGATTTTTTGTCGTGAAGGGTTTGAGATAATAACGTCAGTTCCCTATACTTCGCATAACACATTTCTCTTTCGCTGTTATAATCGAGTTCGCGTAATCTACCTAACTGCGAGGGTGTATCTGATCTACTTTCCCATAACGTTTTGCGCAATTCAGAGGCTGTTACGCTTGCGTGAGGTAAACCGCATAAAATAGCTTCGTAGCACAATTCATCTTTTAATAATAGATCGGGGTTAAATAAAGCCATTTTTTTTTTAATATCAATCACTATAAATACTTATTCTACTATTAATACTAAATCCTATACTACTCTTTCTTGTTTACTCAAATAAACGATTTTAGTTCGCATTAAAATTTACATTGGTTGCACGAGAATTAAATCTCAGAGAAAGAGAAATCTCACACAGGCATCAATTTACTTTCAACTAAGGGGGAAATACCTGGTTACTAGGCATAAGATGATGCACGCTTGTTATAACAATCGAACACTAGAGGAGGTGGGGTATTGTCTATCTCGACTTTGCAGAGGGTGGCAAATACAATTCCGTACAGGCGAGAACAGGATATTTACAGGTCTGAGTTTGTTGACAAACCGACATGTTGATGAATGAAATTTTTGGACAAGTACGTACATGGTTTTGTATACGTGTGTCAATATGTTAATTTGAGTTTACACATATTAAATGCACAATTAAAGTTACCTATATACTATTCTATTCTAATAATAATAATTATTTTTTTTTATTTTTATTTTAAATTACTGAAATATTTTAAAGTAACTGAGTGAATAGATCAACAGAGTGGCACATGGTATATGTGTCACTGTCTTGCACAATTATTAATTTTGGTTATTTTATGTGTACCACGATGCACACAACTATTTTAACTAAAAGCAGAGTGGCACATTTTATAACATCTCACCTACGTTATAATGTCGGGAACCAGTGCGAAATTGCCTCAGATCAATTGCACGGGCTGCCATAGTCTTAATCAACTTCTTATGAAGAATTTTAACAAGCAGTAGTAGTAGTTAGAAAGAAAGGAATGTTGTAGGGGTGTTTGATGATTTATTCACTCAGTATTTTGTGTTAAGTAATGACATCTCTTTATTAGGTGCTATCTTTTTTACCATTTGGTTTTCTAAATAAAAGTTTACAAAATATTTTCTGAAAAAGGTGGCCACAACACAAGTATTGTTATGAGCTAGCTTTTTCCACGGATCCGGGATATTAAATTGGTTTGTAAGTTAAGTTATTATACTATTTGGGGGGGGGGCATTTGAAGAATGGAGTTAATTTAACCTCTAGTATCTGAAAAGCTTTATACTACAAGCACTAATTACTATTACAAATAATTTTAGTCGTAAGACATAATACAATTTACAAAGTGACAATAATTAAAGTCTTTTATATAGTTTATTAAACTGTCTTTTGCAAACATTTGTTTTAATGACATTTAACCACGGAAGACAAGTCTCCGTGTCACCTGTGATATTGTGAAGTTTACTCCGTGTCCTGGTCCTTGGTCCTTGGGGTGTCCACAAATGGTTGAAGATTGTGGTAGTTTAATTTCCAGGTGAAGTTCCTGAAGAGATCCTGATAATTATGAAGCTGTTATGCTGTTCTATGAAGTCTGGTAGCTAATCATCTTTAGTAGTAAAACTCGAGTGAAAGTTCTTGTTTCCCACAGAAGTTCATGTCACATCGTTATTTATAGAATGTTCTCACTTTCGGTACATTGTACCTTTTTAATTTAAACACACATTGGAGATCTTACACTTAGTCAATAGAGATGTCATCCCTCTCACTTATTTATTCCATTTAATTTAATAGATTACATTTTTCTTTATAAAACACTACTTTACTGATACTTTCCTCTACACATAGTTATATCTGCACTTTTAAATTAGAATATCTTAGTACTTCGGGGCATGGTTCAAGGGTGTAGTGTTTACTACGAGAGCGCTCCATCTCGACTGCATTATTATTATGTCAGGGTGGTAGGTTAACTGCGTGGAGTTTACGCATCACAACAAAATAGTTCCACCTTTATTCGCTATTTACGGTATTTAAAGTTTGAACTTTTTATTATCCAAAGCAATGCTTTAATTCAGAATTAAATAGTATACTACTGTATCATTGTTTATTTATTTGAATAATTTCAAGTTTTATTAGTATTATTTGTTTAGTAAAAGAATCTGTATGCAGGTTAATTCCAGTTAATGGATGTCAGTGAATGGTAAATTATTAACTAGTTTCCCTATCTTTACACTTGCATTCCTTTTGTCATTTAAAACTCTTTATTAAATATTATTTTGAGTTAATCAAGGGATGTAATATTAATTTTAATGTGCGATTTAAAAATAAATTTTACTCCATATTACGTTTCCTATTTTAAAATCGTCACATACTCCGCTGCTTAAAGATGACACCGGGTGGGTATTCTACGGGTTATTAGGTCAGCAAGGTACTGGGAGTATGCTT
Organism: Magicicada septendecula; assembly: GCA_034769895.1. Taxonomy (NCBI): domain Eukaryota; kingdom Metazoa; phylum Arthropoda; class Insecta; order Hemiptera; family Cicadidae; genus Magicicada; species Magicicada septendecula. The sequence goes on from CM068372.1 coordinate 278,168,169, forward strand.
GGGATTACTGTGTGAAAATTCTCATTTTTTTTTTTTTTTTTTTTAAATGAGGTGCATGAGTCACTCTTGACTTACTTCTTCCTATTATCAACATATATAACGCCTTACAAACTAATTCTTAGACTACTTAAAATTCACACTTTATAAATTATATTTTGAAAACATACTAAATTCTTCTTAAGACTACTACTTACGACTACTACCGGTTTTTTCTTTAGTTGTGAGTTACTCTTGTTATAGAATTACTCTTTAAGTAATTTATTACTTACTTATTATTTATATTCGATGTCAGCTGACTTCTCACTTTTCTCTACTTTCGCTGAATAGGATCCAAGGTTGATCAGGCCTCATCCCTATCTATACGATTAGGTAAGCAAGTGGTTACTCAAGTACGCTTTAGCAGTTGAGTACAAAAAAAATATACCTTTTTTCTACATTTAGTTTGCTTGCACACTACCATTTCCTTTTTCATGACAATGTTTTATCTGCGAAATATGTGTTCGTCTTACATATTTTTGAGTAGAGGGTTCGTACAGGGCTACAGTTACTGGAGTTAAGTATTTGTGAATTTGGTAAGGACCACACCATCGGTATGATAGCTTGGAGGTGGTCTTATCGATTGCACTATTCATCAGGTGTGTTCTATACATTACTAAGTCACCGATTTGGTACTTTACTACATTGTTATTATTAATCCTCTCATGATATTTTCGCGATTTGTTTAAATTTGCTCTTAAATTAGCGTGAGCTTCATTCCAGATTTTCTTTATATTTTTATCCCTAATTTTGTGGGGTAGTAACTCATGTATTTTCCACTTAGTGGATAATGGGTGGTTAGGTTTGTACTTAAACAATAATTCAAATGGTGTATACTTATGTCCTTCATGATAGGCTGAACTGAAGGCGAATTGTATCCAGGATAGGTTCTGGTCCCAAGACGTATGGTCGTTTTTCGCGCTGTTTTCTTCCATCTGTTACCAGGGCTTGCGTTTCATATCTACGTGGTGCAGTGGATAGCAATGCATGTCTGTTCTGGTCCGCATACCATACGTTTGACGAGTGAATACTGCATTGTTCTAGATCTGCGAAAGTGTGGGGCCTATTTATTAATGCTAATCGAGATCTTTCTTCCGGAGATAATCCTACTAGAATGGTATCAACCAATTGTTTTTCACTCCAGTTGACTTGCAGTAGTCGGGAAGACTCTCTGATGTCTGCAATATAGTGGGCCAGTCTCTCGTGGGCCCCTTGTACTTGAAGTACGGTGTTTCTTTTGACCTCCTCATAAATTCCCATGGGAATAAAGTGTTTTATAATGGTAGTATGAAGTTCTTCTACTGGAAGAGTTGAGCTTAATGATTCCAGTACACGATCCCTTAATGGTGGTTTACATTTGGGTAGGATTACTTGCAAGATTTACCAATCATTCAGTTGCTGTAAATCTTTTATTTGTAGGAGGTATCTGATGAAATTTAACAGTTTCGTAATACTTAAGCCATCAGTGTAGGGTATTTCTGTAATGATATTTTCTACTGGGTGCGTGATCTTTCCGTAGAGGTCTACATTAAAATTTACCTGTGGTATACTTCTACAAGGACCTGTTGCTGCGTTAGGCGTCGTAATCGCATACTTACTGGTGTGATTATGGTGACCACTGGGCTGTGGGGGTTCCGATGTCATTAGGGTATTTAAGTCTCTATCTGGTAGCTGTTCATAAGTCGGCTGTATCTTCGATACGGTGGGTGATTCGTGATTCGCGGTGGAGGGAGGGTGTTCTAAAGTAGGAGATTGAACTGGGGAAATATATAATTTTTGTAAGGATTGCTCAATTTCCTCCATCCTAGATGAGTCGGACATTCTTCGCAATTGTCGTATTATCGTGGGTAATTGCTGTAATGCCTCATCCGTAAATTTTTGTTGCACTTCGGGAGGGATTACGGTGACGTCGGGCCAGTTCAATAAATTCTTCAACTGGCGGGTTAAATGTTCTATTCTTTGCGTGATCCGCAATATTACTGCAGGTGATTTTTTGTCGTGAAGGGTTTGAGATAATAACGTCAGTTCCCTATACTTCGCATAACACATTTCTCTTTCGCTGTTATAATCGAGTTCGCGTAATCTACCTAACTGCGAGGGTGTATCTGATCTACTTTCCCATAACGTTTTGCGCAATTCAGAGGCTGTTACGCTTGCGTGAGGTAAACCGCATAAAATAGCTTCGTAGCACAATTCATCTTTTAATAATAGATCGGGGTTAAATAAAGCCATTTTTTTTTTAATATCAATCACTATAAATACTTATTCTACTATTAATACTAAATCCTATACTACTCTTTCTTGTTTACTCAAATAAACGATTTTAGTTCGCATTAAAATTTACATTGGTTGCACGAGAATTAAATCTCAGAGAAAGAGAAATCTCACACAGGCATCAATTTACTTTCAACTAAGGGGGAAATACCTGGTTACTAGGCATAAGATGATGCACGCTTGTTATAACAATCGAACACTAGAGGAGGTGGGGTATTGTCTATCTCGACTTTGCAGAGGGTGGCAAATACAATTCCGTACAGGCGAGAACAGGATATTTACAGGTCTGAGTTTGTTGACAAACCGACATGTTGATGAATGAAATTTTTGGACAAGTACGTACATGGTTTTGTATACGTGTGTCAATATGTTAATTTGAGTTTACACATATTAAATGCACAATTAAAGTTACCTATATACTATTCTATTCTAATAATAATAATTATTTTTTTTTATTTTTATTTTAAATTACTGAAATATTTTAAAGTAACTGAGTGAATAGATCAACAGAGTGGCACATGGTATATGTGTCACTGTCTTGCACAATTATTAATTTTGGTTATTTTATGTGTACCACGATGCACACAACTATTTTAACTAAAAGCAGAGTGGCACATTTTATAACATCTCACCTACGTTATAATGTCGGGAACCAGTGCGAAATTGCCTCAGATCAATTGCACGGGCTGCCATAGTCTTAATCAACTTCTTATGAAGAATTTTAACAAGCAGTAGTAGTAGTTAGAAAGAAAGGAATGTTGTAGGGGTGTTTGATGATTTATTCACTCAGTATTTTGTGTTAAGTAATGACATCTCTTTATTAGGTGCTATCTTTTTTACCATTTGGTTTTCTAAATAAAAGTTTACAAAATATTTTCTGAAAAAGGTGGCCACAACACAAGTATTGTTATGAGCTAGCTTTTTCCACGGATCCGGGATATTAAATTGGTTTGTAAGTTAAGTTATTATACTATTTGGGGGGGGGGGGCATTTGAAGAATGGACTTAATTTAACCTCTAGTATCTGAAAAGCTTTATACTACAAGCACTAATTACTATTACAAATAATTTTAGTCGTAAGACATAATACAATTTACAAAGTGACAATAATTAAAGTCTTTTATATAGTTTATTAAACTGTCTTTTGCAAACATTTGTTTTAATGACATTTAACCACGGAAGACAAGTCTCCGTGTCACCTGTGATATTGTGAAGTTTACTCCGTGTCCTGGTCCTTGGTCCTTGGGGTGTCCACAAATGGTTGAAGATTGTGGTAGTTTAATTTCCAGGTGAAGTTCCTGAAGAGATCCTGATAATTATGAAGCTGTTATGCTGTTCTATGAAGTCTGGTAGCTAATCATCTTTAGTAGTAAAACTCGAGTGAAAGTTCTTGTTTCCCACAGAAGTTCATGTCACATCGTTATTTATAGAATGTTCTCACTTTCGGTACATTGTACCTTTTTAATTTAAACACACATTGGAGATCTTACACTTAGTCAATAGAGATGTCATCCCTCTCACTTATTTATTCCATTTAATTTAATAGATTACATTTTTCTTTATAAAACACTACTTTACTGATACTTTCCTCTACACATAGTTATATCTGCACTTTTAAATTAGAATATCTTAGTACTTCGGGGCATGGTTCAAGGGTGTAGTGTTTACTACGAGAGCGCTCCATCTCGACTGCATTATTATTATGTCAGGGTGGTAGGTTAACTGCGTGGAGTTTACGCATCACAACAAAATAGTTCCACCTTTATTCGCTATTTACGGTATTTAAAGTTTGAACTTTTTATTATCCAAAGCAATGCTTTAATTCAGAATTAAATAGTATACTACTGTATCATTGTTTATTTATTTGAATAATTTCAAGTTTTATTAGTATTATTTGTTTAGTAAAAGAATCTGTATGCAGGTTAATTCCAGTTAATGGATGTCAGTGAATGGTAAATTATTAACTAGTTTCCCTATCTTTACACTTGCATTCCTTTTGTCATTTAAAACTCTTTATTAAATATTATTTTGAGTTAATCAAGGGATGTAATATTAATTTTAATGTGCGATTTAAAAATAAATTTTACTCCATATTACGTTTCCTATTTTAAAATCGTCACATACTCCGCTGCTTAAAGATGACACCGGGTGGGTATTCTACGGGTTATTAGGTCAGCAAGGTACTGGGAGTATGCTTGGGATTACTGTGTGAAAATTCTCATTTTTTTTTTTTTTTTTTTTTTTTAAATGAGGTGCATGAGTCACTCTTGACTTACTTCTTCCTATTATCAACATATATAACGCCTTACAAACTAATTCTTAGACTACTTAAAATTCACACTTTATAAATTATATTTTGAAAACATACTAAATTCTTCTTAAGACTACTACTTACGACTACTACCGGTTTTTTCTTTAGTTGTGAGTTACTCTTGTTATAGAATTACTCTTTAAGTAATTTATTACTTACTTATTATTTATATTCGATGTCAGCTGACTTCTCACTTTTCTCTACTTTCGCTGAATAGGATCCAAGGTTGATCAGGCCTCATCCCTATCTATACGATTAGGTAAGCAAGTGGTTACTCAAGTACGCTTTAGCAGTTGAGTACAAAAAAAATATACCTTTTTTCTACATTTAGTTTGCTTGCACACTACCATTTCCTTTTTCATGACAATGTTTTATCTGCGAAATATGTGTTCGTCTTACATATTTTTGAGTAGAGGGTTCGTACAGGGCTACAGTTACTGGAGTTAAGTATTTGTGAATTTGGTAAGGACCACACCATCGGTATGATAGCTTGGAGGTGGTCTTATCGATTGCACTATTCATCAGGTGTGTTCTATACATTACTAAGTCACCGATTTGGTACTTTACTACATTGTTATTATTAATCCTCTCATGATATTTTCGCGATTTCTTTAAATTTGCTCTTAAATTAGCGTGAGCTTCATTCCAGATTTTCTTTATATTTTTATCCCTAATTTTGTGGGGTAGTAACTCATGTATTTTCCACTTAGTGGATAATGGGTGGTTAGGTTTGTACTTAAACAATAATTCAAATGGTGTATACTTATGTCCTTCATGATAGGCTGAACTGAAGGCGAATTGTATCCAGGATAGGTTCTGGTCCCAAGACGTATGGTCGTTTTTCGCGCTGTTTTCTTCCATCTGTTACCAGGGCTTGCGTTTCATATCTACGTGGTGCAGTGGATAGCAATGCATGTCTGTTCTGGTCCGCATACCATACGTTTGACGAGTGAATACTGCATTGTTCTAGATCTGCGAAAGTGTGGGGCCTATTTATTAATGCTAATCGAGATCTTTCTTCCGGAGATAATCCTACTAGAATGGTATCAACCAATTGTTTTTCACTCCAGTTGACTTGCAGTAGTCGGGAAGACTCTCTGATGTCTGCAATATAGTGGGCCAGTCTCTCGTGGGCCCCTTGTACTTGAAGTACGGTGTTTCTTTTGACCTCCTCATAAATTCCCATGGGAATAAAGTGTTTTATAATGGTAGTATGAAGTTCTTCTACTGGAAGAGTTGAGCTTAATGATTCCAGTACACGATCCCTTAATGGTGGTTTACATTTGGGTAGGATTACTTGCAAGATTTACCAATCATTCAGTTGCTGTAAATCTTTTATTTGTAGGAGGTATCTGATGAAATTTAACAGTTTCGTAATACTTAAGCCATCAGTGTAGGGTATTTCTGTAATGATATTTTCTACTGGGTGCGTGATCTTTCCGTAGAGGTCTACATTAAAATTTACCTGTGGTATACTTCTACAAGGACCTGTTGCTGCGTTAGGCGTCGTAATCGCATACTTACTGGTGTGATTATGGTGACCACTGGGCTGTGGGGGTTCCGATGTCATTAGGGTATTTAAGTCTCTATCTGGTAGCTGTTCATAAGTCGGCTGTATCTTCGATACGGTGGGTGATTCGTGATTCGCGGTGGAGGGAGGGTGTTCTAAAGTAGGAGATTGAACTGGGGAAATATATAATTTTTGTAAGGATTGCTCAATTTCCTCCATCCTAGATGAGTCGGACATTCTTCGCAATTGTCGTATTATCGTGGGTAATTGCTGTAATGCCTCATCCGTAAATTTTTGTTGCACTTCGGGAGGGATTACGGTGACGTCGGGCCAGTTCAATAAATTCTTCAACTGGCGGGTTAAATGTTCTATTCTTTGCGTGATCCGCAATATTACTGCAGGTGATTTTTTGTCGTGAAGGGTTTGAGATAATAACGTCAGTTCCCTATACTTCGCATAACACATTTCTCTTTCGCTGTTATAATCGAGTTCGCGTAATCTACCTAACTGCGAGGGTGTATCTGATCTACTTTCCCATAACGTTTTGCGCAATTCAGAGGCTGTTACGCTTGCGTGAGGTAAACCGCATAAAATAGCTTCGTAGCACAATTCATCTTTTAATAATAGATCGGGGTTAAATAAAGCCATTTTTTTTTTAATATCAATCACTATAAATACTTATTCTACTATTAATACTAAATCCTATACTACTCTTTCTTGTTTACTCAAATAAACGATTTTAGTTCGCATTAAAATTTACATTGGTTGCACGAGAATTAAATCTCAGAGAAAGAGAAATCTCACACAGGCATCAATTTACTTTCAACTAAGGGGGAAATACCTGGTTACTAGGCATAAGATGATGCACGCTTGTTATAACAATCGAACACTAGAGGAGGTGGGGTATTGTCTATCTCGACTTTGCAGAGGGTGGCAAATACAATTCCGTACAGGCGAGAACAGGATATTTACAGGTCTGAGTTTGTTGACAAACCGACATGTTGATGAATGAAATTTTTGGACAAGTACGTACATGGTTTTGTATACGTGTGTCAATATGTTAATTTGAGTTTACACATATTAAATGCACAATTAAAGTTACCTATATACTATTCTATTCTAATAATAATAATTATTTTTTTTTATTTTTATTTTAAATTACTGAAATATTTTAAAGTAACTGAGTGAATAGATCAACAGAGTGGCACATGGTATATGTGTCACTGTCTTGCACAATTATTAATTTTGGTTATTTTATGTGTACCACGATGCACACAACTATTTTAACTAAAAGCAGAGTGGCACATTTTATAACATCTCACCTACGTTATAATGTCGGGAACCAGTGCGAAATTGCCTCAGATCAATTGCACGGGCTGCCATAGTCTTAATCAACTTCTTATGAAGAATTTTAACAAGCAGTAGTAGTAGTTAGAAAGAAAGGAATGTTGTAGGGGTGTTTGATGATTTATTCACTCAGTATTTTGTGTTAAGTAATGACATCTCTTTATTAGGTGCTATCTTTTTTACCATTTGGTTTTCTAAATAAAAGTTTACAAAATATTTTCTGAAAAAGGTGGCCACAACACAAGTATTGTTATGAGCTAGCTTTTTCCACGGATCCGGGATATTAAATTGGTTTGTAAGTTAAGTTATTATACTATTTGGGGGGGGGGGGGCATTTGAAGAATGGACTTAATTTAACCTCTAGTATCTGAAAAGCTTTATACTACAAGCACTAATTACTATTACAAATAATTTTAGTCGTAAGACATAATACAATTTACAAAGTGACAATAATTAAAGTCTTTTATATAGTTTATTAAACTGTCTTTTGCAAACATTTGTTTTAATGACATTTAACCACGGAAGACAAGTCTCCGTGTCACCTGTGATATTGTGAAGTTTACTCCGTGTCCTGGTCCTTGGTCCTTGGGGTGTCCACAAATGGTTGAAGATTGTGGTAGTTTAATTTCCAGGTGAAGTTCCTGAAGAGATCCTGATAATTATGAAGCTGTTATGCTGTTCTATGAAGTCTGGTAGCTAATCATCTTTAGTAGTAAAACTCGAGTGAAAGTTCTTGTTTCCCACAGAAGTTCATGTCACATCGTTATTTATAGAATGTTCTCACTTTCGGTACATTGTACCTTTTTAATTTAAACACACATTGGAGATCTTACACTTAGTCAATAGAGATGTCATCCCTCTCACTTATTTATTCCATTTAATTTAATAGATTACATTTTTCTTTATAAAACACTACTTTACTGATACTTTCCTCTACACATAGTTATATCTGCACTTTTAAATTAGAATATCTTAGTACTTCGGGGCATGGTTCAAGGGTGTAGTGTATACTACGAGAGCGCTCCATCTCGACTGCATTATTATTATGTCAGGGTGGTAGGTTAACTGCGTGGAGTTTACGCATCACAACAAAATAGTTCCACCTTTATTCGCTATTTACGGTATTTAAAGTTTGACCTTTTTATTATCCAAAGCAATGCTTTAATTCAGAATTAAATAGTATACTACTGTATCATTGTTTATTTATTTGAATAATTTCAAGTTTTATTAGTATTATTTGTTTAGTAAAAGAATCTGTATGCAGGTTAATTCCAGTTAATGGATGTCAGTGAATGGTAAATTATTAACTAGTTTCCCTATCTTTACACTTGCATTCCTTTTGTCATTTAAAACTCTTTATTAAATATTATTTTGAGTTAATCAAGGGATGTAATATTAATTTTAATGTGCGATTTAAAAATAGATTTTACTCCATATTACGTTTCCTATTTTAAAATCGTCACAGTCCTTTAAATTCATCTACAGTCTTCTATTTTACCCTTTATTATCAGCTGGAGCATACAGTATTGATTATATGCCCAAGACATACTATACAAGATATACTAACCATTCTTTGACAGAGTTTAAAGTTGATGTTATCATTACGCAGAAATGTTCTCATCTTTTGAAATGTTGAAAATACAGCATTTTCTCTGGATTAAGTCATTCGGTGACATAACATCTCAAATGTTTTTCACAGTGAGGGAGTCTTTCAATACTTTTCTCAATTTATTTGCAGTTCTGTGTTGGTGTATGGGTAATAAACCAAGGCCATAAATTTTGATTTTCTAGTTGTGTGTTCAGTCCCATCTTCTGTTCTATTGTGTTAACAGAGTTTAGAGGATTTTTAGGAACTTGAATGTTGTTACTTAATGTGGCTGTATTATTGTCATATTAGTGAAGTTTGTTAATGTTATTTTCTTGTCTATCATAGTGTGTGTACATTGCTATCCTTTTTTGATTGGCTCACTTATTTCATCATGTTTTAATTATGGTATCCAGTATTTATTGAGTGATAAAGACTCATCTTTCTTATTAATTAATGCTGCAGTTGCTGAATTTATATATTTCAACTGCTTTCCTCTGCAGCCAAGCAAAAAATGACCAACCAGCACCTCAAAAGAAGTGTATAAATAGAAGTGCCTCAGCATGACAGAACTGTGTTTGTTTGAATTCTTTCATAGGTGGTTGTAATCAGTGTTCCTGCGCCACTGTTCATATTTATTCGCAGGTGTTGTGATCTTTATTCCACACCACTGAAGATGTCCATCATCGGTACAGATGAAACGTCTGGAAATAAACATAGACAATCGAGACTATGGTCTAACAGCCTGGAAAATTGTGATAATGCGAACACCAGCATTTATCATACATTTATCATATATGTTCATTTATCATATACAGTAGTGTTTCATTTATATAGAGGAATGGAACTTATACATCACAATCTTTGCTTCACTTTACTATGGTTTCCTGGATGTTAAGCCATTGGTTTAATGTTGTTCTTCAGTCAGACATTTTGGCTATAACTGGGTTTTCAATGGCTGCCTTGACTGTATCAGAAACAATTTTGAACTGGCTAATTGATTGATGTTAGTGTTTTTTGATTGGTGAAGTCTTGGAAAATCATGTAGCACTGTATTGCCATGGATAAAATAATTTTTGCTGAGTTTTGTAGCAGATGCTGGGCAACTTTTACCTTCTCTGTAATGTCCAACTAGGTCTTGGTAGTAGTGCAACTTTTGGAAAACATCTGGCTAAAGAATAAAAGACAGTGCCTTAACATTCAGAAAACCAAAATATATGAAGATTAAACTTTAAACATGAAACACAAAATAATGGACCTGGGTCATTCCATGTCAAATCAACAAATGAAAGTATGATTTTCAACCTTACCCTCTTGGATTTAATTGAAATTAAGTATGCAAGTAGTATTCATAAATAGTAACACAAATCAATTTTTTCATATTTTTCTGACGAAAGGTTACCGAGTAATGGGTGCTCAAAAATGTAAAAAAAAAAAATCAAATTTTTGACTTGCGCAACAATATTGATTTGTTCACAACTTGTGTTCTAATTAAGGTAGAACAATGACATTGAGTTCATTTGAAAGCTATTTTAAAGGGCTTTCATATGATATAAAACATAATTAGTTGAAAATATATATACATATTTTTTATAAACACATCATTATTGAATTTACTGAATTTTGAAAAACTGTACTTTTAAAATTCTCAAAAAAATATATGTGAAAGATACTGTTTTCCTCTACATATTCTGAAAGTTTCAATTTGGGATGAGCATCGGATCACTATCAAAAGTAATTTTATGTTTATCACGATTCTGTAAAACGTCATTCAGATCGGTGAATTATTATTATTGCTATTTGTTATTGTATAGCTAAATGTGGACATCAAAATAAAATAGCTTATAATAGATAGTAGACAAAAACAATATTTGCCTTATCAATGTTGAATTAACAAATACAAGTTGCAAACCTTTAAAAAAAATCAAGACAGCTGAATACCAGAGATAGGCCTAAATTTAGTTAGTTATTAGTTCTTGTTACTTACTGAGAGGAGTCACATCAGTCCAATTCATCATGCTTCTAGCCAATCAGTTTGTTGCACATCACCATTTCTGCATGGGATAATGTATATGTTCGCCCTGTAGCAGTTTGAGGGTTCAAGATTGCCTTTACTTCCCTGCTGCTTACGGAAAGAATGTCTGCATGATTGGGGAATGTGAAAGATGTGGACGGTCCATGTGGATGTAAGAAGCTAACTGTGATTTCATCCTTTTCCTGATTTTTTCCAACTACGCAGGATAACCACCAGTGTCCATTATATTCACAAGCAGTATATCCTTTGATGTCATCAAACGGTATTGGATCACTGTCAACAGCTGTCACCAGTTCAATTTTGCTTTCATTAGAGTCTGAATACACTTTTGTTATTATTTTGTTCTTGCTTAGGGGAATAAAAGTGTGAAGTTTTTGTGTCCCTACAATTGTGCAGCATTTCTCAAATCTCTCTGAGAATTGAAGTTGTCGATTGAAGTTTCAATTCTTCAATAGTAGCATACATGAAATTGATCCCTTCTACATTATCCTTGGCAAACACATAAAGTTGTTCGGGTGTCATGATTTGATCAGCGTATGGTCGTTGCAGACTTGCTCGAGCAGCCAGTCGCTTGACTGTTCCACCAACACCATCGCTAGCACCTTTACCATGAGAGGTGGCTGAAAAATGCCACTGGGCTTCAATATGGAAATCTTCTTCATGATAGCACAGGTTGATGAAGTTCTTTCTATTTTTATACTGAGCTGCCACTCCGTCAGAGAAGTAATATATTTTACTTGGTTTTTCATTAAATTTTTTGGTCAGAAAGTCAATCAAGTAGGACTGGACAGATGCACAGCAACAGTGTCATGTTTGAGGCATTCTGATATGATGACAAGACTTGTGTGCTCAAGTTTGTCGCCATCCTTGTAATAAGCTACAAAGGGATGAATTGTTGCTTGTGTGTTGGTTCAATGGTAACCTTGAACTTCATCCTGTACAACAAAAGTGTAATTCTCAGCAAAACCACAAATCACCAAGAACTCACCTTCTTTAAGCTCATTTTTCAATCTTTTTTGGAAGGTTGATTGTTGACTGGCCACAAAGGAATGTCATGTTAATGATTTTAATTTGTCAAAAAAAGAATCAATAAAGTTTTCGGAAGATTTTGTCACTGTTTCTAGAGATGTACGATCAACAGAGACCCATTGTTTGTAAGTTATCTGGTCAATATCATTAGTATCCAACATTTCAACATTTGCAAATACTTTTTAAGTGTTTCTGGTCCTGGACAGAATTGACATTCACCAAAGTGGCAAGCAGGTAATGATGGGTTACACACAACTCTTGCAATGCAGTCTTTGTAGGTTTTTATTGGACTATCATCATTCATTGTCAGCTGAGGAATGTTACACCCAGTCAGCATAAGTTTGAAGTTTTGGTGAGTAGTATACACACAAACACTATGTGTACCACTACTTCCAGCTAAAATACAATTTTTGGGACATAGCTCTGCAAACTTTGAAAACCCCATGCGGAGCCCTGGATAGTTGTCTTTGAAGTGTGCATAAGTTTCTTTCAAATTACTTGAAACTAATCGTTTTTGCACTTGAATTTTATCTCCATCAACTCTTATGAGCACAAAATCTTTTTTCCCAGGCATTGGCCTGCTTATCTCATCAGAACAATAAACGTTTTTTACTAAATCAGCAGTCATTTGATTAAGAGTCTTGCCAGGTTTTGGATTGGGAGAAGACAAAATACCCTTGGCCTTCACCAAATCTTTTACTTTTCTAGCCATGTAGGTTGTTATGTTAAATTCCTCTTGAAGCTTCTTAACACTCCAGCTTTTAGGTAAAATGGTGAGAATTTCCATCTGTTTACTTCGAGATGTGCAAGTACTAAATTTCTCTTTCAGCTGAACGATCATCTCTGATTCTGAATGATCATCTAACTCTTCTTCACCAGAAGGCAGCAACAATACTTTTCTTTGGATTGCTGAAGTTACTTTTATTAGTTTTTTCTTAGGATACTTTGCCTCACATAGTCTTTTTTTCTTAATTGGCGATTCACCAACAGACTGCAAAGAAGCATTCAAAGTTTCTAGGGCTGCACTTGCAGCAATGTCTTGTTCATCACTACAACTTAACATCTTTTCACTTTTTTGTTTGACCTCAGAACACACTAGATCGTCATCGTTTTCTGTGCTAGATGTATTAGAAAGTTCTACTTGTGAAATTTTTTTCCGGCACTTGTCACATACTTTCTGACTTAATGTTAGGAAAGGTTTTCTTTCTATCATCCATTGGGAAACAGGACGCAAGTTTTTCTTATGGTTATTGTGACCCTTTTCATTAAAAGGATTACAGCACAAAGCTGAAATTTTATGTCATTCTCAAATGAACAGTCTAATTTTTATAAAACGTTTTCAAAGTTCAATGCACCAGCTTTCTGTATTTAGGAATACACAACATTACTTCTCCATTTTTTCACATCCTGGAATAAAATTTAAGGTTATGTTAATAGTTTGCAAATATTAACTGGTTGTAGGCATATAAACTTATACACTGTTGTGAGAATTGTACAAAAGTACCTTTAAGCTAATTTCAAAACACAACATTTCAGAATTAATCACATTATTTCACTTTATAGGCTATGTCACACCAAAAGAAAATGTACAGGTCACTTTCAACAACAGTTGACAACAGCTGACTGAATATTATCCGATAACAAAATACTAAACAGATGGGAGATAGTCACACCAACCAACCATTTTGTATATACTGTAGTCTTTAAAATGAGATTTTTTTGCTTGTACACGGAAAACCTGGATCACTGTATTAAGATATACAGAAGGATACCTCCTGACACACTGTGAGATATGTAGGTCGATTTATTAATTTTGAGCTATTAATTTAGCTAGTGCTAAGCTTTAAAACACAGTTATTTGTATGAAAAGTACAATGTTGTAGGCCAAGTAATAAATCCAACTATGATTCTGTAAAATTGTCACGGGTAGCAAAATAAAAACAATAATAATTCACCGATCTGAATGACGTTTTACAGAATCGTGATAAACATAAAATTACTTTTGATAGTGATCCCATGCTCATCCCAAGTTGAAACTTTCAGAATATGTAGAGGAAAACAATATCTTTTACATATATTTTTTGAGAATTTTAAAAATACAGTTTTTCAAAATTCAGTAAATTCAGTAATGATGTGTTTATTATAAAAAATATGTATATATATTTTCAACTAATTATGTTTTATATCATATGAAAGCCTTTTAAAAGAGCTTTCAAATGAACTCAATGTCATTGTTCTAGCTTAATTAGAACACAAGTTGTGAACAAATCAATATTGTTGTGCAAGTAAAAAATTTGATTTTTTTTACATTTTTGAGCACCCATTACTCAGTAACCTTTAGTCAGAAAAATGTGAAAAAATTGATTTGTGTTACTATTTATGAATACTACATGCATACTTAATTTCAAATAAATCTAAGAGGGTCAGGTTGTAGCACTTGTTGATTTGACACGGAATATCTCACCTATAAGAATCAGAGACTGGTTGTTGTTACAGACAAGCCAAGCAAGATTGTGTCTAACTTTATCACTACACAGCCATAATTATTAGAATGCATGGTTATGGTTAATTTTTTTTATATCTGGTTTGAAGTATTACTTACTCTCCATATTTAAGAGTATCTTGAGTAGTAAAACATAGAAATTTAACTGACAATTAATTATAAATTAATATAATTATTGTACAGTATCTACTTACTATATATATTTAAATTTTTACTGTACAGTATATTTCACTAACAGAAATGTGATAAAACAGAGAAGGTTTAAGAGATATAGTTATGGCTATGCTTGGCATATTATAACACTAAAAGATCTGTATGAGAAATAGCTATACTATTGTTAAAATGCGACTATGAATGAAAACAACGAGACAGATTGTGATCCTTTAGAGAAATTTATGAAAGCCACAGGTGCACTGGAGTGAGAATATTAACAGAATAGGTGGTTTTCTCTGAGGTGTTGATAAATTTAGAGGACTGCTATTTTTTAAACAATCTATTCTGAAGTAACTGAGAGTTGACTGTACTTTCTTTCAGAATTATTATGTTCAGAAAAGGTATATAGATATAGAAGGCATGTTTAAGAGAAATGAAGATTGGAAGGAAGTTATTGAATAAACAGAATTTAGTAAGATTAAATTTATAGGGTTGCAGTAAAACACAATGACTTTATGACAAACACTTTGGAAGGTAAGGAAGGATAGGATTAGGAAAACTCAGGGAAACATATTTGTAAGGTGTAAAGGTAAAAAATGGAATTCGAGATTAATTTCAAATGAAAGAACAGCAGAAATTAGAAATGAGTTAGACGAACATGATGATGTCAATATTAAAACAAAATAAATGTTTTTCTGTTTTAATGTTTTAAAATGTAACAATTCATGTAGTTAATATGCCATATATGAGTCTGTCTTCTCATGAGACTGGATGTGTATGCAAGAACTGAAGGCTTTGGTTATTTTGCTTATGCAAAAGGACCGTCTGTGAAGATGTATCACCTGTAGATATTATTGAGACAATATGTAGAAGCCAGCCAAGAAAATATTCGAAGAGCATAAATATTGATATAATATTCATTTTCTGAGGATGCTGCATCAAAGGATGGAGAAAATAACTGAGAAGAGGCACAGTTCCAGTTTCAGGACTGAAACATTATTCATTATAATTGTTCATAAAGTAATTCAAATAAAACTGTGTTATTTCTAAGTGGTGAGACTAAGTGTACAATTACCTGTACATAAGGCCTCCTGTGCAGGATTCTAAAAGTGCACCCCCGAACACACAAACATAATACTGTGTGCAATCGGTAGGGTGAGGGTAGTAACCAAATTCTTCAGGGCAGTCAAATTCTACCACCTGTGATACGCTTGAACTCGACGATGATGAGGATGATGAAGAAGATACTGATTTACTTCTTCTCTGCTGACCAGCAGAAAATTCTGTAACAGAAATATATAGTTTTTTAGTATAGAACGTTAATAATACTATGCATATTTTTGTAAAACATGCATTTCGTATTAATTCAAAGAGAACAAAATTGATACAAATTTATGTGTTATGTTTTTTATTGGCTGCCTTAATATATGCACGCACGCGCGCGTACACACACACACACACACACAGAAGACAATAATCGATTTATTATTTTCTATTTTTGTATATTAGCCCTATTTACCTACATCCTCCCTAGGTCATATGAAAAGCATATCTTCTCAAACATTTTTCTATAAAGGAGTTAGAATTTTTTGTTTGGAGGTCAGTTGTACTGATTTTATGAACTTCTCATGAGGCATTGTGTAACTTCTACCACAATGAAAGTTTGGTAATATTTATTTCTAAAATCTATGTGAAGAAGAATGTGGAATTTATTTTCCACTGGTGAATGATCAGTCATCGTAGTAAATATTCATTTCTTATCCTGTTTTCTTGTAAACAGCTTATTGTTGTCAAAATTCCATTGTAGATGGTGTCTTGATTTTCCTTGTGTATCACGTTTGTGTATCTAATCGATAAGTTTTACCATATTTAGATTTTTGTATATTATTAGGGGCATCGCTGTTTATGAAAAGGATGTCTTAACTGAATTTCCTTGTTGATTTCAGAGATTTTATTACATGCATGTGATCTATATTCCTCTTTCTATCTTACCTAATTGTGTGTATGTATGTGTCTAATGATTTATATTGTGTTCATCATACATATTAAGATTTTATTATGTATTATTATCTCTATATATATAAGCGGCTTTGTCCTGACTGACAGAGAATCAACGTAGAGCAAAAACTACTGAAGATAATGATCTCAAAATTTGAAGGTATATTCTTATGGGGTCGTAGATGCTCACTAAGAAACGGTTTTAAAAACTTTCACTCCTAAGGGGCAACCCCCCCCATTTAATCTATTTTCCACATCTCCTCCTAAACCACTGGACCGATTTCAACCAAACTTGGCACAAATATTTTACGCAACGGGAGAACCAACATAGGATAGGTGTTTTTTCGATGGGGTCCTTTGGGGTTTTTTTGGGGTCTTCCACATCTCCTCCTAAACCACTGGACCAATTTCAACCAAACTTGGCACAAATATTTTACGCGACGGGAGAACCAACATAGGACAAGTGTTTTTTTCGATGGGGTCCTTTGGGGGGTTCTTTGGGGTCTTCCACATCTCCTCCTAAACCACTGGACCGATTTCAACCAAACTTGCACAAATATTTTACGCAACGGGAGAACCAACATAGGATAGGTGTTTTCGATACGATCCTTCGGGGGGTCCTTTGGGTCTTAAAAAACTATTAGATCTGGTTACTATGGCAACCCAATAGAATAGATTCTGGTTACCATGGCATCGGTGGAAGTCTCCCGCGTAGGAAATAGCGCGGGAGTCGTCCGACGGGCCTTCCCCGGAGTTCATCCACGGAACCCGGGGAGTCTTAGGTCGGATCCCGCGAAAGACGGCGGGGCCAGAGTCGACGGTTTTTATAAACAAAGATATAGGTTATGCTATCAAAGGTGGTGTATGCATCTTAAGAAACGTCTTAATAGTGTGTGAATTCAGAGTTGTTTCTGTTTGAATTTAAAAGTGGATAGTTAAGATCGAAGTAAGTTATAAGCGAGTATAAAAAACAAAGTTTTGATAGCGAATGTATTCAGATCATAGTGTTCAGACAATATAAATGCACTTGCTTCAGTTTGAATTTAAAAATTGATAAGCTGAAATCTATAGAGGTATTGTATTGTTAGAATAAGTAGAGCTCTATAATATAGGTATTCGCACCCGCCATCTTTGCTCCGAGACTTTTAAATGTAATGTGGCGGGAGCAATGTAAGCACGCTGTGCGTTGCATTATTTAATGTAAATTATGTATGTAAATATTAATATTTTTACATATCAGGGTTATAACCTTAGTGTACTAATTTGATTTATGTATTACACACGAATATGTATAATAATCATCTCATCTTGTCAATGAAAACAAGGTTATAAATACTGGTGTTAGAGATATTATTAATGTTATGTAGTATGTTTTGCAGATTGTTGTACTACATCTCATAATCATAATGACTGGTTGTTGTGGGCTGTAAATTGCAAAAATCGAACAGAAACTAAGTTTAGAACATTCAAATTTCCGGCAGACCCTATTCGATGTGCAAAATGGATTCAAAATATGAGACGAGACAAATTTATACTAAGCAAGGGAATGCGTCTGTGTGAGGTAAATTTAATGGTTGTTCCTTAAAAGTTTGTGAATGTTAATCATAACGACTAAAAATGTAATACACCTTTGCACTTTTAGGTTCATTCTGAAAGTTCACAGTTTGAACAGGCACGAGTAGATGGTTGGAAAAAACTGAAGCCTAATGCCATACCGACTTTGTTTGACGTACCAATTCCACCTCCTAGGATCGGCCCAGTTCCACGCAGATCACTGTACAAGGTGGTTTATTTTTTTAATCCATTAATTATAAATATAATGTTATAACTAAAGCCCGGATTCACGTGCAATTGCATCTTTTTTTTTTGCTACTTCGTAAACGGCCAGTGACAAGTTATTTATCCGAATCGGGACGTGTAGGTCATTTTAACATACATTTTATTTTGCACAAAATTGCACGTTTTGGGGGTTACTGCATAAAATTGCACATTCTGTAGTTTTAATGCACAAAATTGCACATTTACCTGTTTTTCGAAAATCAGCTGCGCGATAGCCAAGCGCGAAACGTACACGCAGATCGTAAACAAAGTCGAGAACAAAATCAGCACGAAGAAATTCTAGTCCAGTAAGCGCACCTTTTGACGTAACAAAATTTTGACTGTCGATGGAATTTAACGAAATTTGATATGTATGTTCTATATGCACTCTAGAACAAAGTTAAACTGTACGCTTTTTATTTGGGGGTGAGAACCACCCCTTTTTCAAGGGTGATTGATAAAAAAAAAAATTAAGCCCAGGATCCAATAGAGAATCAAATTCTAAGCAAAAAAGTCAGTACGCAACTGTTTTAAAAAATGCGTTGTTTTCGAGTTATTCCAAATCAACATTTTCGATTTTTACCCCCAAAAAACAGGATTTTAGCGTAATTTTTAGCGATTAACTAAAAAACGTTTGAGTTTATAGTAAAAATGAATAGGACTAAAATTATTCTATACGAAATAACAAACAAAATGCGTTTTGGCCGGGTTTTAATCCACGAGTTGTTTTCAAGATATGGCCGTGAGAAGTTGTAACTTGCAAATTTTTTGCCTGTACTAACAAAGTTTAACCCTTCCTACTAACCGAGAAAAATACTTTTGACTATAAAATGTCTAGTGCAATGAAAAATACATTATTGTTAATTTTAATAAAATGTTAAGCTAAACTTTTTATTATTAATTTTAACTAAATGTTAAGCAAAAAACCTGAATATAAACTTAATAGTAGGCCTAAGTAAGTTAAAAATGTAAATTCGTGTTTATTAAAAATAGTTAGTAACTTTATTTGGACTTTTGGACAAACGAAGTTTAGTAAACATTAATTCAACAGCCATCTATTATAAACAGTAATAAAACTAAAATCTGAGAATATATACCTAACAAAGTGGTAAGTGGTAACGATTGGTATTTGTTTGTTTTTTAGACAAAATTATTCTCCTCTTACTATGGTCTGAATCAGTAAGTTTTAAGATGAAAACTATTATTTCCATATTTTTAAGGACGTGGGACATAATTTCACACTTTGAAATTATATTTTTGGCACGAAAAACTATAATAGTTTATGTAATATCGAAAACAAGCTTATACTGCGTCCCATGTATACACAAGCGACACCATAATATTATGTCAGTCTCGGAACAAAGATGGCGAGTGCGAATACTCCCTTTTATAGATCCTTAGAATAAGTTTAGGAGACACTAATTTAACAAATGCCTTATTTCAACATTAACACAATGAATTATAAAACGACAGTTAAATACGCAGCGCGTGCAAGTACTGTAGACATTTTATTGAAAACTAATTTAGCTGTTCGCCCTCTCCCAGAGTTAGAAATCGAGCAGGAGCATCACGCGCAACAGAATTCTTCTCCAGATATAAGAATACAGTTTATGACATGGTCTTAAACAGGTGCGCTACAGAGTATGCGAACAGTGAGAATGCGAACGTAACAATATAAGGAAGATTATACAATATACAAGTAGGCCTAATATAACGTTAGAACAAGAATAGGTGCCTATGAGCCTATGAATAAATTATGAACCCGAGGAACGCTGGGTAAATCGGCTAGATATAGATATCTATATAAGCCAAATACCACTGACTGACTCACTGATCACGATATCTCTGAAACCACTGAATGGATATCAATGAAACTTTGAACATAGCTTCATCATAGGTCTTAGGTGCTCACTAAGAAACGGTTTTAAAAACTTTCACTCCTAAGGGGCAAAAAACCAAATACTGAAATTTATCGCGGGAATTGCATACTTGGTAAATGAAGTGGTTGACATCTCAGTTTACTGGAAACCCCGAATACATTTAGTCCTGAGTTTTTAATCATTGTTTTAAATTGAAAAAAACTTCGTTGTTTGCAGGTTCTTATAGTCGAGAAAATTTCGAAGTTCAATTAATTAATAAATGTATGTCCTTTTTATCTCGGAAACGGCTCTAACGATTTTCTCGAAATAAATAATAAATAGCTGTTGCTATGAATGTACAGTAAATAAACAAACTAAGAGTTGAGAATTTGTACAATCTATCTAATCCTATACTATTAAGCGAGCAATAATTGTACAATTACGTACAAAGTGAAACTCCGTAGGGAAGCACGGGTATTTTGCTAGTATATATTTTAGTATATATTTTATATATATATATAAAAGAGAAATACCACTGACTCACTGACTGACTCACTGATTCATCACGAAATCTCCGAAACTATAACACCTAGAAACTTGAAATTTGGCATGTAGGTTCCTTATGTGATGTAGGTATCCGCTAAGAAGGGATTTTTGGAAAATCGACCTTTAAAGGGGGGAAAAGGGGGGGAAGTTTGCCTGACTGACTGACATAGAATCAACGTAGAGCAAAAACTACTGAATGGATATCAATGAAACTTTGAACATAGCTTCATCATAGGTCTTAGGTGCTCACTAAGAAACGGTTTTAAAAACTTTCACTCCTAAGGGGCAACCCCCCCCCCCATTTTATGTATGTATCTATGTATGTATGTTCCACATCTCCTCCTAAACCACTGGACCGATTTCAACCAAACTTGGCACAAATATTTTACGCAACGGGTGAACCAACATAGGATAGGTGTTTTCTTCGATGAGGTCCTTTGGGGGTCCTTTGGGGTCTTCCACATCTCCTCCTAAACCACTGGACCGATTTCAACCAAACTTGGCACAAATATTTTACGCAACGGGAGAACCAACATAGGATAGGTGTTTTCTTCGATGGGGTCCTTCGGGGGGGTCCTTTGGGGTCTTCCACATCTCCTCCTAAACCACTGGACCGATTTCAACCAAACATGGCACAAATATTTTAAGCAACGGGAGAACCAACATAGGACAAGTGTTTTTTCGATACGATCCTTTGGGGGGTCCTTTGGGGTCTTCCACATCTCCTTCTAAACCAATGGACCGATTTCAACCAAACTTGGCACAAATATTTTACCGGGAGAACCAACATAGGACAGGTGTTTTTTTCGATACGATCCTCTGGGGGGTCCTTTGGGTCTTAAAAAAACTATTAGATCTGGTTACTATGGCAACCAAATAGAATAGATTCTGGTTACCATAGCATCGGTGGAAGTCTCCCGCGTAGGAAATAGCGCGGGAGTCGTCCGACGGGCCTTCCCCGGAGTTCATCCACGAAACCCGGGGAGTCTTAGGTCGGATCCCGCGAAAGACGGCGGGGCCAGAGTCCACGGTTCCTATAAATAAAGATATAGGTTATGATATCAAAGGTGGTGTATGCATCTTAAGAAACTTCTTAATAGTGTGTGAATTCAGAGTTGTTTCAGTTTGAATTTAAAAGTGGATAAGTTAAGATCGAAGTAAGTTATAAGCGAGTATAAAAAACAAAGTTTTGATAACGAATGTATTCAGATCATAGTGTTCAGACAATATAAATGCACTTGCTTCATTTGAATTTAAAAATTGATAAGCTGAAATCTATAGAGGTATTGTATTGTTAGAATAAGTTTAGGAGACACTAATTTAACAAATGCCTTATTTCAACGTTAACACAATGAATTATAAAATGACAGTTAAATACGCAGCGCGTGCAAGTACTGTAGACATTTTATTGAAAACTAATTTAGCTGTTCGCCCTCTTCCAGAGTTAGAAATCGAGCAGGGGCATCACGCGCAACAGAATTCTTCTCCAGATATAAGAATACAGTTTATGACATGGTCTTAAACAGGTGCGCTACAGAGTATGCGAACAGTGAGAATGCGAATGTAACAATATAAGGAAGATTATACAATATACAAGTAGGCCTAATATAACGTTAGAACAAGAATAGGTGCCTATGAGCCTATGAATAAATTATGAACCCGAGGAACGCTGGGTAAATCGGCTAGATATAGATATCTATATAAGCCAAATACCACTGACTGACTCACTGATCATGATATCTCTGAAACCACTGAATGGATATCAATGAAACTTTGAACATAGCTTCATCATAGGTCTTAGGTGCTCACTAAGAAACGGTTTTAAAAACTTTCACTCCTAAGGGGCAAAAAACCAAATACTGAAATTTATCGCGGGAATTGCATACTTGGTAAATGAAGTGGTTGATATCTCAGTTTACTAGAAACCCCGAATACATTTAGTCCTGAGTTTTTAATCATTGTTTTAAATTGAAAAAAACTTCGTTGTTTGCAGGTTCTTATAGTCAAGAAAATTTCGAAGTTCAATTAATTAATAAATGTATGTCCTTTTTTTTCTCGGAAACGGCTCTAACGATTTTCTCGAAATTAATAATAAATAGCTGTTGCTATGAATGTACAGTAAATAAACAAACTAAGAGTTGAGAATTTGTACAATCTATCTAATCCTATACTATTAAGCGAGCAATAATTGTACAATTACGTACAACGTGAAACTCGAAACTCCGTAGCGAAGCATGGGTATTTTGCTAGTTTTTCTATAAAGGAGTTAGAATTTTTTGTTTGGAGGTCAGTTGTACTGATTTTATGAACTTCTCATGAGGCATTGTGTAACTTCTACCACAATGAAAGTTTGGTAATATTTATTTCTAAAATCTATGTGAAGAAGAATGTGGAATTTATTTTCCACTGGTGAATGATCAGTCATCGTAGTAAATATTCATTTCTTATCCTGTTTTCTTGTAAACAGCTTATTGTTGTCAAAATTCCATTGTAGATGGTGTCTTGATTTTCCTTGTGTATCACGTTTGTGTATCTAATCGATAGGTTTTCCCATATTTAGATTTTTGTATATTATTAGGGGCATCGCTGTTTATGAAAAGGATGTCTTAACTGAATTTCCTTGTTGATTTCAGAGATTTTATTACATGCATGTGATCTATATTCCTCTTTCTATCTTACCTAATTGTGTGTATGTATGTGTCTAATGATTTATATTGTGTTCATCATACATATTAAGATTTTATTATGTATTATTCTACTGATTATTCCTGAAAATTCAAAAAATTAAACGTCTGCAGACATCTGGCGTGCGTAATATTTTATGTCGTCAACAGTAGAAATTTGGCAAATGAAAGTCAACCCCCCCCCCCCAAACACAAATGAAATAACATCTGTGTGCATACGGTACTATAATTTGACTGTTTTATATTAGTCTTGAAAAGGGTTATTGTTCTTGCAGTGCTTACTGCCATCTTCTGTTTACCTTGTTTCGAGTATTAGAGTATATTTAATAATCTCTATAATTTAAAAGATTAGAAGTAGAAACCTGTTGGTGAAGAAGTATTTTCATGTGAGCGTGAAAACATTTTCAGTTTCATGATAACAACAGCTTTGTGCTCTTGAAACATGCATAAAAATGGTATTACTATATCTTTGTATTACATATATTACATATCATTGATTTATATGTACGTAACATGTTGAGGGGTTAGTGGTAAAACTACCCAAGTCCAAGTTTTAATGATGATTCAAGAAGTTACAAAAATGATATTTTTATGCACTGGTCTGTTTATTTTTATCTTTTAACAGCTATGTAATCTATAAAAAAAATTATGAATAATAAAAATTAACCTCGAAAATTATTTTTGTGATTTATCATTACACTTGAAAACCTTCAATTTCAGTTTTCCATAAATTCGCATGGGCAGACTTGGGTAGTTTTACTGGTAACCCCATGATTGTGAAAAAAATTGAAAGCAAATATATTAAAACAAAGAGAATGGTGTCACAATAAGATTTCTGCTGGCAACACACACACAGATAGATAATTGAAACAAAACACAGTTGTAGTGATAACAATGTACTGTTTCATTAGATAAATTCAGCATGAAAGTAATGCGATATTTGCGTGGCAAATAAGTGAGTGGTGTGCATTCAAGGTGGACCACTGTACAACTATGTCGAGCTTGTACTGTACATACAGTTATTGTTGTACAGTTACATTACCATTGTACACAATTGTGTCATATAGCAAATTTGTTATAGCTACAATTGTACTATGAGACTTGTTATATCTACTACTTTGTTTTGCCAGTGCCATCTTTGTAATGTTTTATTATGATTATATTAAAAAAGATTTTAAGTGACAACAGTATTAAATGGTAGAAAATTAGGACAAATGATGAATTTAAAATATTAAATTGCAGTATCTCTTTTGACTACAGCAAAGACTCAAATAAAATTTGGCATAATAATAAATATGGCACTACAAATGATGTGTAAAAACTACAACAAATAAACAGATGTTGTTAAAATTCTGTAAGTTTGGCAGCACCCACAGTCATGTATGATAGCAAAATGCGGGATTATGATAAAGGTATAAGAAAGAGGAAGCCAAGCACAAGAGATGAGATTTCTAAGAAGAGTTAAGAAAACAAATAAAGAAAAAGGAGGAGAGAGTTTCAAACATTTGGTCTGAATGGGAAAGTTAAATCAAACCATATGAACTTACATAACACCTGAAGAATATGCAAAACTAGGTTACCCCTGTAGGCAAGAAGATACAAAGCTAGAGAAAGAAGAAACATAGTCTGAGGAGAAGACGAAAACAAAACCGGTGGGTTCTTTATGTATATGAAGAAGAGATGAAAGATTTTAAGATTTCAAACAAGAAAATTATTAAACATTAAATAATGTAGTGTTACTACTTTACTTGTCATTATTCATTATTTCAAAATTGAACATAACAGTTGGAAATTGTGAATTACATACAGAAACTTATACGATTATTTTATATGTTTGTATAAAGTGTACCAGTTTCCTCACACATTTTCACTCAAAATTTGGAAATTATAAATACAATGTATTCTGTTTTCAATCCTGTTTAATTATACAAATACTTCACACCTTTTATCTACTAAAAACTAAATTGTTTAATTATACATTGTTGCCATGTCTTTATTCTACTTCTTTCATTATCATTATTATAATAACTTGACAAGTAGAAATGTTTTAACCTACACACAAACACATTTCACGACATTTGTCACATATCACATGAAACTGGTCCTAAAACATCCTTCCTTCTCCTTCTTCCAATCTTTTCTTCATGTGCTCCCTGTCCTACTGGGAAAAAGATAACTTTTTGCTATTTTATTTACAACTTTTTTAATTTATACAAAATACAATTACATAAAAATTTATATTCTCAGTACTTGTCAGTCTTTGTGACTCTTGTGCTTGATGACCAGAAACCGATATTTTACTCGTATATCCAGTGTCTTCAGTCCTGTTGCTGTGAAGGTAACCTCTGTCCATTATGTTAATAAGAATCCAAGTTTAGGCGAGTAACTAGGTAACTTGTGTGAAACCTGAAACCTGATTCTACCAAATACAAAGCAGGAAATGCCATGAAACACAATTTTTCTTTATTCTAAGGCTGTGGAAATTTATTGACTGAAAATTACTTTAGCTAGTACATTGTTCTACAGCTCTACAAGCACTTCTTGCAAAGAAACGTCAAGAAATACTGTCATGTTGAAAGAAAGAAAATGCTTTCAGCAGCATTTATAGCAGGTGGATCAACTAACCATGCTTGTTGCATTGCGTTGTGTTAGCAGGGTATCTTTGTGCCCATGGCAGCTTCCAGGACATGTCCAATGACTGTCAGATGAAAATAGTGGTGGTCTTTCTGAAATGATACCTAAAACTGGGATGGGGCATGCTAACATGATTATACGCTAGATGGCACCAGAATTTCAAAGATTTACAACCATACTTCTCTCTGTGGCTCCCTCTTATACAATTTTTACGTTTGGCATCCTTGGAATGTACTGCTGCCTTCCCCATGGTTGGGAACTGCTGTACAAGAATTAGAGTAGTAACTAGAGTTTGATAAATTTTTAATGAGTACTTGTTTAATGGACAAAGAATAAGAGAAGGTAGTGAGAGTAATAGATAAATGATTGAGAGTGAGTGTGAGTGAGAGGGGGAGGGGAGGAGAGAGAGAATTCATACTCACACAATTCACATTACTTTAAGTAAATTGTAATAATTACCATTATAATATGTAAATATATAAAACGACAATGCTTTTAGTAGCATTTTATGACCTAGGCCTGCTATAAAATCAAACCAATTAAAATACTTGTTTCCTTTATAACTAGTGACTGATTGTGAACAGCCAATTCAACAAAAACAGAAAAATTCTTTGTTTCGAAAACCAACTTTTTGCTTCCCACTGGCTACGCTTAACTTTCATAAATAATTTACAGTACAAAAAATTACTTAATTTTCTTGTTATTATTTCATTCGAAATAACCAGAATATCATATTATATGCACTCACTTAGTTATTAATACATTCACTGAGTTGATACTTGTTAATTACCATACTGCAGAGGCAAAATGGAACAGATCTCACAGGCAGTGGCAGTGGCCATTAGGGGATATGATCAATGTTAATGAGGCAAAGTAAAAGTGAAGCTGAAAGAGAAGGGCAGTGGCAGCGGAGGCAGGCCTAACAGGGTGTGTCCTGTAGCACTTGCACCTCTGTGTAAGACTAAATGTCACGCAACACTAATCTGTGCCTTCTATATACAGCTGCTTCACGCTCACTGTTTTAACTGCAGTTGTTTCAGGAAATGTAATTTTTTCCTGCATTTTGTTGTTCATGACATGTATGTTGATTAACTAAATATAACACTACCGACTCGGAATAATTTTATACCTGCAGTAGTCATGGTGCAAATTGGTTAAGTATGAGTATACTGTTAGATGGTTAAGATGGCCATATACTGTTATCTTTTACTGTAGATAATCATTTGGTATTACTAATGATTGTACTCAATACTACAGACTAACAAACATTACAAATTTAAAAGTTCACAAGTTTAGGGTCATAGTATTAATCATACAGATTTTGTTGTATAAGCAAAATATGGCATTTGATATTTATGTGAAAAGTGTCTTTGACCATGTAAAAGGTGTACAGTTAGAACCATATCTTAACGTATGATGTATTAAATAATATTGGCCAAACTCTTAGACTCACTTTTAAATCTACATATGTATTTGAAATACTTTCCTTTCATTGTTAAATAAAGATCTCTCCAATGTCATTTAGTTATATAATTTTTCTACCAGGATTAAAGTTATTTGACTTATCAAATCAAAAAGAAAATCTACAGGTGAAACTTACACTTTGATTTGTGTTGTCTTCTCATAAAGTTATTATTACCCCAATGCCTTTTTGTGGTGTTTACCATATGACTCTAGATTTACACATAAACTTTGTGCTCCAGATTATTATTTGCCTTCTTACTGATAGAAGCACCACACTTAAACTGTTATAATCTAATGGTGTCATACTTCTTGTTCATATCTTGGGACTTATAAGGTCTTCTGCTGACAAGTTAGGAATATCAACTACACTGTTGAAAAACATGGATGTTATACACGCTTTGTTTATATAGAAAAAGTTTTCTTATTCAAAAACTCCTTCTTTTTCTTTTACTTGGATTGATGAAGAGTAAGGCATGCACAAAATTAGTAAGTTTGTGCATAGCGTATAATAAAGACAATGGATTAAATTAGAACCAGCCGATTAAAACATTGGTTGGTTGTAAAACATTAAACAGCTGGTTGCGTAGGGGGTGTAAGGCATTCGCGAGGAGGGGATCCCGTTTCTTCAAGGTCCATGACCCATGGCAATATCTACTCAGCGAAGTGGGCGTTTTTCTACAAGTTTTCCTTTTTATCTTTTCGCTGGCTAATATATTGCACTGATATTTATGCGCAGACCTGTCTGTAGGTGGCGCTTTAGTCGGTACACGCCCTGACCCAGCACCGCATATTTGGAGGGGTTTATAACTTAAGACTGTTACGGTCGTCCGAGTTCAACTCCTTCTTTGGACTCTAAGAATACATTAGTGTTCCGTCCCGCAAATCTATTAGTCTGCAGCGCTGTTGCTTGGTATAAACGCTTTGATTTTATATTTACATTATAAATTGTGTCGGGTACTTGACATTTTAAATTTTATGCTAATGGAGTGTATAAATGTTATTTTTAGCAAACGAACAGGCAACGAATTCAAACGCCACCCACCTATGAGCCTTTTGTCTTTTATCAGTGTCGTGTAGTCTGGTGTCTTCTCGTTGACACCATACACACAAATAACGCCCGCCCTCTCTTCTCTCGGAGGTTATTGCAAACTGCTGAGCAGGAAAATGAACAGGCAGAAAATGGCACACTGGATTGTGACCAACGTTACAACAGGAATGGGCTGTCGGAAGACCCAAGCATCGGTGGATTGACGCAGTGGCAAGGGATGCTGATACTTTACTTAAAATAAAAC
The DNA here is from genome assembly GCA_034769895.1 of Magicicada septendecula. Taxonomy (NCBI): domain Eukaryota; kingdom Metazoa; phylum Arthropoda; class Insecta; order Hemiptera; family Cicadidae; genus Magicicada; species Magicicada septendecula. The sequence continues at coordinate 278,197,246 of CM068372.1, forward strand.
GATCGACATCAATCGCCAAGAACAGGGAAGAATGGAGGCGGATGATTATGGAGGCTAAGGTTCGACATCGAATTGTGACGCGGACAACTCAAGAAACCTACACACACGCGCGCGCGCGCACAACACACAGTACTATACTGTACTGGTATACTCGGCTTATGTACGAGATATTTCTTATTTTTGTGATATGCATATATTAGGCCACCAAAACACTAAGAGATACAATCCTAAAAACGGAAATAGGCCTACATAAATAAAAGCGAAACTAAGATGAAGTGGAGTAACATTTCACAATTTTTTTTTCGAAATTTGAGTTATTTTCGTAGGTAGGAATAACTCAAGTGTGGCCAGTAATCAACAAGGCGCCAGGAGACTGCTCGAGAGTCGTCTTGTGGGGTGGGGTAGATGTTGTTTGGCAAGCCCTGTACTCTGCCCACACCACAGTGTTATGTTTGTCAGTGAGGATGGGCGCCAGGGCAGGGACATAGATCGGATCTTGATGAGATGTGACATCGTATTATCTTTTGTAACTTCTTTTACGTATCGAATTGTCAAACAGTCCTCGCAGATTACTCAGCAAATCCTGCAGATCCTGTCAAACTCAGCAGATTACTCCTTTTCACCCATAACAGTCTTCTTCTTTATATTTTTCTTATATTTATCACTCGTCAATACGGAATTGTCAAAACTCTGGTTTTAATGACATTTTCTAATCCGTTGGATATAAGATACAACTTTATCTATCTCGTATTTTTTTTTTGAGGGGGGATATTCAAACATAATATACACTGAGTTGAGACTAGAGGGGAGGTGATCACATTTATTGTAATACACTCAACTCGAGTATACAAAGGCTACGTGTTAACAGGGTACGAATTAAACGATGTCATGATTTCGTGTAAGTGACTGAACCACAATTTTACGAACATACAATGTAAAGATGTATCTCCGGTTCTTAGAAAATGTTACAGACACGTAAAGTCTGTAACATTACAACCCGAGAGCTATTCAAGCTTCGACCTTTTTTAAGGTCTCGAAGTTTTTAAAAATCACAGATTTACGAGTAACATTTTATCTGGAGTATCAGGTTTTGTTCAGTCTTGTTGATCATACAGCGATCACGTATGATTTCGACAGATTAGTTATAAAATTCGTAAAGTTAAAATTATAATGGTAAAATATAACAGAAAGAGTTTGGTATTGTGCCATCCCGCCTGTTTGTATGTCTGTTTACAAAAAAAAAAGAATAGGAAGTGTGTAATAAGATCCTTTTACATTAAAAAAAACGTGTGATCCATTTTTATCACCAAGGAGAACGCAAGATCCCCTTTTTATATTGACAAGCGTACGTAATATTTTCAGAATAGCCTACGATTATACGTTAATAGACAACTGAGATAACTCTTTTTCATATTAACATAGACTATAAGCTAGCGCAATATGTTGTGCGTCTTTTCCTCTAATAAATGTAACATATCCCATCTGGTAACTACTCGATGTACTATTGTCGATCGGGATTTAGTCTCGTGATTTAAGTATTGCTGGCAGACCCCCGTTTAAAGTTCGCGATGTCCTGAGCAAATAGCGTCACTAATAACCGAGGTACCAGAATTGACCCTTCTCCGTAAACCGACGGAGAGTGTTTACATTATCCAAAATTACGGGTCGGCGTGCCCGAACTGGTTAACTGAAAAAACGTAGTTTGTCTTGTATTATGCAGTAGTGCTCTTTCACCTTTTACCTTCCACCGATATTTTGAAAACTTGAAATTTACGGATCACTAATTATTATTCACGTGCAACAATATTTCATGTTCGTAAAAAAAAATGACACACACGGAATAACCTAATTTTTGACTAATTATCTACTTGGCAAGTTTCATTGCAGTTCCCACTTTACTATGCACACCTGAACAACGTACACGAAAGAAAGCAGTTTCGACGAATAGAATCATTGGAGACTTTTTGTATTGAGATGGAAGGTCATACAAGGTTACAAGACTAGAAAGTTGTATACGATTGTGTTACCAGACAAGAATTAGGACCAATAACAGAAATAGCAACATAGTTCAGAGAAATAAGAATTGGTCCATGAATGGATTGGTCTCTAGAAATGATACTGCGGAAGGATGTAACGTATAGGATAGTGAGAAAAAGTGTTGAGAACCGAGTGTAGACGATGAAGTCGGAACACGGGTAAACGTGCCTAATCCTAGAAGGATAAACGACGAAGGAGAGGAGGATGAAGAAGAAGAAGAAGGAGAAGAAGAAGAAGAAGAAGAAGAAGAAGAAGAAGAAGAAGAAGAAGAAGAAGAAGAAGAAGAAGTTGACGACTATGACAATAGGATAACAGTAAGACTATGCTTTATTTTAACATACACGTTACGAGAAATAGGAACTGAGGAATTCCGGCAAGGAGTGTTCCCTCCTACAATTCGGTAGTAAACAGTTTCTGGTTACGTGATCACAACAGCTTTGCTTACTCACGCACACACGTACAGGTGTGACGTTCGACACCACAAAACAAGTAATGACAGTTGTTGTTTTCATTGTTAAGGAGTCATTTAAACGGGGACCGCACGATAGCCTGGGGCGTAGAATCTGAGTAATAGCTGCAGTTAGAGAGAGATCATAATGCGGAGAGATTATCTAACAGTGAAGGGCAAGACCTTGGACATCAGACGTGTCTCTATTAGCATCAGAAGACCAGGACCTTGGGCATCGACACGGCTGTCTCTATTAGCACCGCCAATCGATAGTCAGTCGTTGACGTGTCCTGTAATCACTTTTTTCTAGGTCTGGAAATCGATTGTGTAACAATGATTAGCTTTCGGCGAACCTTTCACTCTGTTTGCTGTTACTTAGTTTATGCTTTTGTTTCCGTAATTTCAAGCGGCACGTGGTATTTAAATTATAGCTGTCTTTTAGTATATCTTTCTTGTTTTTGTTTGATAGTTAGTTCTGAATACAGGCGTGTGTGGGCGCGTTAGTACGAACGAATTGAAGAGGGTAAGTATGCGAAACTAGTGTAGACTGACGTTTGAGCAATAACGCGTTGGTTACAACGAACTAAAGAAGCCATAGTTTACCTGGATGGCTAGTGTTACTAGGATAGTTCGTTACATTGCGGTGATGTATGTCTCGACTAGTTGCATAGTATATTAATTACAGTCGCGTGGTTTAAATACCGATGATGGGAGTGACAGTACTGAAATATAAAATCTGTCTTGTCCTGTCCTTCAGAACAGGGTACGTTCGAACAGGACACAGTTCAACTATGCAGAAAGCTAGTTTTACACAGTAACCTGCTGCAAAGCTGGTATAGCTTCTCAGACTCCACACGTTATAGGAGCATATCGTTTGCAGAGTTTCTCCTATTGCCCGGAGAAACATATTTATACAAACGATTTAAACAGATATTAAACGATTTATAGCAAACAAACATGTTCTCTCAGTTTTCATCGTCTTCTTTTCCGTTCTTCCAACAGAAAAGGCTTGATTTTTCAAAATCAAGGAGGTTTGTTTGATTTTATTCTACTATACTTTTATAAAATGTTTACAGTATCAACAATTTTTTTTTGTTATATTTTCCACTGTACCATTCATTAGTGTCTTTGTCGATTTAATCGCTTTCGATTTTCATGCTTAACAACCTCTTTCTTTTCTATTCTCCCATTCTCTTTTTTCCGTAACTTAGTTGAACCAAGCGATTCATTGTTCTCTCAATTATTTGGCTCACTATTCTATTTTAGTAACTTTTTTTAACATCCTAATTTTGCTGTCTATTTCTCTTTGTCTTCTCCGTGATGCGGCAATATTTTCGTTTCAAAGGTCTCAGCTCTTGTTTTGTCTGTACTGGTTTTTGTTAGAGCTCAAAATACGAACAAAATGTTTTATGGACTATTTTATTACAGCCTGTTACATGCTTCTCATATCGAAACGGTAGTAAACCTCCATATGGCTCAACTACCCTACCCTATATAATTCTCCGTCGTGCATAATTCCGTCAATTTTAATAATCCGGCACTTTCAATCTGATTACTTCCTTTTGTCTTTCTCTTCTTCATATCATCATACCTGATCTGAGCATATACCTTACAGACCGTATATAACAGATGTCATTCTGTAAACAATGCAATAGTCATAACGACAAAGGCGTTTTCTTGATACCGCTCCAATAAATACAACTACTGACAATGTTCACTTACGTCTCGTATGTTTTTTATTCAAGACAATATTGAGAATTTCTAATTGGGAAAGAACAACTAATGTTCTTTGGATGGCGGTTTTTATACTCAAAGTTTAGATACACTCGTTTTTTGTATTCTTGTACTTTTTTGAAAATAATTAGTAGAAAACTTAATGCATCCGTCCAATAATAGTTCCAAATAGCTAGGTTCATATGGAGCTTTGCGACTGCAGTTGAAGTAGTTGTGAGCGGTTGCAGTTGGTGATGGAAAAGCTCTTTTGTCTTTGCCAAATGTTTGTTAAGTGTATAGTTGTGTCCTTATTTTCGTAGGCAATAGTTCTTTTATTGAGTTGGAATACCTATAGGCCTACTATTTTTCTGTTTTTTCTTTGTTTTATAAAAATGATGAATGAATGTTTTGTAAGATTACGGACGCAGACAATTAAAGCCAAAATTTCAGAAAAATGTTGGAGCACAGAATGTGAACAATGTTTGGAAAGTCAACCGATAGCCCGTACCACAATATTTTACGATTTATTTTGTTTTCTTGAAAAATCGGCCCAACGCCTTTCCTTTAACTCGTTGATATATTGTAATCTTTTTCAATCAAAAAATCCGAACGCATAAAAGAACGCATTTTACGCAGTACGTGTTCAGTATCCGGGTGAAGTATGTGGCCGTAAGCGTCCTTCAGAAGACAAGCAGGGGCAAGGTCGGTAAACACGAGGAGTGGCCCCTTCTTCGTTTATCCTTGCAAGCGAAAACCTTTCACACTTTATCACGTTTTCCCGTTCGATCCGTGGGAACTAATAATAATTTTCAACGTACGTTAACCATGACGTCAAACTTTGACATAATAGAAAGCACATTTCTCTGTCTGGTTTCTACTGCAAGTAATTCAGTGTAGTAAAGCTAACGCTTTATCTCTCAACTGGTGAGATACTGCTTATTAGTCACGACGACCCAGCCAACAGATGGCTACACGATATTAAACAAACGATTTTTATTCAAATCATTTTTAAATTAATTCTTTTTAAGTGTCCGTTATAAGGTATAGTATTCTATATATTATTTTCCACTCCCTAATTTATTTTCGTAGTGCAGGGCAATAAAGAAAAAGCAACCAGTCTTTTCGTTGATGCAGTTTCTCAATCATTATTCTTCGGTATTTCTGCAGACTTACTGGTCTTCACAGCATTAAATGTTCATTCCAGTTTTAACTAGTTTTGTATATCTGTATTGTGTACGTATATTCATCGCATCTTCGAGAGATACGAAATACTTCTTTACGATAGTGTTCGGTTATTTATTTTGCCTGACATTGAGGAAATACATCTGATGTAGCAAATATTTTACCAGACGCTTATGGGTAATAGACCCAGAGGAACACCAGGAATCAGGTTGAAGTATTAGTTGGAGGAGAACGTAGAAAGTTGACTAGAAGGAAGAATAGGGACAAATGTAATCGGCTCTTGCAGGCGCGGATCCACGGAGATGGAAAGGGGGGAAATTTCCCTCCCCAAATGGTCACTTCACAGGAAAGTTTTTGTCGTTTTATGATTGTGAATATGATTTAAAAATCATATTACAGTATGTAAGTTCATGGTTTTACGCTAAAATTACTTTAAATTGTAACTGCACCTTACCAGCGTGCTTAATTTTTGTTTAATAGATAACCTAAATGAGTAGTGTTTATTTTAAACTGTATGTAAATGTTATTAAAACAACACTGTACTAACAAACACAAATGTGAATTAATTCTTATACAGTAATAAATCTATTACGTTGATAATAAGAAACTGTATTTTATCTTCACTCGTTACTATCATTTATACTTTAAATCTTTAAAGAATGGTCTAACTTTTCAAAATACTCCCCAAAGTCAACACTTTCCTCCCCCAAAACTGTTTGCTGGATCCGCCCCTGACTCTTGGAACAAACCAAGACCCACGAACATTGATGATGCAGATTAACTTTGTAAAAATATTTCAGCGTTTAAAAACAAAACAGAGGTAAATCATATTGAGTAACTTAGCATAAGCATATGGTAATTTAGAAGTAAGTTGTTAAGTAATATATTTAATTATTTATTACGTTATTTAATTAATTAGACTTATATTGAGTACATTAGAGGGAAGTATATAAGGGAAGTTTATTACGAGGGAAACACGCCATTTTTGAAAATTATTATTTATTTTTCAACGTAATCCTATTTCAGCGTACACTTAGATCAGCGGATGTTCTAATCTTATATCTGAAGTGTATACAATTTCTCCAGCACTCCAACATAAGCATTTGTCTCAGCTTTGACCTCCGTATTTGAATTGAATTCTTTTTCAGCGAAACATTTCTTCAGAACAGTAAAAGCATCGGGGACGAAACTCGATGAGTTCGACTCTGGTGCAGGACTCTGGCAGCAATTCGAAGCAGCAAATTCATGGAGCTTTGCGACTGCAGTTGGAGTAGTTGTGAGCGGTTGCAGTTCGTGATGGAAAAGCACTTTTGTCTTTTCCAAATGTCTGTGGTTAGACTTAATAGTAATACTGCATAATAATATCCGTTTTGTATTTCCCCTTTTTCTAGATACTCTGAGCACCAAACCCTGCGATCCCCCCCCCACACAAAGAAAAGAGCCCCATCACCTTTCCATCTGATGAACAGTTTTCGCCTTTTTTGGAGCACTTCCACCCGATTTCGCCCACCCATCGCTTGGACAGTTGTTTCAATTCGTACATTTCCGACATTTGATGGTGAATCCGCATTTCATAGAAGTGATGAAATGTTGGAGACACTCACTTAGCTCGCGTTTAAATATGTCCTTGTCTCTTTAGAAACGGTCATTCGAACGCGTTTTTGATCGACAGTTAGCAAACGCGGCACTATCACGCTGAAAATGTTTTCTTGTGTAAGATGTAGAAACGATTTATTGAGATGTCTGTAATCTCAGAAGCCCATGTATTTGCATTCGGCACAGTTATTTGATGCTCCTAGCGCCATCTCTATGTTAGGCCGAGAATTTTTCAAACTAACTCTGTATGCCTATTTTTGTAATTTTTACTGTTTACTATCACCAGGCGCCGTGCAATTCATACAAATTAACAAATTGCGTTGGGCCGGACATGTGCAGAGAATGGCGGAGGATAGAATCCCAAAAAAAATCATGAATTATTTGCCGATGGGAAGGAGAAGGAGGGGAAGACCGCATACAAGATGGCTGGACCAGGTTCGTAAGGAGGCAGTGAGGCTGGGTGCAGCAAACTGGTGGACATTGGCCGGGAGTAGAGACCAGTGGGGACGATTTCTTTTTGGAGGCCAGGTCCCGGACTGGGCTTTAGCGTCGAGGGTGTATGTATGTATGTATCACCAGGCGCTCCACTATGATGCAAAGATTTCAGTATAAGCCTACGTTTGTTCATAATATCTAAAAATGGACTATTAATAGCGGTAATAAATATAATTAATTAGGTGCACGGATGTTACAATTTTTACGATCGCTCGAGTTAGAGTGTAAGAAGCGTGTGTGTACAGGAGCGGGATACAGTGCCGGATTGTTTCAGAATAAGAATTTGACGTACAATGGTAGCAGCATCGAACAGTCTCGTTCTATTGTAACTGGAACCAGTTACGAATTGACTGCATCAGTATATATTGTTTTTGTTTCATTGATATCCGATAGGTCGGACTAATTGTCCCTACTCTTCATGTGTATAGATTTTCACTTATTGAACTGTGTACGCCTCCGCCTAAGGTACTGGGAGATGCCAAGCTTCTCAGTCCTCCTAGAGATGACGCCTGTGATACTGATAATCCAGGACTTTATCACCTTACAGTATGTAGTATAATAGACATCAATTTGTAAGAGCTAATTAGCCAAAGTGTGTTAAGAGTTCGTTAAAGAAGACACTAAACGTTTGGAGTTAGAAAGCGACGACACCAACACCGTGTTACGTCTCCATTGTATGCAAAGTTATCTGACTGCGAAACCGGTCCGTGGTACCGTAAACGGAGGAGTGTCGCAACACTACGGTACCTAATGTTGTTACTCAGTTAAAAGTCTTCTACTAATACTTGTCCGTAAGGTTGCAAAATCAGTTCGATTACTGTCGTCCCCACGGAGCTAATGGTGTCGTCAGTCGAGTAAGCTAATGGTGCACAGAAATAACTTGGGTAGCAACTGGTGCACAGAATTAGGATTAATGTCAGTTGAGAAACTGTGGAGAGCACTAGGCTCACCTCAGTTGGGCAAGTAAATAGTGCGAAGCATTAGGACGCAATTCAGTCGGCTAAGCTAGAGTTGCAAAATGATATCAGTTGGTAAACAAATGGCACCCAGCACTAAGAACGAAGTCAGTCGGTTAAGTGAGTGGTGTAAAGCGCTAGGAAGGACTTCAATTGTATAAGCAAATAGTGCACAGCACTAGGGACAAAGTCAGTCGGCTAAGCTAGTGTTGCAAAACGCTAGGAGCGATGTCAGTTCGGAAAGCAAATAGGCCCATAACTAGGGCCTAAGTCAGTTGGCTAAGCTAGTAGGACATTAATTGAATAAGCAGACTGTGCACAGCACTAGGGCTAAATCTGCTGGCTAAGGTAGTAGTGAAAAGCGCTAGGAACTACGTCAGTGGGATACGCTAGTAGTGTACAGCACTAGGGACTGCACCCATTTTAGCTGGGACTGTGAACTGTTTTAAGACTTTTATTTAAAAAAAATTAAATTTTATAATATTCGACCCTTAATTAAAAAACGAACGTAAAATGTTTCTTTGAATGACTTCTATGAACAAAAAATTATACTTACACTTAATAATACTTTTTCCGTAAATTCCATATATTTCCTGGATCAAATTAAAAATTTCATAAATTTAATGTTATTTTGTTTTTTTGGACATAAATTCATTTGTTAAATTTTTTTTTAATAGAGTCATTCATTTAATTCAGTTAATTATTTTAATCGCCTAAAGCCGTTATGTGAGTAGAGAAACGTAATGGGTCAGATGACAATCACTTTCTGTTTGGCTGAATAATTAGTCTTTTTAATTTGTAAAAGTATTAAGTTAAACAGAATTAATTTTTTTCAGAATGCATGAATTACGTTAGAGAACACAGCTTTAGTTGACGGTTAAGTGGGATTAAAATAATATTGTATGATTCGTATAACAAATTTAGTAATAATAAACCTTAATTTCAAATTTTGCGGCACACACACACACACACACACACACACACACACACATACAATTTAATGATTAGCAAATAAATTATATCGACAGTGTTGTCTGTAACAGGACAGTAAATCAGCTACAGTTAATTGAAAATCTGTCATCTGTATATCAAAACACATAACTTAATCAGAGCTGTGGGCCGGGCACAGTACATCTGCTGACCTCAGAATTAATCTAGCTAAAGTTATGCGAAACATCTTCTGACTTCTTTATATTCCAGGGTCATTAAAACAGGGAATGCGCCGACAAGCGTGCAGTCGGTTGTGCTCTCTATGTAACAAGATGATATTCACAACTTAATTCATGACTGTGATTTTAAAAAAGTTATTTGAATTATATCATATAATAGAAGAACATAGTTTTGTTTTTATTTTCATCGTTACAATCGTCACCTCTTTAAGTATTAAGCACGTTTCCACTTTCCTTGCTTTCCAATCACATCCCTTTTCCTTCCCTTTCCTCTTCTTTTTCTTATCGTGTACTTTTTTACTCTGCGATCTCTAGTAGAAAACTTCTTTTCCGACATGGTTTCTAATGTAAGTCCAAAGGTTTCTATGATTTCTAGTTTAACGTTGTCCGTAGATGCTAAAGAGCACCTCGTTTTGACCCAGGGTCGTCAGGCAAACTGAGGAGTTCTGGGTCAGACAGCGCATTCTGAGATAGCGAGAAGCTTCCAAATAGCACTAATTAATTTTTAATTAATACCACTCATTCAAATTTAATTTTCAATTAAATTATTATTGAACGTGTAATTTATTTAGCACGTGACTGTAATTCAGTCTGTTTTATTATCGTGCATAGAACACAGTATTTCTTACAGACAGATATACAGGTTTAAAACACGGGTACTACTCCCTTACTCGAATTCACAATGGGTAATAGTTTCATAATGTTTAGTTTAGTGATAACATTTATCTTTAGTTTCTTGAATCCATAAACTGTTCAGATTACGTTAATATAAGAATAGATATTAATTCTCTTTGTTATTTTAGCTAATAAATGACCTAAAACGGTTATGCGCAGTTACGAAACTTTGGTCAGGTTCATTATTTAACAAGAATGAAACAATTTAAAGAACACTCGCTCTCGCACGCACGCACGCGCGCCATTACAGATTTATCTTCGTCGACTATTAATCAACAATGGGACAGGATACAGGCGAGCGTGGTTGGGCGTGGTCCCGGACGTGATCATGCCGTTCATGCTCTTGTTTTTATGCAAGCATTGTTCACCTACATACGAGAGTTATGTAATTCAACGCGACCAACGACTCAACCTTTGATCTTGCGGTTACACTCACTGCAACCTTGATCGTTAGCACTGTTACTTCGCCTTCCCACAGTCGGCTGTACCACTTGATCACGTAAATATTATTATTTTTACTGTTGTTATCTCACGAAGGTATCTTTACCACTTTGAAGAACAGGAGTTCCAGACAGCCAACAACTCTTCAGAGAAAAAAGTTACTCTGTCTATTTTAGTCATTCTAGGACGGAGACTCGTATTACGGGACAGTCGGATTCGTTCTGTACTGATCCCTTATACTATTATCAAATAGGGAGTGCGGTTGGGCGAGGGTCAGGCTCACTCACAAACACGTAGCCCGCACACACACAAGCGCAGGGGATTAGGACCGGCCGGATTCTCGCCCTATTAGTCACCTAGTGGACCGGTCCTAATCCCCTGCGCTTGTGTGTGTGCAGGCTGCGTGTTTGTGAGTGGGCCTGACCCTCTCCCAGCCGCACTCCCTTGTTGATAATACTATAGATAGTCGGATACACCTACCACACGTAAGAAAGTAAGTCCAAGTCAATATACAGAACAGTAATATAACGGGATACCACTTGGATTTATTGCTGGATGTCTTATAATAATGAACAAGTGGAAGTTTCCAAGTAGAGTAATGCATGAACAGGCCACTGCACGTGAATTCTTCTGTCGGCTTGGCGTGGAAGAACATCAGAGAGGGTTTGCCATAGAGGTGGGCCGATATATCTGTTACAAGTATTTTGGAACGATAACTTTTGTGGAACGGATATAACAGCGACTGAAAAGTCGAAATAATACCTATATACCTATAATGTGTTATCTGAGTGAAGCAAATTGTAATGTGAATAGTTGTGACATAGATTAGTTCATGACTTGTATATTCTGTTTACATTGGTCAATGAATTTGCAGATTATCCATCCAGGTATGTAATGCAATTAATTTACTTTTGTTGTTGCTTATTATTTATAAGTTTTTATTTATTTATTTATATCTATTTTATTACAGATGTTTTTGTTATTTTTATTGTTTTTATTTGTAAAATTGTTTTTATTCTCATTCACTCTTGTTGCTTAATGTAATGTTTTTATTATATGTTTCTGATGTTTTTTGACATTATTTGCTGTGCTATTACGTGCACTCTAAATTTCATTGCCTGAGTTTCGTAAGTGATATGTCTAACCAAAATGGAATTAATAATTTAATGTTAAATCTATGTCAGTTTGTTTAATCCTAGTGAAAACTTAAATTAGTATTCCCAAAGGGAGAAGGGGCTATAAATTCTCTTGTTTCTTAATTTCTTTTAATCAGTAACAGCTTAATAAAGTCACAGTGTAAAGTAACACTGTTAATACTTTTAGCTTCAATTTACTTTTTATAACAAATTATATAATACAGGTATATGTATTTTAGGTATATAATAACAGACATTTGTACCTGTTATTTTTTTTGTAACGGTTTCATTTGTACCTGTGACTTTCAAATACTAGTTTAGCACACCTCTTTGTCAGTCGGAGTAGGCTAATAAAACGCAATCCCCTTGTAAAACGAGACGGGGAAGTCCCTTATGTCGAGAGGCTGAGAAGAGGTTTCTGCCTATCCTTGAATTGGAGAAGATGCTTCACGCTGTATGCCAGGTTCTAAACGAGTCGACAGTAAACCACAGTTCTTTATAGAATTATGGTTATTTTGTTTTTGTACCCACATTAACGTTTCTTGTTCATTGTCAGATTAGCTGTCACCCATATTAACATTCCATATAGTCTTGATTGCATGAGGCATCCACAGTACACAGTTTTTATCGCATTATTTTATGTAAATTTAATGGCCTTACAGTAGCCTGGTGTCATTCACTGTAAAATAAGTGAAGGACACGTTACGAAATCTTAAGGTGAAGAAAGTTATAAAGTTATAGTCGGCTGCTTACGTGCTGTTCTATTGTAAATATTCTTCTTCGTCTGCCTTCCAGGATTAAGCTATAAGCCAGTTCCGGTCCAATAGAATTTCCATCATGCCTATCGTTTCCGGAGCCTGCCAGCGAGTCTCCTACCTTGGGGTCTATCCCTTGGCACTCTTCCTCCTTCCATAATCAACACATGCTCTTTCCACCTCTTCTTGGGGTACTCTGCTATTCCATAATCGAGCTCCCCATTCGTTTTTTTTATATCCTGATTCCCCAATGTGACACCTCTTTGGAATACCAACATCATATTTCCAAGAAAACGCACCAGAACTGAAGTCACTCTACCCAACTCTCGTCGTAAAAGGCCTACGGTTCCTTACAGTAAAGCGACGACAGAATCGCTATGACTTTGTGTAATCGCAATTTGGTCTCATCCTAAAGATTATTCCTATTTCCTTAGGAAGCTTGAAATTAATTTTATTTCTTGCATCGTGATCCCTCAAATAACTGACATCGCATCCCAGATTCTGAAAACCTGAAATCCCAGAAACACTTGAGAACTGTTCAAGTGTGTTTTTATTGAACTAGCGAACCGAGTTCTCAGTTTTAACTCGACCGTTTGGATTTCGTCTGTCTGTCTGTGTACTTGGAGTAGGTAGGCCTATGTCTCACGAACGCAACCAACTATTTTTGTAAAATTTGTCGTGCGTGTCCATACTTGTACCCTACAGAACCATATTGTTTTTTAAATTGATGATTGATCCCCCCAAAAAAGGGGGCGCGGGAGGCTAAAATGTGGGCGTCAAAATAGTTAAAAAATCGCACAAGTCCAAGTGGGGCATCATGTTAAAGGGAATTTTAACCAAAACCTGGACGCCAAGGCCCTATAAAGTGGGTAAAAATTAAAAAAAACTGTAAAAATCTATTCGGATGTCAGACTAAGTTAAATTTAACACAAATCAGAATGTTTGGAATTTAATGTTTATTGTACGATTGTCTGCTCCTGATAATTGAAAAATTCCTAATATCGAAATTTATCTAATAATATAAATAGTTTACTAATATAGTCTATAAAATAATTTATCTGCTTCGTTCAAAATTGTGAACGAATTCTGCAGCTCAGGGAGATAACTAGTTTATCAGTGTTTCCCTCCTGATAGTTTTTTTCTTTAAATGTCATGACCTTTATCTTCTCTGTTGAAATCGTCCAATATACAGTGAACACAGTGCGTCGAATCTTTGTAAATGTCCAGTTGCGAAAAATCTTCCGACTCCTGATGACCTCTTGGCAATCAGCAAAAATCAGTACTGTTAACCGCATCGATTAATTTGCCGACCACTACTCTCCACTCTCGAATTAGGCGTAACTCATCCTCTATTGTAAATAGATGATAGAGGCGTTTCAATAAACTTTATTATTTCAACCTTCGATTTGTTTTGATTTTCACGGCATTATGCCAATATTTGTTCTTTAGACGTGTCGGTTTTAACAACCAGACCACAACAGATGGTGGTGTAATTTTAACACCAAGAAAACCAGAACACGATTAAATTTCGACTGTGAAATTTTACAGTTAAATTACTTCTTATAAGTTATAAATACTTCAACCACGTTCGTAAATATGGTTTCATTGTCTTTCAAGAATCTGCGTCCCACATTCTGTAAAAAATTGAATTAGCGGATCGAATCGCTAGCTTCGTTGTGAATCTGTGAAGATGTAGGCCTATTTGGAAATAGAGGGTCTAATATTTCCTTTAAACGTGATACTGATTAAAGAAAGGAATACCTCACTGTAATGATGTGCGTTGAAAATCCGGCGTTCTCGATACTGGAAGTTGTTTTTGGTTGATCGTAATCACGTGAAGATTACCAAAATGAAGGTTTCAGACTTTTCCCTGGTACAATGGGCATACCTTTTCTGTTTCCAAAGAAAATGTAACTTTTCATAATCTTTAAAAATGCACACAAGCGTTCACGCGCACGCACCCAACCGCATACTTGGCATGTTTAGAACCTGTGAATAACTAAAAGGTTTGTTTTAAAGTTAAAAGTGTTAAATAGGTAAGAAAATAGAACTTCATTTGTTATAGGTATTCTGTCTGTTAGTGATTTGAGATGTACTTAGCATATTGGTTTTCTGTGATGGTAAGAGATACATGACCTCAGAAAGACGGGAAGATTTCATCAATATCCATTTAGTCCTTATTAGGACAATCTATACAATTGGTGTGTTTTGAAGATGTTATTGAAACGACCGACAAACTTGGAATGAATTAGAGACGTTCCTGTCTTTCTCAAGAAATTAGTACGCTAACAATACCAAAGCTAAGTGCATTAGGTACGAGAATTGTGAATCCAAATTAATTTTTTACGATTATCAGATTGTTGTATAATGCGAATTACAATAATTAATGTCTTAGACAGTATCGAAAGCATTTCAAAAGACAGACTGGTGTCTCTAAATCAAAGACTTTCTACGTGTCTACGTTATCAATGTCATTATTTTTTGAATGAACTAACACGGCGCTGAAAGGTTGTAAAGTACCACGTTGCCGGAACTTCGAATGTGCGTGTGACTATTAAATCAACAATTCTTACGTTCGTACGAAACGCATGCGTCAAACGATTAAAATACTAGAGCGTTTGTTTACACGGCGAATACAAAATACCATATTGAAATGCTTTGACCGTATACAGAGTGAAAGCAAGGGGCGGTCTAGATGGCAGTGAACGGCCAGGACAGCCGCTGTCCGCGGGACCGTGGCTTATTGTTAGGTAACAATACTGGATAATAATATGCGATTAGATTTATCTGTGTACACACAGTGTTTCTGTTTTCAGATGAAGCAAGCAAACGCTTATATTTAAGTACTATATTTATTTTATCATGTCTTGTATTATTACAAGTGAACAGAAATTAATTCTTTAACTAAAAGATCGGTTTTGATAAATAGGCCTGATCGCTTTTCATCAAGCTGATATACGTTCAAACGGAAGCAGAAAATGTAAGTTTAATTGAGGAACTGACTGTGGCACACTCTCTTTATGACGGGAATTCTGAAGTTATTTTATATGCAACATAAAAACTATATCCGACTTAGGGGTAGACATGGAAATTTACAACGCGCGCGCGCGCGCACACACACACACACACACACACACATTTAAATAAGCACCGATTGTCAGTAAAATTTTAGATAAACTACAGTTTAATAACAAAGATATCACGTTTAAAAATCATTGTTAAGCGCTAGAAGGGTTTTAGACAACACATAGGATAGTAGTCTTAACCCATGTTCTGAATGAAAGCAGTACGTAAGAAGGAATTTAACAAAGCGCGAAAAACACGAGAGGGACGTAGCACGTACGTGAAAACATGTGCCGAGGAATGGATAGAAACTTTCCTGAAGAAGAATTTTAGTTTAAAAGATATGTATGCAGAAGAATAAAGACGCAGATAAAAACATATCCAAAATAAAAATGCTCACCAAAGTGTACACTGCACTACACTTTAGTGTAGTTTCCTTATATTTTTGTAGTTGAAAATTTTGCGTCTTCCATAGTTGTTCTGAAATAAACAATTTTCATTTTTTTAATACGTAATACTTTCACAATTTTGTAATTATGGAAATTCTGTTGGTAGAAATAAGACAGAGGGCAAAACTTGTTAAACTTTGATAATAATTCTTAATGGTGGCTTGATGGATTTTGAAAACACATGGAGAGGATTCACCTAAATAATCAAATATTATGCTGAAAGAGGCCTTTCGAAAGAACAAGGCGTAACAAAGAATAACGATGAATTCTGGGAACTTGGAAATTGATAGACGTCAGCAAATTGTGTAAATCAAACAATGGATTCGTTGATATACGATTGCGCGCGCGTGATGTAGATGGGTAGATTGAGAGGTAGATATGTAGATAGATAGATAGATAGACGGAGAGAGAGAGAGAGAGAGAGAGAGAGAGAGAGAGAGAGTTAAGCAATACTTAACATTGCTGATTATACTATTTTCGTTGTCTTTCTAGAATCTGCATCCCACATTCTGAAAAATATTGAATTAGCGGATCGAATCGCTAGCTTCGTTGTGAATCTGTGAAGATGTAGGTCTATTTGGAAATAGTGGGTCTAATATTTCATTTGAACGTGATGCTTTTGAAGAATAGGAATACCCCACTGTAATGATGTGCGTTGAAAATCCAGCGTTCTCGATACTGGAAATTGTTGCTTTTGGTTGATCTTAATCACGTGAAGATTACCAAAATGAAGCTTTCAGACTTTTAATAATAAATTACCTTATTTCAAATCCGTCCTGTGACTTCGTTGCGTTGTTTTTGTTGACAACAAAAACAACGCAACGAAGTCACAGGACGGATTTGAAATAAGGTAATTTATTATCAAAAACGTGACTTGGACCATAATCAACAATGTTTCAGACTTTTCCCTGGTACAGTGGGAATACATTTTCTGTTTCCAAAGAAAATGTAACTTTTCATAATCTTTACAAATGCACACACGCGCACGCACACAACCACATACTTGGTATATTTAGAACCTGTGAATAACTATAAGGTTTGTTTTAAAGTTAAAAGTGTTAAACAGGTAAGAAAATAGTGACTATACTAGAACGTGTAGAATACTATTAGTGACCGAATTTAAGAGTAATAATATTGATGACAAAAACGATTGAGGCATATCGTTTGCAGAAAGTTACTCATAATATCCAGAAGAGAAACATCCGAATTCAAAGGAAAACATTATCAGCATCCAAACATTCGAATTTTGAACACAACGTCAAGATTTGTAAAGTTTCAGTATTAGTCAAGAACGAATAAGTAAGGAAATGTTTAGATGAATAATTGTATAACACAGACGAATAGAGGTACGCTCTGCAAGCTTATATCATGATAGGCAATCTTACATTCACGAAAATATCAACTCGTTGGCATTAATTTACTGCGCTTAAGGGAGTTATTCATTTACAAATAAGGAGCCACCGGGTTAGTTATCAGATGTTTCCAAAAATGTAAAGTACTGACTAAAATCAGAGAATAATAAATTTAATAATTAGTGGGAAAGGTGGGTAGTGTGAGATGGGTGGATTGTAAAATAAAAATACCCTTCAGCTAAACACGTTCATTTAGTGCCGGAATAGGATTAAGCTTTGTTAGGAATTAACAATCTCAGCTTTTGCCTTTGACGAGTTGGTTTATACTCTTTCTAGTATAATATCTTGTTTACGTGTCTTTGGTTTGTGTTATTTGTGCAGACAATTTATTGCCAGTACGTATATTATTATTTATATGTATATACTCGAATGCCTTATTCTTTCGTCAGTGTAGAAGGAAAAGAGGCAGGACTACAGACGCGTTGCGCCGAGAATGTCAAGTAGTTCCAGACACGTCGTAAAGTATTCTGATTTGATGAGATCTTTACAGCAATCAACAGCGTTCAGTAGTTTTAATGATAACTGATTGAACGCCAGCTGTTTACATATTGGGAACCGGGCGTCCTTCGCGTCACAGCAAAGTGTCTCAGCGAACGGGTGTACAGTATGTGTGTGTGTGTACGTTTGGCGACTGTGATTCGAAGTGATAATTTCGAAACGACTGTTGGTCTGTGACAGACATTTAACTGTTCAACAACTGTTCTGTGCAACACTACAACAGAAAAACATTTATAAAAAGGCTTGCACAATGTAAATAAAAAATAACAAACACCCCATTTTGTAATACCAATAATGCCGACATAACTTTACACATGATCGGTTATGGCTGTGGCATTGTGCAGAAAGAACGGAACGTTCACGCTGTTTGTATCATATTGCATGCGTCGTTATAACACACTGGCTTAGCCTATATGCTTACTGTCTTGTCCGATTTCTTAAGCGCACACGATATATGAATGTTAACGGCAATCAGATTAGCATAGGTAACGTTATATTACTGGGTCAAACATATGTTTTTTTCTAGCGATTTTTTGTATTATTCATTTTTTCATTTAGTTCTGGTACGTTTTTGCAGGAAAACTGACCTCTTAAACGAAACAGAATACGCCTGTATATGTTCTTGTGGGATGTTCGAAGACGTAAAAAAAAATACAAGGAATGAATACAATGGCGGCATGCAGGTCATGAATAGAACTACAATAAATCCAAAGAAAATAAAGAAATTGGATTAATATTATAAGTTCAAATAAGTGAATAGAACAGCGTTAGAAATTAAGATTCAACAGGAACACTTTGGCTTCTCGGTCCCCATTCAGCATCTTAGCAATATATAGAATTCTGCTAGTACTTAACTACACAAATTTCTTTATATTAGTTTGCGAGGCCTATAACATAAATTATAAACGTAATTGTATTATACAGAAACTAATTTCAATTTTCACTTTAATTTTGCAAAATATGTTTTCTTTCTGCAAGCGTTCTTACTTAACGAAAATTCCATTTTAATAACGAATTTATATAATTTTGCTGAACGTTTTTGCCCTGCAGCTAGTGCGATACACTCTTTAGGAATCACCGATCTAGATCAAACTGAATACTTACATAGGCGTCATGCATAGAATATACATACTTGGATCATGCATATGCGTACATTCTTATAACCGTCGTAAAAGTACTTACAGTCTGTAAAATGAACGGTGGCGGTTGGGATGGCGGCCAGACTGGCTGAGGTGCCCTCACTGACGCACGCACACTCATAGCCGGCCCGCGCGCCACAGGTATGATTCGCAAAGTGTGCCGTCCACTACATAATTACAACTTTTTAAATTTGATTTTAATGCCAAACAAAATTACCATTTTTGTAACCTCCACAAAATTGTTAGAAGAATGAGTCTAAACAGGACATAATTGTGACAAATCTCTGTTTTCAACACTATAAAAATCTGATCAAGCGACTAACTAAATATGTACACAAATTAGACATACATACTATTATAGGTCTACATAAGTAACAATAAATGCTACTTCCTACAGCCGAAATTATTCATATTACCAATAGTCTTAATCTTAGTACTAGACATGAATTGGTATCCAAGTCACTTATTGACGAAATCTGTATAATATTTACCTTATTTCTTCCGTCAGAATATTTATTTCTGAAGACGAAAAATATGTTTCGAAACGCGTAAATCAAATCAAACGCAACACGAAGTCACACGACGGAAGAAATAAGGTAAATATTATACAGATTTTTTCTTAGTAATAGCTTCAACTTTTCCTTGTATGACATTTATCGTCAGTGAAACAAACCTATAATAATTTTTAAAATGATTTTGAGAATATATTACAGAATGCGACTACCCTACAATTATAATTGTTGATATTAATATTTGTATAATAAATAAGAATAAGTATAAGTCATTAAGCATACAATTATGTAAGATAATGTAACCTCAAACATGGAAACTTAAAAATTAACATTTTAAGTTAAGGTTCATAATTATTAGTATTATTACACCACATTCATGAGTGTTCACTTATTTCTTTTACTACAGAGAAGCGATGCCGAAGTCGTATTCTTCGCTAGTATCACTCTGGCACTCACTCTCTGAGTCACCTGGTGATTGCTTGTTGATAGTTGTTGTTTGGTATCATTTTTCTTAGAGTTTTGCACAGAATTCAAAAACAATAACGGTTTTGCAATTTTTTAACACGGTAAAAAAATGCTCTTGCGTTTAGAAATGTCCAGTAGGTCTATGTGAGTCACGGCGGCCACCAAGGGCCAGGGTATAATCCGCTGCGTGTGTGTTAGTGAGGGTGAAAATCGGTCTAGCCTATCCCAACCGCCACCGTTTATTTTACAGACTTTAGAATGTAATGCTGTTGTGAACGACTAAACGACTTCCTCGATCCTTTGTCAGCAAACGAGCTGCAGATTACTGCGTAAGAAATAGCTATCTGCGTACACGTCATGAGATCACGTTTATATTACAGACGGAAATTCCAGTAGCAAGTTAACTGATATTTGTTTGACTGTAGTTTATTAAATTATGAATTAAACCCTTACAGGCTGAACGTGTTTCACCCCAAAGAATAAGCCTATTTTTCTCTTGTATAAAATAAATGAAATACTATAGCATCCACTGCTGGTACAAATTGTACAAAAGGTCAAAAGGCGGGTCCTACCTAAACAGCCAGTATCCTTCGTAAGTGACTGCCGTACTTAGTTAACGTACTCAGGTTGGTATGGTAAAGCGACAACAGTCATACGTCAAATGCTGTTCGAAAACTAGAGATATTCGTCTAACAATGAATGGACGACATATTTTAAAGTCCGCAGCTCGTTTTCCGTAACACGAGAACGGGATCGCACGCATGTAACGTATACAGTTAAACATCATTCGTTACAAACAAATTACAGTAGAACTATCTCGAGGGTGTTATTTTAGGGATAAATTAATTTTTGCAGGTTAGCCACTAGTTTGTGTAACAAGGAGCGAAATCTTTTGATATTTCACATTTCGAGGGCTAATAAAATGCTAAGGCAACCGACTGTATGCTCAGCATTTTGACATCATGATTACTAGATAATTATGGAATCTAATTAGGACATGCAATGGGTTATGGGTGTTCTAGTACAGATGTAGCCTTGTTGCATGCTCGTGCACAAGCAGTGTTGTGTTGCAACAGGGTGTAGAAAAATAATCAGGTTAGATTTAGATCGAACTTACAACGAGTCAGTCAAGCACAAACTATATTATTACCGCGCAGTGAGTTCTCGTTGTAAAGGGTCAAAACTAGCCCGATGTAAGGAAACTATTCGCAACTTGTTAAAATTATTGTTACCAGCTGCGCTGTTAGGCCGTGGTCGACTGTTATTGTGGACAGACGTTTCGGCCCCACTGAGTAACAGTACCAGACCCCAGTCCAGTATAGCGAGGAGTGAATTGGCGGACACCTTGCCAAACATTTTCTGACACTGAAGATAGCCTTCGATTGTGAGGCCGAAACGTCTGGCCACAATAACAATTGGCCACGGCCTAACAGCCCGGCTAGTTGATGTCTTAGGAATCGTATTCCCAACTTGCAACACTACCGCATATGTGATTCCATAATATTAGCAGACACTTACAGCTGCAAAATGTGCATGTTTGTTTGACAGGCAAAAGTATTCAATCAATTCGAAAAACATTTTTTCGTCAGCACGGACTATGCAGTGAATATTTTGGTTTTGGAATGACTACTTGCGCAAAACGCATATGAAGTTTCCTCCCTCGTGAGAACTGCACTGTATCTACGGTACTCAGTCGATTGCTCTGCTCTCCGCTACCAGTGTTGGTGCATGGTAGCCTTAGGCTGCGGCCATACAGAAGAGCGGTAAGCGGTGAAACTAGAGCGGCATTTCCTAAGCGGTATTTAAAACATACGGTAAGCGGCCGAGCGGTAAAATTCTTTTTAGAATTTGTGTTTAGTTGCCAGTATGTCGTTATCAAGTTCAGTTCGATGAGAGCTTCAAGGTGAAAAATCGTGGAAAATATTATCTTTTAGTGTTTGGTCAAAGAAAAAAAAGATATGGAGTTCACCCCATTAACAGAATGTGGCAACGTTGTTTCCGTTTCATTACAAGTGTCAATACCAAACTAATTTTAATATTACTATAGATCTCATTATTATTTTTTATTATTATTATTATTTGTTGTTATTGCTGCTTGTTTAAAAATGTTCAGTTTAGCCTTTTTTTGTATTATAACTTCATTATCACAATAAACCCTGCTGAACAATATCTTTTTCTGGTTTCCAGAAAAAAGTTATAGAGGGGTTTTACTGCATACTGTAATTATATTTTCGTAATTAACAATAATAAAAAGATTACTCACCGGAACAGATTTGCGTGCATTCTTTTCCTACTTCATCCCATAATTTGTCCGCAACTTTTTGTTTTTATAATCCTTTTGATTACTTTGCCATAGCACAGGTTTGGACTGAACCGCAGAAATCAAACTTTCAAGAAACGAAGTTTTTCACTGGATATGCTTACTCTACTCTTTGACGCTCAAGACTGAAATATTTTTCAAACACAAGCTGCGGCAGAGCGACAACGCTCAGCCGCTCTGCCGCTTACGCTCTGTATGGCCAGCCTCTCTAAAGTCAACGTGTTTGAAATATTTTCTTAACGCTCTGCCGCTTACCGCTCATCGGTCACCGCTTACCGTTCTTCTGTATGGCCGCAGCCTTAGGAATCACAAGTAACGGTTCCTGCTTAGAGCATACAGTACTCCTTATTAGGAAATACATGGCTTTAGAAAATAACGTGCGATCTTAAGTAAAGGAGGTGCCAACTCTAGCGTTTTGTAGTTTTATAATGTCCACAAACAAGCTTGCGTCACAGGACGGCTAATATCGTGCTTCCTCGTATAACGTGTAATTTGTGCGACTGTGTACTGGTTTGTACGGGCGTGGTGGTGACGCGTGCCGGCAGGCCTTATCTCTGCCACTATCGATAACCCTAACCGTATCGATATGAAACTGCCTGATATGTTTTATACGGCGCGCTGTATACGACTTACACTACGGCATAGTGTCTGACCGCTGTCCGTTCTCAAACGGGTTTGTTACGTAAATAAGTTACACTATACTGTCTAATGTTGTTGAAAACACCGCCAAGCCATGAAACTGACGCGTTATCCAATCATAAAATTCTTAATTTGTTCAGCGAACGACTCGTGTGAACGTGTATGTGTTTGCTTGTGTGTGTGTGAGAACGCGCGCCCGACCCATTTTCTGTTACGTAATTGAGGCATTTGTTTATTATTCTCTTTCAAGAGACGACGATGAGAATTCCTCCTTCCGCACTTTCTTCTTTCTCTCTTTTTTTCGCTCGGAACGTATTCATGCACATCAATTCGCATTCGTCCTGTATACGTGTAGCAAGTTATATAATTCTATCGTGTCTGTTTGTTCATGGCGCTATTGGTTACAGAACATTAACTAGAAGGCGTCCAATTTATCATCTCTTTTCTAAGATTTATTGTGTTCATTTGTTACTTCGGTTCTGTAATGGAGTCTCCGAAATGCCAACGTGAAGTGTTGTAATAATCTTTCTTTTCGTGTGTTCACGTATGTACCAGGTATACGTTCCTTCTGGGCACAACCATCTTCTGCCTACAACGTCTCATTCACTTTCTTCGCATCCACACGATCAGACAGTGTCTACCGTGCCAATTATTCATTTTAAATGATTACCAAGAAACAGTTCTTTTCTGGCTTTTCTTCACTAATGTATGTCCCTCTTGTCACTTCCTTCGCAACGCGCAAGAAACTAACGCTCGTTCCTCATTTAGAAGCAAATGTTAGCCGGCCAGTGCAAAATCTGTTTACTTAATTTTATAAGGTACCTTTTACCTATTTAACATGTTCATTTTTCAGCATATATTGTAGGTCACCAACTGGTTTTCGACTTTATAACTTGTAGGGACGAATCACTCTTAACGAATCACTTTATAGTAATCAGTTTCACAGTTAAACAGTAACCACGTTTGCTCAAGTTGACGTGTAGACATGTTCTGATCTTTATTTGCTGTCTAGTATTTTTTTCTACTTGCGACGAACATTGGTTATATTATGAAACGCACCGTTTTTGAAAAGTTGTTATTATTTCTGACAAAACATCTTTTGATGAAGATGTCTGGTAAACCGAAAGGGGTGTCACTCCAGCTCCAGTTTGTAGACGTTTGCAACTATGCACCTAAATTGATTTTCAAGTAGAATTCACTTTATTTAATAGGCACGATATGCAGATGATCCACTATACATGTTGGATTTGAGCAAGCAGAAGACTTCTTTTACTTCATGTATCTGTCTGTCTAAATTATCAAGCATCCGTCCAAGACACAGATTATCATACAGGCCTACTCGGACAAAATTCGTTGAGTTCCTCGACGAGTATCTCATTTACGGAAACGATGGTAGGGCTACCAGTTAATGTTTTTGCGTATTATCGTGTTATGCACATAGTACATGAATGAATCCTGTTTAGGGTTTTGTATACTTTGTTTACCTCAAATCGTTGGAAGAATATCTAGAACGTTTTATCAACTGCAACAATAAAATTTTCTTCATTAGTGGTGAAATTTTCTTAAGTAGTACTGATTTTAGTGGATGCCACAAAGTCTTGTACATATCCCCCGAGGCGTGAAGAGATTTTCTCGTAGATATAAGGAGCTTTTAGTTTAACACCGGATACTAAACAACGTATAATAGATGTTATTATAGACGCGAACCATTGTCAGATTTGCTACCGCTTTTCGCAAGAGAACTCTCAAATCCGGACAGCTTGAGATGAGAAGAGCGCCTCGCTGACAGCTCAGCAGTATAACGATTGACCACGAATACATAACATAAATATCACTACAGAACAAAATTAAAATGATCAAATATTTTCATGAAGATTAAGCTACGGGCTACTTTTGTAAAAGTACTGGTAAATCTAAAGAGGTTGTGGGATCTGAAGTCATATTGAAAAAGAATTAATTTCAGATAGCATTATTTTTAAAAAGTAAAATGTTAAAGAATAGTAAAAAACATGTTTCGAATACATATACATAAAGCAATTGGATGAACACTGATAAAAACAGAATATCAAAGCCGTGAAATATACTTTTCCGCGTTGAACTTCCGTGAGTTCCATATTACGTTCTGGATCCATCTATTCTATTAACAGATGAGTTCTTCATTAAGGAATTGCCTGTTGTTATATTGGTTTGTAAGACCCTACACAGTGATTGCGAAACTAATAACAATAGACCACACGTACACCAATGAGAAGATATAAGACGTGATCAAATCTATGCCTACCTACTGTGTAGCTTTTGTTAATAAAAAGGAAAAACAAAATCATATCTATTATTGACACGTTTCATTTGACAGGACTGGTTTCAGAGACACAATTGGTACAATTCGTGGGTTGATGAAAATCACAATTTTGTTCTTTTTTTTAATAAAAAAAAAAAAAAAAAACACGTGACGGTGTCGGGAGTGTGGCCGCGGCCGTGAATCGGCGCCGCCTAACGAGCGCCGTTCGTATCAATTCTCATTAACGCTCGGTATTGTCCGACGTGTTAACTTCAATAGTTACTTCCAACAATGTACTTACGCGGTCAACGCACTCGTTATAAGTTATTTCCATTAGACGATGAATGAGTCGTTTAGCCGGACGAAAAGAAGAAAAAATAATAGCTAATGGAGGAAATCAATCGATAGTCGATGTTTAGTGCGTGTTCGACGGTGTCACGGCTCTTGACAACCGTGTCTAACGTTGTACCATCATCAGCGGCCGGCCATTTGAGACTCTCCGGTGACTTCCTCGTGGGAGTATGTGGTGTGAAAGGCGTCCAACCGCGTAACCGCTTGTCATACCGGTAGTCGTGCGCTCGCCTAGTCCGTTTCCATAGTTTTATAAAAGTAAGTGAGAGAGAGAAAGAATGTATTTACTGGGCTGGTGCCAGTCAATTAATTTAATTTCACGCATTAAATCTCGTTCTGTTCCGGATACACGTTAGTATCACGTGACATGAGTTTGCACGATATCGCTTAGCAAGCACACGATAGTAATGATTTACCTTATTGAAACCGTCCAGTGACTTCAAATTGTAAATTTATGACATGTTTCGAGTCATATGACCCTTCATCAGATATTATCACTCACAAGGAGATCATCAAATATTAAAATTCACAAAAACACAAAACACACATATGTACAATAATAAAACCTATACAAGCGTCCGACACAGTGCACTGCGTGTGGCCCACTGGACTCTGAGCAAACGCGTGTCACGCCGTGTGGTATCTCATAATCGATTGTAGCGCGGTGTCATACAGCGGGTTTGATTTGAAATTTAATTTATCGTTAAGTATGCCATCATGAGTAACTGGGTTATTATGTCCACTATAAATTTCAAATTCTTCCCATGCATCCATATAACGACCCTTACTACAATAATGTAAGGGTATTAAATTCGTATTAAAATTCGTGTACGAATGGTTGCATGTAATTAAATGTCTTGTGAAATTAGATTTTATATTATCTATAGAAACACCTTTATTGATGAAATTATGTGGAGTGTGTTCCCGAAATCTTTTAATAAAAGGTCTCCCCGTTTGACAAATATAGAAACATTCACAATCATTGCAAATCAATTTATATACACCCGTCCTTGACTCTAGTTGTGTGTGAACAGCCTGGCGAACCGATTCCAAAGGCTATTATTGGTTTTAAAAATGGTGGTGAAACCAAGCCTATTAAAACAGACGTTAGAATTTTGGGCATTATCTCCGTGTATGTGGTTGAGATGTACTTATTTTTGGTTTTTATATTATTTATTTGTTTTGATTTCTTAGTCTTGTGTTTCCTAAGAATGTTATCCACCATCCGGCAATCATAACCATTAGCAGCAGCAATATGTTTAATTGTATTTAATTCATCATTAAAATCGTTAGCGTCAAGGGGGACACTCAAAAGCCTGTGTACGAAACTATTATATGCTGCTAATTTTTGCGAATATGGGTGGTGGGAATCCGCATGTATAGTAACATCAGTGGTGGTAGGCTTTCTATATATTCCAAATTTCAGGTTGTTATGCTGTTTAGTTATGGTTAAATCCAAAAAATTTTGTTCATTATTTGCTTCGGTTTCCATGGTGAACAGGATATTGTCATTTACAGCATTCAAGGTGTTTTTCAAAGTGCTTAGCTGGCGTGCAGTACCATTGAAAATCAAAAATGTGTCGTCCACATAACGACAATAAAAAATAATGTTATTGGTGAACTTGTGGTTACTAAGAAAGTAATTGTTCTCATAAGAGTTCAAATAAATGTCGGCCAACAAGCCGGACAATGGTGAGCCCATAGCAAGTCCGTCTCTGAATATAATAACGTCCATTAAAAGTAAAATAATTTTGTTGCAAGATAACAAAATGGACGGTTTCAATAAGGTAAATCATTACTATATAAAGTGACTTGGACCGTATAAAATAATGTTTAAAGCACACGATGTTTTCTACGGGTAACAATTTATCCCCTGTCACTCGATAATGTATAATTTACATCTAATATACATGAGCCTACCGTAGAGTACGATACAAAAGGCGTAAATACTGTGTAAAAGACATTCTTTCCTCTACAATTCAATGGTGCATGGACAATTACATAACCTTGACCCCGTCTCTAAAAATCTAAACAATAAATACCAGCCTCCTGTCTGTTTTCTTAAAAATCGATTTTGCTTCCACAGTACTTTGAAACAATAATTTCTGAAAACGTATGTCGGAATTTATAAAAATGTAGATATGTCTGACAAACACAAATAAGAGAGAAATGAATAAACGATAATGTTTAATGAATAATGAATAAATAGACACGATAATGTTCCCATTTAGGCTTCTATTAATTTAAAATCTTGATTTTTTCGCTGAATCGTAATTATTGGATTCACGTTCCTTAAAACTGGTTTTCTGTAAACGTCATTAAAGTTATCTATCATGTGACCTGTTTGCATGAAAACGTCGTGAAATTAATGATTCGGTCATAAATGTTATTGGTAGGAAAAGACTTGTTTAAAATGAACTTATAAGTTACATTGAAAGCCTGTTATTTTTTGAATGTGCTTTAATTATTTATACAGAAGATATAATAGTTGAAAAACATATGTTACAAGGTGTGAAACGTTTAGGCCTACTAGTCTGTGACCGGATGTTATGTAAACAGAAGAAGCAGTTAATTGGCTCCTGGGTCTCGTGTTTTGTGGCTTACAGTTAATTCACTGGTGGACAACTGATGGTGTTATGCATCACTACTAGACCAAATGCCATTTCGTAAAAAATGATATAGCGGAGCATTCTTTGAAGCAAACATTAGAACTAATGTATTTTGTAACAACAACAACGACAACGACGACGACGACGACAACGACAACGAGAACGACAGTAATGTAAAAACTGTTAAATTGGAAAATGTAAAAATTGTAATATGCATTTTATGTATTCATATAATATCCAATGAACTTTGAAAGCAAATACTGAGAAACAGTTTTTGGTGCTTGGTCTAGTGACGAATAACACTGACCAATTATTGCTTCAGATCACAGAAGTGATAACAGATAGAAAGCATTACCAGGAAGAAGAGCATGACAGAAGGTGCTTAATAAACACAATGAAAAACTTATAAATGGGAAAAGATACGCATATGAAATAAACGTATTAAAGGAAAGATTAATGAAAATGTATTAATGGAAAAGGATACGTATTAAAGAGAAAAGAAACAAAAAAGACTACGTACACAAATAGTTTTTTAGGATATTTACAGAAAATCACATATTTTTGAAAGAGATTTTAAAGTATAGTTGCAGAGTAAATATATAGGCCTATAAACGTGACTGATTTGGGGGATGACAAACGTGTCCGGTGTCCGTAGAAGTATTAACGCATCAAAGTATAAATAAAGAAAATGCATTGTAAGACGCTTAATACATTCGCATCTTTATTGTAATGTCTGCAAACATCGTTAACCTTGCTCAAGACGCGCTGAGACCAAGCATAAGAATCTATCTAACGGACTTTATATTTTGTAACCGCCACATCATCGTAAGGATTGTCACTAGAATTTCGTCGTGGTCGTTATCTAGTCATATTTTATAATAGTTCACACAATGATTTATTGCTAAACGGGGCTTTCTTTTAAACTTTCTGGACAAGAAGCCGCGGTACATTGTGAGATTTCGTTAGTCAGAGATTTCGGTCATGTCTGCGAGAGTTCAGCAGTAGAGACTGTCTACCCACGTTGTGATCGTAATACTTAAGGGATACAGCCAATGAAGAGGCCGTATCCCTACATACCTAGATGTAGCCGAAACGTCTGGTCACAACCTTCATCTCCTAAAATTTAAAAAGAACCGTTTAATTCCGACTGTGACACCTAAATAATTTTACATAACATGTTACTGTAGGATAGGGAAGAACAGAAAAGGAATAATGTTATGAACGCGTAAATCGCGCGCGCGTGCGTATGTGGGCAGAGAAAGTGTGTGAGTGCAATTTATGTTACTCTCCTTTTTGGTACGCAGATTAGGTAGAGTAATTTATCATAATTATTAAGAAACCCCTTGCGCATAATGTTACATCACAAACACTGTAGACGCTGGCTGAGAATACTCTTATATAATTATAATTCATTGATGATACATACACATATATACAGGCGCCCTTGGCATCGCGAGCGCGGACAGATCTTCGTTGTCTAAGGTAAACACATTTGTAATATTAACTACATCATATAGTAACTTAGTTGAGTAACGGAGCAGGCGAAAATGATAAAAATTTAACACATGAAACTAATTTATCGTCACGCTGAAATAGTGTCCTTTGTGTTGCGAAATAACTACCCTTAATCTACTCGCTGAAACGACTCATTCTCTTTTGCGCCGGACGAAAATATTTCAAATTTGTCAGTAGATTATAAGGAGTTTGTATAACAAAATTCTATCGTCGGAAGAAACTTTTTGTGTCCATTTCCATCGTTACTGATCATTTACTCTCCATGTGCAGACTATTCATCAGATAACTAATCTGTACCACTCAAGAATTCGCAGATTTTAATCTTTTAAAAGTAAGATTTGAGTCTACAAAAGCGGTAAAACTTAACACATTCTATATTATTGAAGCTGCAAATAATTCAAGACTTTTGTTTTCAGCTCCCTTCATTATTTAGGTCTATTTGTTTATATATAGAATATATATATATATATATACATATACAGATGTAGCGTACATATCAATACATAAATATATGTATGTAACAGGACATGGTCGATCGTTGTAATAAGACGAGTACGTGCGTCTCGTTCGAGCCCCGCGATGGAAGCCAATTTGTAATAAATCGGATACGTACGGTCTAAATTCCCACTGTTGTATTTGTCAATTGTGTTGAATTAATTTAATTGTATAAATTCTCGGAAATATTTGGAGTTGTGGAATATATGGATGTACTCAATTAATGTTAACTTAACTCTTTAATAATTATCAGTGTTAGTGTGCCTAGAACTTAAATAACTTAAGATTTATTCTACAATTTCATCCAACCCTATTATGCCGTGAAGAGAGTTCTGTCTAATTTTATATTTTTACGCTCCCTCTTTGGTGTCAGATAATTCCGCTATAAGCGCTGTAGTATCGGCTCAACGAAACTTATAGGTTATTCGATGTTTGTATTAACCATTTATTCTCTACTTATTCAGTTACTTTTGTTCCAGTTCACTAAACCATACTCCAAATAACAAGGTGTGACAAATATATAAATGTTCTTTATTTGTGTATTCAATTCACATTAACTCAGATATATTCTAATTAAAATATGTTGGGACTATAGATTCAGGTATCGATTGTTGATTATTTAATCCTTTGTTTATATTTGGTTATATATTATATTTGATTTGTATTTTATTTATTTCAGGGTGTGAAGGTTCTTGTAACTGTGGGGAAGACTAAAAATACATAATAAGAATGCAAGATTTACAAAAATTATGTGTTGTGTATTTAGTATGATTAATATAATATAACTTTACCAGTCTCTAACGAAGCAAATCATGTAAGCGGTTGATCGCTGAATTCGTTGTTCTGGTCAATTATGAAGTACAGTTTTCTTTCTTCAGTTTAATAAAAGTAATTCTTGTCCTGTCCACTTCGGAATACAGCTTCTGACTTGTTTTACAGCCCGATGGATGTTTCTTCTACACCGCCAGGATCCAAATAGGTTCTTCCTTCGGTTGAAGCAGTTAGTGTTGTTCCGTGTATTTGCAAGGTTATAATTTCTGGTGTTGTGAATATTATGAGTTGTGTTATTGTTAACTCTTTATATTTGATTACTATTTCATCAATTCCCTTCGGACATGGGACAGTCCAAGTTTCTTCTTGTAGAATTCGGTTATTTGTTCTCGATTATTATTTCATAATGTATCGTTATTTTATTAATCTGTGTTAGTGATAGATGTAAGTATTGTCATTGGAGTTTTATCTTTTTTATAATCGTATCTCTTGATTTCGAATATTACAATTCAATATATTCTTCTTGGGTTTTTTAAATCATCACGTTCAGTTTTTTTCCAAAAGCAATTCTTGTTATTTTATAAATCAACAACCTTCTTCTTAATTTTTTCCATAGCAACCTATATTAATTTCCGCTTCCACATGTTTTGACTATATAGTGTTTCTTTCATATATTTTTTTGTCTATTCTTTGTCAATTTGCTGTCCTATCGGAATGTAATTTTACCGATAGCTGGTTTATTATTTTATACACATCTTC
This sequence comes from Magicicada septendecula, assembly GCA_034769895.1. Lineage (NCBI taxonomy): Eukaryota > Metazoa > Arthropoda > Insecta > Hemiptera > Cicadidae > Magicicada > Magicicada septendecula. The sequence goes on from CM068372.1 coordinate 278,229,124, forward strand.
TATTGGTTTTTTGATAAAATTCCGTTTTTTCCTTTTTTATTATATTTAATCCACCTTCGATATTATTTTTTACCAATCGATATTATGGCATTATGGTATTATTATAATTTGTATAAATTTTATTAAATATTATTATTAACTTAATGTTTTTTCTTCTTTCTAGCTCTTCATAGTGCATTTATTAATTATTATTAATTGATGCATCTAACCTTTAAGTTATAAGTGTTTATTTAGTATTTTTGGCTGTTAGGCCTTTTATTGTAAATTGATCTACCTGTGGTTATGTCTGTTAGGCATCTATAGTCCCTTTTATATAAATTCGTACATACAATCAAAACTTAATTATTAACATTTGTATAAACAATTATTTTTCTACATCTAATAACAATTTTATCTTGATCTCTTGATCACATACAACAAAATTCGAATTTATGAACATTGGTTAACTGCCTCACACTTCATTCTATGACAGTCATTGAATAACACTATTTGTTTCATTATTTTTCATGAACTCAACACATATTTGATATAACATCACGTACACTTTATCATAACATTTTTGTCATAATATAATACTTTTTTAACACAAAATTCTTATCTGTTATTACCATAAATTACGTCATTGTTTCATTTTTCTGTTTTGTATTTTATTAAACATATATCATTAGCTATTATTTATTTTACAGGTTCGTTTATTCTATTCAACACTACCTTGCATTCTTATTTAATTTTGTCTATGACTATAATTGTCATAATTGGGTCTCTGTTCTATTATGGGAATAAGTATCAATTTGTTTATCAATCTGTGAATCTTCTTTTATGTAACATAAATGCTATCGTTTTTGTTGCGTTACATATGCTTCCCCTCCTAAAAAAGTTTAGTTTACCTGAATGAAGTTTAGGTCAAATAAACTTGCCTTTTTCACATGCCTTTTCTTAATTTCATTGTTAATGGTTGACGATGGTCTTCTCAATGTAACTTCATTAGACTAGTACTAGTACCTTTTTTATTTAATAACATTTCATCATGTTATTTAACATTCTTGATCATTTTTATTTCTGTACACATTATTTGTTGGTAATTGGCTACACTATTCACTGATACATTAGTTTTACATCTCTCCTATTTATAATTACTATAATTACTGCATTTTTCAATTATTCTTCTGTCAACTCGCTTCTTTCTGTTTTCTTTGTCCTACTCCTTTGGAAACTGAATTTATTTTTGCAACTTAAATATTTAATTTATTTTATTCCTTAAATATTTAATTTCCCTAACAATCCCTAACACATGCGTTGGTACAGTTCAGAGAGGCACTGTTTGGCTTCATACTCTGCTGCCCACACTACATCTTAATATAGTACTGCTGGAATTCATCTACAGTCAGCTATAAAATATAATAATAATCTCCTAATAATCTCTTTAATCATTTAATAATAAATATTTGGGAAAAGATTTTTTCTTTGTTGCATTTATATTTTTTCATTACTATTCTTCATATTTCGTAGTTCCATTTTAATTCCTTAAACATTCGTTAATATTGACTTTGACAGTTATCAATTGTAATCATTTTTGTTTTCATTTTTGTTGAGATTGTAATGTTAAGTATCTTCTTCGTTTGTTTTTTTTCCTCTGATCTCAATATTTTTTAATCAGTTGTTGTGTGTTGATCATTATAATTGTATTTCTTACTAAATATATTCCTTATACTTAATTATTCTTCTTCTTATCGTATTTCACTATTTTGGCTGTTTATTTTTTAATGAATTATGTTCATAAATACTATTTCTTTCTTGTCTTCTTTAACATTATATTAGTTACATTCAATCGTTTGCTGAGATTGTTCCATCATGTGGCAATGTAGTATGTATTTTAGGTCATATGATTTTTTTTTCTTCTTTATTTTGGATAAGTAGGTTTGAGGTAATAACTTTTATCTTGGGGTTCATTCTTCATTATTCACACTATTTCTTTATACACATAATAATAATAATTATCGTTTTCTTCTGTAATCTTGGGGTTTGTTATTCATTATACACATTATTTCTTTATACATATAATAATAATAATTATCGTTTTCTTCTGTAATCTTGGGGTTTGTTATTCATTATACACATTATTTCTTTATACACATAATAATAATAATTATCGTTTTCTTCTGTAATCTTGGGGTTTGTTATTCATTATACACATTATTTCTTTATACACATAATAATAATAATTATCGTTTTCTTCTGTAATCTTGGGGTTTGTTATTCATTATACACATTATTTCTTTATACACATAATAATAATAATTATCGTTTTCTTCTGTAATCTTGGGGTTTGTTATTCATTATACACATTATTTCTTTATAAACATTTAACAATAATTCTTGTTTTCTTCAAAATCGATAATACGTTGTTCTTATTGTATTTCAGAATTTAGTGGTAGTATTCAACTCAAATTATTTTTAAATTCCAAGTATTTTTCTTCAAGATTGGTAATAAGTTGTTCTTATTATTTTTAGAATTTATTCATTTATATAAATTCTTTTTCTTTTTTGTTAATCCAGAAGTTGTTCAAATATAATGTAGTAAGTTGTCCCTACTGCATTTTAGAATTTATTCATTATATTTCTTTTGGATTTAGTAATTTTTGTTTCTTACTAAATTCGTTTTATATATAATAGTTATTTCAAATAATTTGTGTAAGTTGGTCTTACTGTCCTTTAGAATTTTGCTGATATATATATATATATATGATTTCGTTATTACTATTACTGTTTACATGTTTCTGATCCTCTTCTAACAAATCTTCCCTGATATTCTTTAAATAGTGGTTATTAATTATGGTTATTTTATGATTACACTTAATTTTATTTATTAATTGTTGTTCCCCAAGATTACGGTTCAGTGACGGGTATTCATTAATTTTCACTGCCTCTATTAGTTTAAATGAGGGCTTACTCCCTCTTCTCTATTTTCATTCTGATTACTGTGTTGGTTTTGTACTGTTTCCGTGCGATCCTCCGTATTATGTTCTGCTATCCTATAATTTCCATCATGTGGGTAGTTGTCTTCATGCCGAGATTGGTCATAATGATTGTCATATCGGTGACTCCTTGGGTAGTATCGTCGCTGATTACCTTGAGGTCTGGAGTAAATATAATTGACGTTATGTCTATAAGTATTGGGTCGTCTGTCCCCATCTCCTCTATTATTGCGACTCTCACGATAATTGTAATTGTTATTGCCGCGATAATTATAGTTTCTGGAATTATTATTCGTGTTTTCATTTTGTGTTCTATTAGTATTAACGTTATGCGCAGGTCGATTGCGATCGTTATTATGAGAATTGGCTGGTGGCGCGTTATTATCATACTTCTGATATTTATGATTTAGCATTCTATTTCTTTGGTATTGGTTCTCGTGCTCATAATTCTCCAAGAATTTGGCCATGGCTGGAATCGTTTTGATTTGACTACACATACGCGCATTTTTTATCCCTTCCTCGTAATGATAGGATAGTTGTATTACCAAACATTCTTCGGGAATTCGGGGCTCTAAGTTCCGCGCCATACATACTTTTCCTAAAAAGTATGAAGTAGGGGACTGGCCTACATTTGTTTCGTATCGACCGTTACTCAAATTATTCCTAATCATATTCTGGGTCGATTCCGACCAATACTTCTCCTTAAATTGTTTTTTGAACTCAGTCATGTCCAGTATATCCGGGCGCACCGCTGTCCACCAGTTATCATAAGTATCTTTAAACGTTTCATCAATCATGCTTCGTATAATACTCCAGCGACTCTCTCTATTTCTTATGATCACTTCTTCCAATCTCTTTACAAATTCCATAGGATTGCGCTTATAATTACGAAAATTAATCGATTCTCTGTTCTCATGGTTATTTGTATGACTATTTTGGCATGTCCTATCCCGCCATGAATCTACTTCCTCCTGTAATTGTAATTCACGCCTACTAATCTCTTCTATTTTATTTTTATTGGTATTGATTTGACCTTCCATATTATTTAAATTGCCATAGACCCTTTCGAGTCGTTCGCCCATGTCTGTCTGTATTTGCTTAATACCTTCCTTATTCTCTTCCTGTACCTGATGTACTTCGTTTTTAATTTGCTCATTTTTTTCAACAGTTTCCTGTTGTATTTCTTCGACCAAAGTTTTATTCTCAATTTTTGTGTCATTAATTTTATTCTGTAATTCCTCACGAACCTGTACTATTGTTTCGTTAGTTTTTTCTAACCCTTCATTTGTTTTGGCTATTTATAATTTCCTTTCCTCATTATTTTGGTCCACCTTCTGGTTAATTGTCACATGAAGATTTTCAATTTTTTCATTAATCTGCCTTAAATTCTCTTCATGTATTTGTAGGATGTCTTCCTTCATTTGTTTTACACCCTCATCATTCCTATCTAACCTTTCGTGAATTTGGTTTAATCTTTCGTTCATTTGTTTTGAGGTTTCTTTATTTTCCTCATTTGTTTTATCGTATTTTTCCTCCAGCCTCTTTGAGTTTTCTTTATTTTCCTCATTTGTTTTATCTAATTTCTCCTCCAGTCTCTTTGAGTTTTCCTTAATTTCCTCATTGGTTTTATCGAATTTTACCAACAGTAGATTAAGCATTTCCTGTATATTCAAGTTTTCCTTTTGGTTGGGCTTATCGAATTGGTCCCCTTGGGCATCTTCTTCCATTACTCCCTTTTCTTTGTCCATAATAATTTCAGGTTCCGCTATTTCGTCTGTCTGTTGTTCTATTTCACTGTCTGTTATTAATTCTATTTCCTGTTCTTGTTCGTCTATTTCCTTCTCCGTTTCTCCTGCCCTAATGCTTGATCTTCCTCTGGTATGCATGTTTACTCTCCCACAGTTGCCTGCTCTGGTTAAGTAATATTAATATGGTTACAGTTACTTAACTTAAGCCCTACACAAGTTGAGCGCCAATTTGTAATAAGACGAGTACGTGCGTCTCGTTCGAGCCCCGCGATGGAAGCCAATTTGTAATAAATCGGATACGTACGGTCTAAATTCCCACTGTTGTATTTGTCAATTGTGTTGAATTAATTTAATTGTATAAATTCTCGGAAATATTTGGAGTTGTGGAATATATGGATGTACTCAATTAATGTTAACTTAACTCTTTAATAATTATCAGTGTTAGTGTGCCTAGAACTTAAATAACTTAAGATTTATTCTACAATTTCATCCAACCCTATTATGCCTTGAAGAGAGTTCTGTCTAATTTTATATTTTTACGCTCCCTCTTTGGTGTCAGATAATTCCGCTATAAGCGCTGTAGTATCGGCTCAACGAAACTTATAGGTTATTCGATGTTTGTATTAACCATTTATTCTCTACTTATTCAGTTACTTTTGTTCCAGTTCACTAAACCATACTCCAAATAACAAGGTGTGACAAATATATAAAGGTTCTTTATTTGTGTATTCAATTCACATTAACTCAGATATATTCTAATTAAAATATGTTGGGACTATAGATTCAGGTATCGATTGTTGATTATTTAATCCTTTGTTTATATTTGGTTATATATTATATTTGATTTGTATTTTATTTATTTCAGGGTGTGAAGGTTCTTGTAACTGTGGGGAAGACTAAAAATACATAATAAGAATGCAAGATTTACAAAAATTATGTGTTGTGTATTTAGTATGATTAATATAATATAACTTTACCAGTCTCTAACGAAGCAAATCATGTAAGCGGTTGATCGCTGAATTCGTTGTTCTGGTCAATTATGAAGTACAGTTTTCTTTCTTCAGTTTAATAAAAGTAATTCTTGTCCTGTCCACTTCGGAATACAGCTTCTGACTTGTTTTACAGCCCGATGGATGTTTCTTCTACACCGCCAGGATCCAAATAGGTTCTTCCTTCGGTTGAAGCAGTTAGTGTTGTTCCGTGTATTTGCAAGGTTATAATTTCTGGTGTTGTGAATATTATGAGTTGTGTTATTGTTAACTCTTTATATTTGATTACTATTTCATCAATTCCCTTCGGACATGGGACAGTCCAAGTTTCTTCTTGTAGAATTCGGTTATTTGTTCTCGATTATTATTTCATAATGTATCGTTATTTTATTAATCTGTGTTAGTGATAGATGTAAGTATTGTCATTGGAGTTTTATCTTTTTTATAATCGTATCTCTTGATTTCGAATATTACAATTCAATATATTCTTCTTGGGTTTTTTTAAATCATCACGTTCAGTTTTTTTCCAAAAGCAATTCTTGTTATTTTATAAATCAACAACCTTCTTCTTAATTTTTTCCATAGCAACCTATATTAATTTCCGCTTCCACATGTTTTGACTATATAGTGTTTCTTTCATATATTTTTTTGTCTATTCTTTGTCAATTTGCTGTCCTATCGGAATGTAATTTTACCGATAGCTGGTTTATTATTTTATACACATCTTCTATTGGTTTTTTGATAAAATTCCGTTTTTTCCTTTTTTATTATATTTAATCCACCTTCGATATTATTTTTTACCAATCGATATTATGGCATTATGGTATTATTATAATTTGTATAAATTTTATTAAATATTATTATTAACTTAATGTTTTTTCTTCTTTCTAGCTCTTCATAGTGCATTTATTAATTATTATTAATTGATGCATCTAACCTTTAAGTTATAAGTGTTTATTTAGTATTTTTGGCTGTTAGGCCTTTTATTGTAAATTGATCTACCTGTGGTTATGTCTGTTAGGCATCTATAGTCCCTTTTATATAAATTCGTACATACAATCAAAACTTAATTATTAACATTTGTATAAACAATTATTTTTCTACATCTAATAACAATTTTATCTTGATCTCTTGATCACATACAACAAAATTCGAATTTATGAACATTGGTTAACTGCCTCACACTTCATTCTATGACAGTCATTGAATAACACTATTTGTTTCATTATTTTTCATGAACTCAACACATATTTGATATAACATCACGTACACTTTATCATAACATTTTTGTCATAATATAATACTTTTTTAACACAAAATTCTTATCTGTTATTACCATAAATTACGTCATTGTTTCATTTTTCTGTTTTGTATTTTATTAAACATATATCATTAGCTATTATTTATTTTACAGATTCGTTTATTCTATTCAACACTACCTTGCATTCTTATTTAATTTTGTCTATGACTATAATTGTCATAATTGGGTCTCTGTTCTATTATGGGAATAAGTATCAATTTGTTTATCAATCTGTGAATCTTCTTTTATGTAACATAAATGCTATCGTTTTTGTTGCGTTACATCGTACATCTGAAGATGGAAACACTACTACATTGCTGATACTTCCCAAGGTAAACTATGTCTGACTGACGGGCAGGAAGCGAGAAAACACAATTTGTGTACATGTAACACGAGACTGAAACAAACAATGAGGACTGCAATTTGAAAGGATGGAAAGGACTACACGAGAAACAACATGCAGAGACAGGAAAACAACTAAATGGATACGAAAACAAACCAGAATGGATAATACTATTTACAGACCGAATAAAGTAAAATGGAGATAAGCAGGGCATTAGGCTAGGCGATAAAATAGCAGATGGTGACGAAGATTGCTAGAGTGAAGGCGGAAGGAGGCCAGAGGCCATTTACAAGATGCAAGGAGACCTGGTCGTCGAGTACTGTGGACCAAGGTATGGTCAGGTGAAAAACCAAAGTCCTAAAAACTATATAGGCTATATATAAACGTATGTATAAAAATAATATATAAGAACTCGGCACAGGCGATTGTCGTTTACGAACAAGAAATATGAATCACGTCTAAAAGGAATAGGAAAGGTTAACAGCGGTTTAAACGAATAACTGGAGCGGAAGCTGTAATTTAACGATACTTTTACACGGTTAGAAATGGTGATTAAGAAGACGGGCTGAAGTGGGTACAGATTTTATGGAAACCATCGAAGTAAAACAAAGTTGTTTGACCACTTAAACAGAACGCCCGAAATAAGGTGGACCAAGTAAACATGGAAATGGACAATTACAACAAGACCAACAAGAACCTTCAGACCAAAGGACCTAAACGTCCATAGAACAATGGTGAAGAAACTGCCTACAAACAGCAGGAGCCTCCAGAACACGATCGTGAAGACAAACGTCTTAGGTGGATGTTAGGATACGGTAGACGGTCGAAGTGTAAAATATATTATTTATTTTTCTGAGAGAGAGAGAGAGAGAGAGAGAGAGAGGAGAGAGAGAGAGAGAGAGAGAGAGAGAAAGGAGAGAGGAGGAGGGGAGGTGATAGGAGGGGGAGAGGGAGAGAGGGAGGAGAGAGAGAGAGATTTTACTCCTTCCAACATGTAAACGCCTGTTACAATCCGAAATAAATATAATTACAGGAAGATTTCAATTCCGTATTTTTAAACGTGTACGAATGTTTTGATGTATTTGCTCGTGCCAGTCAGGCTTACTGTAGTCCTATCACTTTCACACGCAGTATATGAACGACTGATCTTATTAGTTATCACATAATGAGTACGTCCATAGCGACTACAAGATTTATAACTTTAGACTCATTACTTTCCGTGTGACCTTTATCGATCGTCTATTGTTTTTCCCAGCCTTGGGTCTCCGTACAAGATCTAGGTTGAATTTCCTTTCTTCGCTTTTCTTCAGAGAGCCAGTACCCGTTATTATTCAGTTGGTATACTCCCAAGAAATGATTGCGTCCAAGATTCAAGGACGTCGTGTGCAAGAATTATTGTCAGCGATAAGTTATGTGTAGCAAATTAACTAAGCGTAATGCTAACGACGCGGCGGTGGTGGGGGTAATCGTGGGAAATATGCTACGTAGTGTGTACGGTGGGAGGCATTGTTTATCATGAATGGACGGTTTGTGGGCCCGTAATGAGATCGTGAGCAACTACAAAGAGAGAAAACTGGTGACGCTGGGAAACTACGTTGTGTGCACGCTCGCACACACGCGCACGTAGAATCTGGCGTCAAACTGTATCAATGACCTGAAGTAGCGCACATATGGTATTCCGTGTAGAATGGTGAATCTCAAACATTTTGGCTTCCCGGTACCCTTTCAGATTGTCTAAAGCAGTACGGTATCCCTGATTCTCCTTCGTTAGCAAAGGATTAGATTTGCTTTATATTAGATTTAAGAAACCTATAACCATCAATCGAAAAAGGTATTTGCGGAATAGCACAATGATCTACGGAACTGAGAATTAGTAGACAAAAACACACGAAAAAATAATCGCAATAGACATGGATTACTTAAAAGACCTTGTACGTTCAAAGGTTGGACAAAATTGTTAAAGAAGAGATTAAAGGAGAACGGGGATACAAGAGGATACAGTAAGCAGTCACCGAAGAGAGAAGACTGGCGTGGTATGGGCTCGTTATAACAGTCGACAAAAACTGATGGACAGGAAAAGTTAGAGATCTGAGCGATATGGAAGGGAGAGATGGAGGTAGGTTTGGAAGATCCTGCGAAGACCAAGTAGACAAGGCATTTGAAAGACGAGGTCTTGAAAAATGGAGTAGGCCTATAGCAAACAGCGGGATTGAGAGAAGGAAGACACCAAGAGCTGTAGACACCAATCCTAAACACACACTTTACGTACTGCAAACATCTGAATTTTATATGTTACAAAAGCGATCTTATTGCGAATGATATTACAACCATCTTCAATTTGTACAGATTTTTTCTTACACGTATGTCATCTAGCAGCATTATTGACAGACTACCACTGAACATGTGTGTTAATTATCGTTGACCATCGTTTACAGAATTAAAAATAATGCCGACTACTTTATAGTTGATATCTATGGGAAACTAGATGTAGGGACGAAACTGAGGGATGCACATGGGGGCAAATGCTCCGGGGGGCTGTTTATGAAGCGCGCCGATCGGCGGTGTTCGGGTAGTATGGCTGAAGGGGTGCCAGGGTGAGTCCTTGCCCCCGGTGAAATATGGTTCAGTATCACTCCAGACGAGATGCATTTACTTTTGGGAACGATCTAACATTACTTACTGCGAGCACATCACTGATGTGCCGGATAACTGCAGCTGTTAAAGACGATTTTTTCTGAGGAATGGGTAGTTGGTAGAAAATTCTAGACCACAGCATCAGGAGTTTTTGTTTTCTAGAGCCAGCATAAACAAAACAAAAGTAAAGCTTTTCCAGTTAATACCTGCATAGTGAAGCGCGACGGGAAAGGCATCAGCGCAGTGCTAAAAGGACAGTGAAATTAAACAATCTGCTAAGCGCCATATGACGGTACAGACAGGTCACTCATTACCACGCCTGTGGACTACATATCAGTGAATGTATCAGTCACGAGGACAGCGCTGCTACCACCGACCGGTTCACATTTTTTGTCCAGCGGCGGTGCAGTGGTTTATGTAACGTTGTTAATTGGCACCGGCTGAAAGTAGGTCTGCGTGACGGTGGCGGGGGCGGAGCGCGGAACGCAACTGCGACTTTCACTCTCTCGAGCGCACACACACACAACATAAATAATTAAAGTTTTATATCGTATCGTGTACTATCGTGATATAGTTCGTGTAACCTTGCTCTAGCTTAGCGCTGAGTGTCGCCCCGCTGCTTGAGCAACGTGTGTGAACGAACCCCCTCTGAGTACCATGCGTCTGTCATCATAAACACTAAACGTGCTTTTGAGTTTCCCTGCAAAGAGTTCTCACAGAACTATCTAATTTGCTCCTGTTTTCAACGGGAACAGGAAAAACGTGTGCGCTGTTTCACGCAGTACGTTAAATTCCAATACCAGTATAACACACGCACGCGCGCGAGCAAGGGCGTGTCGCTGCAGCCAGAGATGAGGCTTAGCCTCCATCCCTTTCGTCTCCATCAATTTCTGTCCCTGGATACCTCTCACCAGCCTTTAACATACGTCCTTTTTAAGATCGTCCTTCGCACCCTGTAATCACCGCTCCTTTAATCTTCCTCATTTTTTCGATCAGATAACATACCATTGCAATCTATCCAGTCGGATGGTGGTGGCCAGATCATTATATAGCTTATATAGTTCCTCATTGTGATGTATTTTCCATATCCCATTGATTTGGATTGGTCCATATATTCTCCTCAAAATTCTCCTTTCAAAGGTATTGACTATGTTAGTGGCTCGTTTATTCATAGTCCAACTCTTGCTGCCATATGTTATCACCGGTCTAAGCATAACTTTATATAATGTGACCTTGCACTGACAGTTAACAACTATATTCCTTGTCTTGAATATAGTTGTCAACGAAGCATATGCTCTATTTGCGGCCTGTATCCTTTTTCTTATTTTAATTATTTCTTCATTGTCTTCTGCAATCCAACATCCGAAATATTTAAACCGATTAACTATATCCAGGTTTATAGGTTCGATTTCAAAATGTTCAGGTTTCCTGGTTTTCCTTCGAGTGGTAATCATAACCTTATCTCTTCTGCTTCACCTTTGAGTTCCTGGAAGGTCTCTTTTTCTGTTCCATGGAAATAACTAACTAACTAACAATCACCACTGCACTGAGTGAGTATATAACAATTGTCTGACAGCTATGAATAAGTTAAATATCTGAACAAACTAAAGACAAACAATAAAGATATCATTATCTACAAAAAGCACGGCCTGTTTGATGATACATCTCAGAACTCACCGCCGCCAGAAAGTAATCAGTCTGCAGCGACGATCTGCCCGGTGGGCAGAGGTGTCTTGCGTGTGTTCACATGACAATGTCACGTTGTTACTGAACGAGGTCCGCGTATATGTATACGAGGTTTTCATGTATACGAATAAACATTATTCAAAACAGGTTCTTCTCCGTTGAGCAATTCTGCCATCACATTGTCAGAAACTGTTAGTAGGTAAGATTATGTTGCTAACTTGAAGCTTTCGATATGTGGTGCTGGAGGAAGGACTTAAGAATACCATGGGCGGAAAGAGTGATAAGGCGCTGAGGAGAGTGGCTGAAAAAAAAGAAGTTGATTGGATCCACTGTGGACAGAAGAAGAAATATGGTTGGTCGCCTGCTATGCCATTCAAACTGGTTCACCACCCTAATGGAGGGAATGGTCGAGGGGCATAGTGGGATTGGGAGACCCAGATAGGAGTACATGAATGGTGTTAAAGAAGGAAAACGGTATATGGTGATCAAGTTAAACTGTTTGAAATATGGAAAGATGACCTCGATAAGTACTGTACATGGTCAGTGATGTGGACAAGATTTGGGATTGCTCACTAGTGTAGACAAGTCTAAATGATGGCGGTGGAGCGAAGATGAAGATGGTAGTGATGATGATAATCAAAATTAACAGAATAGAACTGATCTCGCTTTTGTATTGTACCCATTTCCAAAAAAATTTATCATGACAATTGTTGCTCATACGAAATCTGAAAGCAGTGGTGATTGGTAAGAGTTTGCGTTTTGGCAAAAAAACGTGGATACCGATAAACCAGGCTCAAATTTCGTTACTCTGATGATTTCACCTCAACAATTGTATTACATAAAACAATCCTACAAAATAAAAGGTATAATTAAATGGTATCTTTTTGCTTTCATGTGCGTTATCGATTATTGCTGGAACCAGTTAAATCGTTTAGACTGCATAACAGTCTTTAGGTTTTGGCAGAGTCGAGTGTGGACTACTGAAAACGCCCCTCTCCTGTTATAACGACTTCGTGTGATTAATAACCTTGCTCGCTTGTGTCAACAAAACAGAGCGATTATGGGTACTTTTACTCCGTAAGGTCAGCGCAGTACTTTCATTTCTTCATTCTTTTTGGCTACGCTACGGCGGCGTTATGTAGCGTTTCATTAAAATGGATAATCTGTAATCATGTAGTGGAGGAATGCGACTGGTGACTTCAACATACTTAGTTGCGTCTGAGTTACGGTAACCTGAAAATGAAAGCTTTGTGCAGACATTATCAAACGGCCAGTGCAATCAATACTACGGACGCAGATCAAGTTAATATTATGTTGGATAAACTTTTACAGAGCACAATAAAATAAAAATTATTTATTTTCCACTCGAAATATTAAAAAAATATATAAAATGTAATTTTGTCATGAATCTAGAGTAAGGCTTACATAAACCTTTTTTATAAATAGTTAACATAAGTGAATGTATTTATGCGAACATATTTGGAAAGCTTTTAAATTTTCTCTGTGTGAGGGGTGGGGGGATGACTTCTTCCAGCGAAGTCGGTACAGCTTATGACACAATTATGATGGCACATTAATATCAATAGATATGAGAAGATTCATATTAGGCCTACTACTTAAGAAATTCGTTATCGCTTACAGAAAATGTATATTTGACACATTCCTACATGATACGCATTTTAAATAGATTAGAATAAATGTACGAAGTTGAACGTCAACAGTTTAGTCAGTAGCGTAGCGATAATTTTTTCATAGAGGATTATAGACTAACAGGTTTCCATTTTGGCCGGTTATTGATGATAAGCAGGGGGAGAAGTGTTGGCTGCAGTAGAAAATTCGTCAGCTTCAGCCTACTGTGTATGTTTTATCATGACCGTTAGACATAACTGCCAGCCTATATATTTACGTATAAGACCTTACTGGAGACCTGTCACTTGGCTACCACTGTTTTTAATAAAATAACTGTTTACACTGCTCCAATCGTACGGGGATGGACCCGAGCCTGACTTGGGTTGGGTTGGGTTCGAGGTTGGTGTCTGTGGTTTCGGCTGAGGGGCTCCGGTTCTGTGTCCGTCTTGGCGATGGTGCCGGCTGCTACTATCTGCTGTTAAATTCTAGATAGTGGATATTTCCGTAACCCGCGGAGGGTTAGAGCTGCATGTTTATAACCCAAGGGTACTGACTGTAACATCGTCACGCGCCTGGTCAGCGTTCAGAACAACAGCCTCCAGCTCGATGTAGAGGCAGGGATGGTATAAGCAGAGGGTCGAAATGAAACATCTCAGTTATCCTTTGAGTTTCTGCTCCATTCGTAAATATATATTTGAAAAACATCCTAGCTCAAAAAAACATTTCCTCTCCTCTAGAGAGCAGAAGAGGACGCAAGCAAATAAGTAAAGTTACTAAGAGATGTTACTGTTTATTTAAAAGTAATAATTACGTCAGTCGTCAGTGCAAGTATTTTGTTTTTTTTTCTAAACAAAATGGCAACCACATTGTTGGAAATGTACTTACTGTAAACGCAAATTTCTACATTGTCATGCACTATTTGCTCCCGTAACTACGGTACCTACAACGTTAGTTAACGCTAATGTTTGCAATTGATGTGTGACCTACTGTACCGGTGTAATACAATTCTGCGTTTTCTGTACGTTTCGAAACACGTATGTCTTACCTGTTGTTGCCAAATCAAACAACACCTCTACGTAATGCACACCGATTGTTATAATTCAAGCGAGTTTCCTTGCGGACATATTTAATTTCTTCAGTAACACAAACGATCGAAGATTTTTAATTTTACTTTAACATTATTATCACATCTTTAATCAGTAATTGTTATATTATATTGTTATTATTATTAAATTAATTTAAGTGGGCTATGCTACATTAATATCTGCTTTATTATTCTATTACATATCATAATATTTCGAACATTACCCTTCTTGATGTAGTTCTCAGGTGTAAATAACTTTTTACAACATCATATCTATGAATGCAAAAAAGAAATCGTCACAACTTACCGACAAAAAGATTTTAAGTACAAAAGGCTAGTATAGACCCACACAAACGAGTTGCCGTAAGAACACGGCGTACATGCAGTATCTATCAGTAGGCCTATAGTTTTACCCTATTACAGTTCACTTTGTTTGTATCTGCTCGAGTAGTGACCGACGAAATGTGGAGCCTATCAATCCCTCTCCCGCCAGCTGCAAGATGGGTTATAGTATTCGTTGAAACGACTGCTGGGTACGTTCGGGACTGTGGATGGAGTCGGACGACGAGACTCTTGGTCTGTGGACAGGCAGGAACGAAACTGTCCGGCGCTGCCGGGGTTGTGCGGAACCGTGCCGTAAACGACTCTGTGTGTACGAGGTCGTCCCGGGCAATCACCGTGGGATGAAAGATTGTAAATGGCATAGAATTATCAACATGACTATCGGGCGCCGTTCGCCTGGCATTCGCCGGTAAGGGCCAGAGGGTAAACTCCGCATATTTGAAAGGTTCAAACTTTACGGACAGGAACAGAGGACAATCGTGTGTATACCGCCGGACTAGATCCGGGGAGGGATGCCATCGTGTCACCTAGATGATGGTATTTCTGGCTATCCGGTGCTTAGACACTAATGAGGATCTCATTGGCCACGTACTACCTGGGCGGCAGCGTTCTTCAACTAAAGGACTACAAAAGTTGGTGTAACTACTTACTAAGGGCCTGAATGTGGGCAATTATTGGGAGCAAATTTATACAAATGTGAATATTAGTTTTTTATGTAACAGCATATTTTTCCATGCTTTAGTTTTTCTTTAACTGCTAATCAGAGGTTAAATTTGAACAAAACTCTCTCTAACTGAATAACGTAGTAGTAATGGCAGTAGTAGTTGCTGATTTTATGTAAACAGTATTTAAAGGAACTCTGGGATTTCAAGATGCAAGCTAAGAATAATTATGCTATAATTAGTATGATTAAGTTGTGTGGAAATTTTTTGGTGGTGACTTAGAAGAGGGGACAAGAAAAGAAGGATGCTGTTAGATGTTCAGAGAGAAAAGGAATAATCCATTATTGGAAAAACAGAAACGTAAGAACTCAATAGATCTCGTCGTGTGTCACGGATGGCGGAAACAAGATGAATAAAAGATACATTGAATGGACGAATTAAAATAAAAAGAAATGAAAGGCAAGAAAATAAGTTTGGGAGAGGACAACAAAGCCAAGACAATGTAGCGTGGAGCATAAACTCCCGATTGGAAGGTATGGTTATGTGTATCGGATTCTAGTAACAGCGCGCGCGCGCACACACACACAGAATATAAACAGTAATATTTTTGACATTACTAAATGGTATAGGGTTATGCATGAATGGTTACTAAATGGTTATGAGGTTTTTAATGTATCTAGGAATTAGAGTGTTTAATGGGCAACGAGAGACGACGTTTATCGAGACAGAAAAGTTTGAATTGAAATCGATAATGTCCCGTATTACGTTAGAGACAGCTGCGAAGTACACTTTATTATGTTTGTCTAAAAAAATTAGATTTATTCTTTATCCTCTGTCTATCCACACGAATGAAGAGGTGTCTGGGTACCGAACTGCCATATTGTTGTCCATCCATATTTTGAAACGCTTGACTCAACAGCAGTGGACTCACAGTGCTTTAACCACACGACATAAAATGAAAACACTTCCTCAAAATATATTGAAAAGGTTCTTCCTGGTGCAGCTATGCGTGTCTAAGACTGATATAATAGGAACATCCAATTCGTATTCGTGGTAAACTACGAGCTTCAGACAACTGTACTTTATGCCTACAGGACTTAGAATTACGTGGTTTTTACTTCACGATCCCACACATCTACTGACAATACCGTTCAGATTGGACCACGTTTCGAATTATCCAGAGAAGGCGATAGATCTTCTAAAAGCTAGAAATCTTTGAAAACATCGTAAAACGACGAGTGATATCAAAGACAACTTTTAACATGAGAGAAAGCTGTTAAATCGTATATTGCAAGGATAGTGAGTGACTTATATAATACAAATGTGACTTTCACAATTAAAAAATATCTACTACCACAGGAAGAGTTAGTTAAGAAAACTCAGAAGTCAGGTTTAAACAGTTTCCAAGCACATTCAACTATTTTTTGTACAATTAGACCTTCCTAAAATATAAAAATAATAACACGTAATTTACAGGCATTGCACAAATGCAATGCACAGAGAAGGGCATTGAAAATGCTTCAATAAATCTAAAAAATATACATATTTATGTTCATTCACCAATCAATGAATTCATTCTTCATTTACCAATGTACAGATTATAAGTTAAATGTAGCCGCATTCATAAGCAAATTTTATATGTGTACTACGTTATTGACAACAAAGAAGTAGTTTCTATGGAAACTCACCGGTCCCATTTTCGATCACGCACCAGCGGTTGTTTTCAAGCGTGCGACACGTCCTTACAAACATTTTCAATGTTAAAATAATTTTTAACAGATACATGTTGTTAAAATTTTATTAATTTGCTGAATTCTAAGCCAACAAAGAACTCATTTTGGATTACAGGCGTACAAAAGGGCAACGTCATAACTAACATAATATCAGAGCTATATGACGTATTTTATTTGGTGGTTACGGCATATAAAATTATAATCGATACGATTACGCTCAACAATAGTAAGGCAACGCTCAACAATGATGTCGTCATGACTGGGCGTAAAATGGAATAACAAATATTAAAATATGAATAAAACTTTCGATCGGTTTTAGTAATCAACTCGGCTGGACTGACCGCTGGCATTTGTGAACGTGACAGACTTTTGTTATGTAGTAGGCGCTATGTTCTGTGATACTTTCCCCTAGATATGTTTATTGGTCTCTCTCTCTCTCTCTCTCTCTCTCTCACACACACATCGTCTATGTTTCATTATGATTTTTTATATAACAACGTAAACGTAAGTGTTCGAATACGTGTTTTAATAACACATGCTGTCGCGGTATGTCTTTCTAGATTTTCTCTAATCGGATGGAACGCATAGTCATATACTCCAAAAATTACATGTATTTAAGTCTACAGCGATCTCCGCCGTTTTTCCGATTTCCATAGACCATACAGCGATTTCCGCCGTCTCATCATGTGTCCTCGAGCCTACTTTCTCCCATTTCCGAATCTATACTCTTTCTTTAGCTTTTCCTGGCCTTCTTCGGCCCTTGGGTCGAGTTACTTTAGTGACTCTTTTGGGATTGTCTGTTCGGTCATTCTTTGTACAAGGTCTAACCAAACTAATTATGTGTTTCTGATGTCATCTGTAGTAGTACACTTATCGGCCGTAATTTCCCTTCTCTGTTAGTCGGGTATTCGTTTCTGACTTTCCCGTCGCCAAAAACATTCTTCCGTTTCTTTTTGTGCAATTTATATTGCGTCTTCAGGAGTGTACTTTTGCGATTATGCTTCTTACGACACTGTTACAGACGGTTTTATATTTGCCTTTGAACATTTCAAAAATTATACACAAGGTAACTGGTATATATTGCGTGTATAAAACTGGTAAACAGGTATAAAACGTAAGTGAGAGAATGAGTGTGGTTGTTATCGAGCATCCCTAACTAATGCTGATATGTAGTGGCGTATCTAGAATTTGTCCTTTGGGGGGGGGGGGGTCCGAAGTCGAGTCCCCTTCATACAAAAGAATAAAAACAAGTTAAGACTAATCAACATTACTATCTTTAAAGTGGCTGGAAAACGTGTGATAAATCTTGAAACCAGTCCCATTTAGTCAGTTACAGTTACAATTCCTTTTAGTCAGACACTCTGCTAGATTTTGATAATTTTTTCAAATTTTTGATATTTTGTGAGCTCTGGAGTCCCAAAATTTTGTAGTTTCCAAACTTAACACTACACTCATATGTAAGTTAAATTGTGTTAAGTTACAGAAATATTACGCTCATATTTAAGTTAAATTCTCTGTAATTTGATATCCCATATGAATTTTTATCATAATTTTCATCCACTTTTTAGGGCGCGACGTTCATAAAATTTTAAATTTTCAAAAATAAACAGTATATTTAGATTGTGAAATTTCCCGTTAAGTTGATACCCCACATGGGCTTTTGCATTTTTTCACAATTTTAACCCCTACAGTTTTGCCTTCCACCCCCTTATTTTTAGAAGGATCAATCTAAAAAAAGATAGGGTTTTGTAGGTTAAAGGTATGTATGCGCACGCCAAGTTTCGGTTGATGTGTTCAAAATTTATCGAGATATATAGCCTACGCAAATGATAGACACGTGTCGAGTCAAAACTTAGAACAGACAGACAAGTGTCATACGGTGGAGTAAAAAACTGAAAACTTAATTATTATTATATTGAAAAAATCAATTATTATTACTGCATTGTGAAAGTCAATCTATAGTCGAAGTGCAGGACTATGTAACCACCTCCTCGCCGGCACCGAATATAACGTTTCAGAGTGAACAGTTACGCGATGATTCATACGTATCCGCAAAGCAGCTGAAGCTATAGCGCGTACTTTGTGTGTGTGTGTGTGTGTGTGTGTGTTGGGCGCGGTCACAATAATACGTAGGAAGGTTAATGTATATGTTTATGTAAATAGGAGCGGATATATTGTTCCCAAGGTTTGCGGGTTAACCGCCTTGGCGACTGTTTCCCGCTTTGTTAATTAGTCTGAGGAAGTTTGCAAGGAAGGTGCGTCAACCGATATATACTCGCATCAGTGTTTCGAATTTGATTTGCATATCCTAACCGTAATTTTTTTTAATGTGTGCCTAATAGTTATAAAGAGATAAAAACTTTAACAAGAATAACGTGGTTATATTAGAAGCTAATAACAGCACTTTTTTCGGTTTTGACGCACCGATCCTGGCAGTGTGATTTTTGACAGATTTAATCCTGATATCCTGAATGTGAAGTGCCTTAGCGTGATGAGAGGTCGTCGTTCGCAATGTATTGACACAAAAATCAGTGCCTTCCGTGATAAAGATGTCAGCCTGTAACAGCAATTCAAAAGATCGACAAATTTTTTAAGAGAACAAAACCTGATCGCTATTCCAATGGGTTTGTAAAATACAAAACCTAAACGCGATTACTAACCCCCTGTACGATGTGGAAGGATCAAACAAAAATCGCTACAGTAAGCGGTGTCAAGTCCTAAGCCTTGAAAAATGCTTAGATCACTTGACACACTCGTTTATGACTGAATTCCGCACAAAGTAGTGCAACACGAAAATCTTGCACTCACTCGCACAATGGATGTTTTTATTTCGCTTCAACCAGTAGATCGTTTTAGCAGTCAGGTTGACATGTTATTTCACTCATTACATGTCATAGACAATTGACTTCCTACAGTGTTACATTATGTAGCTTTCTAAAAGCACATGAACTACATGCTACATGTACGATGGTTTTATTTAACTACTGGACTTTGTGGTAAGCAGTTTCAAACTTCAGACCAAACTTTATTTTCTCGTGGTCTTATCCCATATGTATTAGCCTCAATTCAATAACAGGCTAACTCTATTAATTAAGAACAGATATTTCCGTGAATGAAGAATATATGTTTCAGCAGACTTATAATTCGTATGACATACATACATGCGAATCCGTGTCCCAGAGTATTCGTAAATAGAGAACATTAATGTGTATTGTGAACAATACAGCGGCGTAGGCAGGAATTTTCCGTGGGGCGGATGTTGACTAAGATTTGTCTATTGTGGGGGGGGGGGGGGGAGGTTGTAGAAATTTTCCATGGTGGCAAATGATTGATGATAAACTATGAGGGACAGAGGTGTTGATGGTAGTATTCGCCATTTACCAGCGTACCATGAATGTTTACGTGAAGCTGATACTGTCAGGTTGCAGATTTTACATATACTACTCCACTAACGACTTATTCAATGGAGACGGGTTTGTAAATTTCTGTAACCCCCCTGGATATGCCTCTAGAACGCTTCCCAACGGTTAATTACGCTGCCCCCTCCCCTTTATCACACTCGCTATCTTGATTTATTGTTCACTGACGTTGTACTCAACAAAAATGTTTGGATGCGACCGCAGACATGAGAATAATGAATTCGCATCACGTTCCGTACTCTGGGATACGTTCCGCTTTGATGGCTGTACTCCAAATAAAAAAACGCGTTTATACCAAATCTAATGTCGAGGACCCCCTATAAGTTACATACATTTACTTTACGTGTATACACCTTTTACTGAGCATTCTTGAAATGTTTTGCAAAATAGCAAAATAGGCCTATGTATAAGCCTAGACATGATAGTATCCAGTAGATTTCTTTAATAGAGCTGTGAATGTAGCCTCCAACGTAGGATGAAGTTGTAACACAAGAATGTAGAACTACTGTAAATGTGAAAGACACATACTTATATTTAAAAAACATTAGATTAGCAGACAGTATGTCTACCAAAATTCATACTTAACATATATATCAATGAGTACATTTAAAAGGATTTTATTTATTTGAACTAAATATTTCTGTGAAACTTCAGCGAGGGGGAACTGCAAACCTTCTGTCAACTCCTTGAGTATAACTTTAGACACAGGCATTGAAACCTTTTTTGTTTTCCTTCGACGCCTTCTTATACTTTTTCTATCCTTCCAGTATTAGGCACGAGTGTTTCATAGCCATGTTCATAACCTCATTCTACTTCTTCGCCCCATTAAATTATACATTATAGATGTCCGAACTATTTCCTCTAGATGTGTGCATATTACGTGGTCGCTCCATCTTTCTTTGTACTGTGTTACTATTTCTGTGCTTCATTGTACTCCTAAAGCTTGCATAGATTGTAATTTTGTATCTTATTATTGTGTCTACATGAACAGACTGTAGCGAACGTTAATGTCATTATGGCATAAATATGCTTTTAATATTGTAACACTGGTCGTGTCATTCTCAATGTTAAATAACCTTACTGAATAAACAATCTAATCTGACCTGGAGCGCATATTTGTTCCGAACGCTATTAGCTACATAAAAGATATAAATTTAATCAATAAACCTTCACTGAGAGAAAACCTATTACTTTCACTGGAACGCATTATTATTTATTATTCCCGCTTTAGTGTATTACTTTTAATAATTGTTACGTACTAGAATACTTTGTACAAATACCATACACCTGAGTTCGTATAGAGGGATCTGAAA
This sequence comes from Magicicada septendecula, assembly GCA_034769895.1. NCBI lineage: Eukaryota > Metazoa > Arthropoda > Insecta > Hemiptera > Cicadidae > Magicicada > Magicicada septendecula. The sequence continues at coordinate 278,250,981 of CM068372.1, forward strand.
CTATATGTAGCTTACGTATATTAGGCCTATAATTTTAAATGAAATGCGAATATATGTTTTCTGTTAGTTTTGCGCACTTCTGCTTTCTGAACTCAGTTAAAAATCTTCTATGATGAGTTCGATTAGAGGTTTATACTTAAAGTAATAAGTTGATATCTTATACCACATATAATGGAGAGAATTTCTTATTTAACGGTGTTTGAAACGGAATACGAGAATTTCTATTACAGAACAGACATGTTACCAACAAGTTCTGGAGTTTTTAAACGTTTGTTAAGAGCAGTTTATGATATAAACAATTTTTCTGCTGTTCTTATATTATTTCTTATTGTACTTTCTTATTTCTTAGTGCTGTGTACATTATTTCTTATTATAAGAGCTTAAAAATAGATTGTAGACATGTACTACATTTTATAATGCTTTATTTATAATAATATCAGAAGTTCTTTGTAACGTCTCATCAAAACAAAGCGTTACACATAGTTAGAATTTCGTAAACAGTACCTAATCTGAATGACACACTTACGAATATCGACCGTGTTTTTACTTTCTTTGGCTAAGTGTGTGTACACAAAAGAGGTGTATCACGACTGCGTTAGTTTGATTACGTCACTACAGAGGTCGCAACCCCGTCACGACGTGATAGTCTTCGCTGAGCACACGAAATTGACATTTAAAAAAGTCTTCCTCTTTCTTTTCGTTCGTCTTCATCAATTATTTCATAACACGCATAACGTTTCGGGCTTAGTTTTTGTCAATAACAAAATGTTAACGAGATCCGAGAATGGCACGTTGTAAACAAACACGGACCATAGAGGTCGTTTCGAAGCAAATTACCAATTAAAGAATTAACGTTATTGTTAAATGGCGGTAACAGATAATTTTATAATCGGCGGGAACCGCATGCACAGTTTACCGAAATACACAAAATAAATTGTTCCCACCACGGTGAGTGTGTGTCTGCCATATAGCATGCCAAAATACATAGTTCGTTTGAACAATGTGTGTTAGCAAGTAATGACCTTCGCACTACCCATTAGATATGTTCACATTTACTTAGGATTAAAAAACAGTATGGCCACGCGTTTTATAAAAGCCTTGACATTTTATAAAAATTATGGAAGTAAGTTGATAAACTTCTGTGGGATCTAGTGATCAACGTTCTCGCTTAGGGTGTGAGAGGATGCGGGTTCGAGTTCTGCGGGAGGCCTCTGCGGGTAGCGGGAACATTCAGCGCCTCCTGGGGGAGATCAGAAGGCTGAACATTACGGCTAGGTGGAAGAATTTCTTGGCCAATTCTTTCCAGTTCGTTTTCGTATTATTTCGATGGTTTATATTATTATTATTAGGTCATCATATTTAACGACGCTCTAAGGCCTCAGGTGGTCACTCAGCAATACATTCGCCGTATGCTGGAATATTACATTGTCACATGTGTGTAGGGCTTAATTGAAAACCTGACTCAGTCGGTTAGCTGGCGATTCTAAGATAAGCGTATTATCACTTGTATTCTTCAGAAACAGAAAAAAATCCTCTACTTAAGAATTTTGTGTTCGTAACTTCAAAAAACGGAGTACTGCCGACGTTCGTGGAACAGTACATTTAAGTCCTATATAAGTAGTCGAACGAGTATTCTCTGGGTTAAAAATAAGAAAATTTGCAGCACTTTGGCTGACATACACAAAAACTGATTAAAAATACATTTTGTTAAATAAATACGTCTAGTACCAGTTTATTTAAAATTGACGTTTAACTATTCTAGAGTATTGCCGGCTCTGGTTGTATGACTTGCTTTGTCGAAGTTATTTAAAAAAATAACTTGTAGCTCATCTTTTTTTAGCCCATTGTTGTTTTGTAGAACATACGAGTGGTATCGCGCACATCTGCCGATACTTAGGCCTAATAATGTTTAATTGGTTGTGTCTTGTTTGAAAATAAGCCAGCGACTTCTCCATTATACAGAAACCTCTTTGAAGTTGTTTTTTAGTACATTCCTTTGATTGCTCTTCCTCAATTTTATCATCGTTCGCCTCTTCTTCTTGTGCTTTTATTGTACATTAGTTCTTAATTCATTGGCTCATGCGAGTGACTTTCAAGAAGCTGATGAATATCTTCAGCTTCCAGTTCCATATTCATTGAGTTATTCAGACCTACAATATTGTTTATTACTTCTGGTTCATCTGCCTTAACAGCAATGTAAATTATAACCGAGTTCATAGGCTTTCACGACCTAATAGCCTCGTTCTTCAAACATGAAACACGGTCTAATGGTCTGGCATTCAACCGTTTCAATAATAATGTAATTTGTACTTCCATTCAAAAGAGAGGACATAATTACTTCAACAAGCCGCCGTTGATATATGATGTTTTAATTTTAGACTATGAAACACGTTTTTTTATAAATGGAACACATCATACTCTACAAAATTCTTAAAGAGTTAAGTTGTTTTGCCGTATGTTGATTTGATAATTCCTTGCTTGAATGTGAGTCTGAAGAGCTTCCGAAATTTCAAGTCTGGAAAGAGTGCTTTGTTGGCCTGTTCAAAAGCTCTTATGTGGAAAATTCATAAGCTTCGGACTTTCTGTTTAATCTTAACAGGTTTCTATTTACAGGTATTCACGCGATTTGAATTTAATAATAAACGCCTGGGCGCTATGGTGATTAGCAAACTTGGGCTTTCGCGATTGGTGTCCCGAATTGCATCTATTAAGGTATAGTATTTGATTGATGAAATCACGTGTCCATCTGGACTATTTGTGTGTCCAGCTCTTCAACAGTCTGATGTGGGAATCGAAATCATGTCGCCAGTGGCAATCTAACGCATTGATGACGCACAACGGTCGCTGCATAACACAATAATTATCTGTACTTTAATTTACAGACGTAAAGGAGGTGATATGCTTTCGAATACTATAATTTATTATATAACAAGCCTTACGTAACTGGACGAGAATGGAGACGAATACGAATTGTAATTAAGTTTAAGAGATAATTCAGTGTCACGTCAGTGGCGTGAGTGATTATCGTAATTACCAGTACTTCGACTGGTACGCGACTGTATTGTTCTCGAAAATTGATCGTTAACAACGAAAACCCACGCAGCCTCGCTTTTACTGGTTTCTCTTATGCAAATATGTTTCCGTAACAAAAGAATTATCAAATTAAAAGTAAGAACGTGTGTAAATAAATAAATAAATAAACAATTACAAATTATCCACGGTCTCCTACGACACAAGGTCTGTGCTAATGTTAGGTGAAATTGACGAATTACTCACGTTTAACGTTGAGATAAACCGTTTTTTGTTCAAGAAAAACTCCCTCACAATGTCACCGGATTCTGACGGAGAGTCCGATGTATTAGATTTGGCGAACATGCTAGAGCAGTTTTTCTGAACTGCGGGGCCCTGGTCGCGAGAGGTTCTCTTTAAAGTTTTCGTTTTATTTTGATAAACACTTTTAATGAATGAATACGTCATAGAACACATTCTGAGAAGAAAAATATCTGTAGAGTGTCGAAAAATTCAGACCATGAATGTCTATAGTAGCTCTGCATCCATAGTATCCAATTTCAACCTCAGTTACTCATTTAAATGTTTATATTTTTCATCATAATATAAATGACTTATTAATCCTCTTTATTATTATGCTATAATTACTAACTAATATTTATGTTAGATCAACGCTTGGTTCTTAAAGAAATGTGAAAGACATTTACGAGTAATTTTGTTGCGATCGGAGTCTTCTTCTTGTGAAGAAAGGAATTACCACAACGCTGCCTCACAAAGGTTGAAAGGTTGGAAACTACTACCATGGTCTTGCTACGCTAGCCTGTCAATGCATTATTAATAGGCTATTTTTCACATTAGCACAACATCGTATACAAGTGAAAGCTATTCTTCAACTTTCAAGGTTACAATTAACTTAAATAATTTTAATGCTTATTATTTTTAATTAACGAAATAGCAAATTAATAACTTATGTAATCCCTGATGTTTTATATTATTACGAGTAGTCGTTTCTATTTAATAGCGATGTTTACTTAATATGAATTTCCTGAGCCGATTTAAGCGTAAGGATTACAGTAAGATGCCATTTTAAAAATTGTGTGTAAATTTCTGAACTATAATAATTTATAGTGATTTCTTTATTACAGTGCTTGGATTTCACTTATCAACATTTCGCTTTGTCCTCTTGAGCCTTCTAATTCCATACGGATGGAGGAGTTGAAGGGCTTCTGTACTTGTGCATTTATGGAATGTCTTTGCACAGCTCGCTTGATTTCTTCAATCACAGTCAGCATGGCCAAACCTGTCTAGGCGTCAGTACCTCTGGTACAGAGAGACAATTCTGCATACTAACTTAAAAAACTCTATACTTAATTAAGGGGATAAATTAATTAATTCTCCTAAAAACCAGACGGTTCTAAAACAGGAGGAAAATAAGGTATACAAACGAAGGATGTATAAGAAACAGTATACACAAATTCGAATTAAAAATCGTAAGTTATACGCGAACTAGAATTCGTTTATAATCACATAATATAACTTTTCGTGTCGTGGAAAAACTGATGGTGTGACGAAAACGGTATGGGACGATATTTTCAGAGCGTCAGACTGCATAAGTATACAAATAACGGCTAATTTGAGAAGATAGTTTCTAAAAGCTCTTAACAGTTTAAGAACATTACAGCATTTTCACCAACTAATATCTGGCAAATACCTGACAAACAGTCTAAACGTCTGTCTTCTGTCTGTGCACTCTCTGTCACACACACACGCGCGCGCGCGCGCGCGCAGTGTTGATGAAAGTGGAATCAAGTAAAAAACAAAATTTATGTCAAACGCTTTCTACTTGAAATTAGCGTGCCAATAAACGATGCCTGGTGAATGCACCAGGCGTCTTTGTTTTACGAAGACCAAGGTTTGATGAATTTTGTAAATTGGTAATACTTAAAAGAAAATTCAAATAAAAATCGAAAGAAAGTATGGGAACGTCAGGTGACACTAAGCAGACAGTACTGCTAACGATGATTTATGACGTAACTACAGGAGTGACCGACTGGAAGCGTTGTTAGAACCGTTAATTATCGTTTACGTTCCGGTAGAGGAGTCGACGGGAAAACGCTGAATTGTTTATTGTCTGTGTTTTACCGCTGTCGGGTTTCTCTTGTCAGTCGTCGACACCAGATACAGTACAGTACACGCATACTTTTGCAGACTACCATCACTGAACAGATGACGCACAGGCTAAACAGCGAGTCTCAATCTCACTGCCTACGAATTAGGACTACCTTATTCCGTCCCATTTCTTGGAGAAGGAAAAGAAACAACTAAAAATATCTGTGCAATTCTGACTTTCAACAGAATGGCAATACGCGTGGAGGAAAAAATCCTTACGTATAAAGAGAAAACTAATGAAAGTTATGCGTTATATCATAAACACAAAGCTTACTTTGATTATGACAGGTGTAACTAAACGTGTTGTGTGTTTACTAATATATAAATATGTGTATGTGTAGAAATAAAATGGTTTATTAAAAAAAATCGTTTTAATTAAAATTTTTTTTTATATAATTAATTAAAAACAATTAATTAATTAAGTTTCGTGGTGTTCCGAAATGTTTATCACTTATTTTAATTGTTTTATAGACTTTTGTGTATTTGTTAAAACCTCTAGCCACTTATAGAATTGTCTCCAATAACAATCGATACTTGTGTTTACTTTCTGTTTGGAGGTTATCTTCCTTCTGGTGGTGAGATTCTTGTAGTTAGTTCTTTTTAATTGAAGTATTATGTTAGTTATCTATATTAGAAATGAAAAACTGTTTAAATAGGAAATATATTAATAATTTTATTGACAATTAGTTATCTTGACTCTTGTCGATATGTAAATCGATTCTCAGGGTATCGTTTGAATTATTACAAATTTTTTATATAGGTTCTTTGAACAGCTATGTTAGGGAAAGTCAGAGAACTAGGGCAAAGATTGAAAAGTATAACATTACAAGGTAAATTCTTAAAATTAACAGTACATATATCAGATTCAAAGTATAGAAATAAATAAATATGTTGCGAACCGTCCTGTAGGCAGAAAGAGGCTGTGTTGATTTGAGTTGTGGGTAATCAGCAATGGACGCCGATGAAACTGAAAGTCGTCACCTCGCAGTTTTGGCGTTCAAATAAAGATGTTTTCCTTATGAATTTACGTCCTGGTAGCTGCAATTCTTCCTTCTTGTGTTGGTGGAGTGTCACTGGTTCAGTTTTGGTGTTGTGTTCGGAAAAATAGTGTAGATTTAAGTCAGATTCACTTTTGTCGGTTAGTCATATGTTAGGCACTTTTGTGGTTAAGTGTTATTACTGTTTTAATGGGTTTAAATGTTATTTCCACTGGTGTTCTGTGCTGTATAATGTTAGTTCAGTGTTGGTATATGTTTATTTCACTGTGTTGAACTTTAAAAATGTTTTTTACCGAAACTCTCGATTTTCACTTTCGGCTCAGACAATTATTCGCCATTACGGTATTCGTAACTAGGTTAAGATAGGTAAATTGCTCGTGTCAAGTGTCCCGTACACTGTTCAATAATTAACTAACTCACTTCCTTCATCTCCGACTAAAGTCTTAGCCAAAGCAATATTATTCATTCCATTGTTCAAATTTTATTTTGCATCCTGTGCATGTAATAAAGTTACATTATATAACTGATTATACTGTACTTTGGTTATTCTTCAAATTTATTAGCTAGTAGTTACTTAATTTTATCCTTCAGTTCATTCTGCGTAATTTGATACCAAATAATGCCGTTTTATTAAGTTTTTGATCTAAAAATGATATTTTTTTCCTTCATTTTGTAATTTCTAAGTCCTAAGGTCTAACTTCCTGTTCTTTTCCAAATTCTGCCATTACCAAGTTATATTAATGATTATTAAATCTCATATTGTAATAAAAGGTTTATATTCCCTTAATTTCTTGCAATTAGATGAATTGGTTAAGTTTTAAAATATTATGTTGGAATATATGACTCCCCTCTCCAAATTTTTGAGTTCTGTCATTTCCATTTTTATCAATAATTCTGGCTATAATTTTACAAAATCTTTCTTAGTTATATTTCTTATTACATGGCTTTGTTTCTGATTTACATTATCTAAATCCCTTCAGTTTAAATGTATTTATGTACTTAGTTTCTCAGTTTTGATGATGTTTAGTTTTTAACATTTTGCCTAGATTCCTAACAGTTTTTACATACAAATTTTTATAAATAATACATATTGAGTTATACCCTCTCTGACTTTCATTGATATTGTAACATAAATTAAACATTTTCTTCTTTTAAACAAAATAACAATTAGTGTATGTTTCATACTATCAACATATAACAAATAATTCCAATTAATAGTTGTCTTTAACAAATCAGACACTTTTTATATTCAAAAATTAATAATGATACATAACAAATATCATATATAAAGAATGTTGTTCCATTCTAACATCTTAATTAGTTATTAACAATAATACCTATAATAAATATTTTAGAATTAAAGAATGTTAGTGGTTCTGACCTGTTTAAAATTGCTTATCCCTAATACATTTTTACATATCTTATTCTACATAAACAAAACCTTATTTACTATAATCTTATACTCTATAGTCCTTATATTAAGTTTTATGAACAGTTTTTATCTGTTTTTAATTGGGTTTTGGGTAATTGTACCCTGTCACTTCATTTTTTATTCTGTGCCTGCTCTTGTTTTATAAACCATTCTAATGAATGTCATTTAAATAGATTGGCAGTTCTTTACTAAAACACGTGTATTATATTATTTTTGAACATTAAGTCACTTCAAAGTTGTATCATTTCATTATTTACTTAGTTTGTGAATACCAATAATGAAGCATAAGGTTCATTTTTTATAGTACTAAAACTTGCACTGGTTCTCTTTACATTCCTTGATTCTATTTCTAAATGGTTATATTAGTCTTACTAAAATCAAGAAATCTATTTGTAGATGATAATGAAGATTTGTTCTTTGTTATTATATTATTATTTCACCTTGGTCCACTTTAAACTCCTACTCTATACACTTTTGGCTTATATCTATTGTACATGTGGGTTTTTGCATTGATACTTTGTTATAGTTTATTATTATTATTATATTTATTTATTTTGGGGTATGGGTTTTTTTTACAAGAGCATTCCTTCTTCTTGTCGATGCTGTCTTCTTCTTGTTTCTCTATTGATGTCTTCTTTTCTTCTGGTTTCTTATAATCGTATTTTCTTCATCTTCTTGTGGATGTCATCGGGTTTTTGGGTTTCTTCTTCACCTACTCTTCTTGTTTCATACAAATGCGGTAGATCTTGCCTTGTTCTGGGTTTCTTCCTTATCTACTCTTCTGGTCTCATACAACAGATTTTCTTCTCTTTGTTGTGGGTTTAGTTATGTTCTGGGTATCTTCCTTGCCTACTCCTAACCTTCCTGGGTATTATATTTTTTCACCTTTTTAGTTATTACAATTGGTTTTGATGATTCTTCACTTGTAACATTTATTTTATCTTAAATCAATGATTGTACTGCACGGTGGTTCTTAATTAATTCTTTATTATATTGCTTTCTTCGGATTTAAACATGTTATTACTTTATTTTAATGATAAATTTACCATTCATTTTTATGGGCTTATCTGTCATGCTACACAGGTTATCATGGTAGTCGCTTATCATTTGTGTCACTGAAGTTTATTTCACTATATTTTCTAGTGATAGAGAAATGGGTGGAAAAAATTACTAAATAAAACCAGAATTACTAAACTAGCCTTACAATGAAAAGCACGCTCTCATGAAGTCGGATACAGATGTTACAAAATATTGTTTTGATTGCAACCCGAGCGGAAGTACAAAACATTGGTTGAGAAAGATCGCTCATCAGAGGTATGGAGAAGAAGGGCGGGTATGGTTGGAGTTAAAGAAGTCACCCATTGCATCAAAATAGAGTAATATGATGGAAGGCTCTTTGTTCTTAACTACTAACTAACTATAGGTCGTAAGGATATACTCAACATATCGCCAGCAACTCATGACGAGACACCAGCAATTCATGTGAGCGATAAAATATCATATTGTTAGAACATCCACGCTACTAACGCCCCATGTAACTTTCTTACTTTCCAAAAAATAAAAGAAACAATGAAAGGGACGCGTTTATGGCGCTGATGGTATTACGAACAACAATACAACGGCAGCTGTGAAGCGATTCTACAAAACCGCTTCCGATGATGATTTGAATGGTTGGACTAGGCGCTAGCAGCGGTGTATCTTTAGGAGATTACTTTGAAGTGAACTACAGTAATATTCAGTCATAAGTTACGTAGAAACTGTAGCCTGGATAGTGAACAATTTAATATTATACACAGTTTACATAGAAAGTATTAAGTTACGTCGTTGACGCGTTTTGGTTCATCTGGAACAATGATGTCCACGAGAGGACGTCGTCATGAGACTGTCGAGAAACAAAAGTTTCTAAGTACAACGCTGAACGAATTCATCACTGTGAAAACAATTGAAGCCATACAACTGTGTTCACAACTGGTGTAAATGTGGACAAATTAAGTCAAAACGCATTACGATACTATGATAACGTCTTATATATAAGTTAAATAGTAATATTTGAGTTATTGTGATCAATATTGCATGTCAGTCAAAATTGGCTATGTTGATTTCATATAAATTTCTAATTATGCTTTACATTGCAGCAATTTTGTGAAGTTAATTGCCAGGCTTCATATTAAACTGTATTTGAATAAGATAATGAATTAAATCTTTGTTAAGAAGCTTTATTAGTAGTTGTTATTAGTAGTTAATATTAATTGACTTATGGGTTATCGCATTTTTTATAACAATTTAGTAAACATTAACACATCACTCAGTCCAACATGGTTCCAATATTATTTCTTAAAGTGAGTTCCATAAATTTTGCAGACAAATTATGAAGCAAATATCATATTCTTAACGTATTACAGATATAGCACACGCACATTACAGATACTTATCAAATATAGGTCAATACAATGATGAAATGCTTTGTGAATGTATATGCGATTAGTCAATCCATTAAACGCTGGTAGAACAACTTAAAAACATGATATTTACAAAAGTCAGCAATGTTTAGCCCATTTTGGTCACTGTAAAATACAGACAAACCTAAAGAATATGAATTAACACGGTTAAATAATTAAGGAGTAGCAGTTTTAACGATGTACTTACTCATTTTGCACCTTAATTACGGCATAAATCAAATAAAATGTAATAATTTTCTGAACGTGGTGAGTGTTCGTGTACATTAGAAATGAATTTAGCTTTTCAGAGAATTTAGCCAAACAGTTCAAAGAATTGTAAACTATAATTCAATGCTGACAGTCGAGTTCGAATTGAAGGTCAGAGGGAGGGAATTTAAAGATGCAAACAACAGGAACAGACCAACACAATGTCGAGTTGATGGTTCGGCGAACTCTGTGTAAGGATCCGGCTTAGTTCTGATATTATTATTATTATTTGTATTACTGTGTGGACAAATAAGGCGAGGCGTCCGTCCGAACTGTGTCCTGTTGATGACTCAACGGGATTGGTGGAAACCAGACGAGTCGTTACACCTACTGTACTCACCAGTGACCTTATGCTAATATGGTCGCTCAAAGATTGTGTTGTCGTTAGCCGCAGTTGTTTACGGCCGAATCAGAACTGACCAGTGACGACGACGCTCTGGGCTGTGCGGTTGTGCGTCGCAGAGACGAACCGCTCGATATCTGAGTTCGGAGCTATCTTCTGGAGCTCCTGCCTCGTGGCCCTGCCCAAGTAGGGCGTGTGCTCTATAGCAGGGCGATTCTCGGCTGTTGTGCTAGCCTACACTAGCGCAGTATACACCGAGGGCGTTTCCACGAATCACCTGGACGTATACGGTACCTGCCCAGCCCAGCCACTAGAGGATTGTCTGGAAACCTCGCCGTACGTGCATACAATTTGCGTGCAAGCCGCCTGAATGTTTCGTCTAAGGAGCGGACGCCAAGTCCTCTCCTTAGAAGGCGTGATGAGAAGCGTCAGGGGACTTTGGCCGCTAGCCGAAGACCCCTGTCGAGGACGCTCTGCAACTTCTTTTTATGCATTGCGGCGAGGTAACCCCAAACCGGGCAAGCGTAGGTAATGACCGGCAGCAGATACGCGCCGACGATCATCGTGCCCAATTTCCTGGTCATGGCTGGAACTGACCAGTTTCTTAATTCGAACGTTATATATATAACATCTTGTAGATTTTAAGTTATAAAATTCTTAGAGAACAATTCGATAGGACTGGTAGAAGGTTAGTTTATTTCGTTCCCTCCTTTTTCACCATATTTTATAACATCTCCACTTCTCACCAACACACATACATATTTAAAACAAATATATAAGAAGAAAATACAAAATCAGAAAACATTCAAAGAGACTAGCAGACAATGGGCAAATACCGAGAGAGTGCTGGCGACAGTCAGACGGGGGTTGTAGTATTATGTATGTATAATTAATATTTTGTGAATGGCTACCAAATGACACACACATGCAATAGGTCAAAGATTCGACGAATCCTTGACATTTACAAGTTAGAGATTGTTAGCCACATACGAAGCAAGAAATTCGTATTCATTAATTAATTATTCTCGAAGAAGAAGAAAAGTTTGTGTATTGTGTATCCCTTCCATAGAAAGAATTCTCCCGTTTTAGCACGAGTTCAACATTAAATTAAGCTTGCATTCACCATCTTTTTCATATCGATGTTTGGGCGGATAGTTTACATTTGTGTGAAATTCCCTTGTTTTCCGCCACTTTTTTCGTTTGACTGTGCGAGGGCCAGCTCCAAGATAGGGGAGTTCTACAACTACACAACCCTAGTGTTTTGAATCTCCGTACTCCAACGATTGCCGTGTTTATGTCCGAGGAGCTCAACAACATTCTTATCTTGGGAGAAACTCTTGTTTGCATTCACATATTAAACTGTCAAGGAAGCCATTGTCTTTAGTGGTCGTCCGATTGTTAGCTAGTACTTCTCGTTTCCTTGATCATTCTATCCACCGAATTTGGTGTAGCATCACCAATAATATTCCTTCTACCACTGACTACGTTATCCTAGCCAACACTTCTCATACATTTCCATTTACGTTATAGGACATTCAGTATATCTTATTCAACTCATTCATTGCGGTAGCAAGGGATGATGGACACATGAAATACAATTCAATAATCTCATATCGGAATTGAGTTATGTGTACTGTCACACAGCTAACGGGTAGAAAATAGATATTTGTAGACAACAATGTCCGACTTGGCTGACTTTTTTTTATATGACCTTAATGGCCTTTAGATAAATGAGACCTTTAAAGACAAACTGTTTATGTCTAATGTTCATATGTCGTTCAAAACTGTCTACGCTTGAAGCTAAAAATACAGATTTTTGTCGTTTAGGTAATATCCAACAGAAATTCAATGACCTGTGCGGTCAAGGCAGGCGTCTGATGATCTAAGTCCCTACTCTTTCGTTTTTTCTGTTCATCTTGGCTTCTTTCTGTTACAAGAAAGACGCATGTCCTTGTGTTTGCCTTTCTTTCGTTTTCTTGACTGTCTCTCTGTCTCTTTCAATACGGTATGTATCTGTCTTTCCTGATGTTATATCGGGCTTTTTCTTGAGAAAGGAAAATGACACACACACGCGCGCTCACACGACGCACGCACGTATAAGGTATTTATGTGACATATACTGACACATAATATTTATTAAAATAAATAAAATATTCAAAACCAACAGTATAGGTAACAATCTACTGTCACAAAGTCGAAATTCTATGTTCATGGTCTGGAAATATAGACCTATATGACCCAGGTGTGTGGGTAGACCCAGGAAGACCAGAAAGAGATGGCTGGAGGATCTCTGAAGGCGGAACACGCAGCACGTTGCCTATGACGTGATGTGAGGATGAGATGATGAAGTGAGAAGCATGAACAAATATGGAGGAGACGTACAACCACGACAGAGTCGAGCTGAGACGGCCGTACCACGTGGTGGGTGTTTAGCGAAGATGCCCACTACGGTATAGGTAAACGTATACCTAATGAAATAATGAATGAAATAAAATAATGAAAATTTTATTGGCAGAGCTTGTGTGAGTAATACTGTATGTGAGTATTATCATTACAAGCAAAGAGAGAAAAACGAGGGCGCGAGAGGTACTTAGATAGACAGATAAATAAAGAGAGTGACAGAGAATATGAAAAGTGACATTTAAAGTCTGAGAAATGATAAACACATATATAAATAGACAAGAGATAATAGAAACATGGTAAGAAACAAGCGATGGTGAGCTATCAGAAAGCGAAGAAGAAGAGAAAGGTAAAAAAACATTATGATCAGAGTGAGTAAGGAACTGAAGAAATACAAACTGGATTAAAAAAAATATTCGCGTAGAGATTACTGTAAAAAAAGTAATGCAAATGTTAAAATATATATAGTAGCCGTCGATAAAAACATTTACATACCTGTACTTAAATGAATTGGTAAAGATCCCGATCTAATTGAATTGTTCAAAATGTTAGAAATGTGTGAAACCACTCTTTGCCATTTTGCGTTAAGTTATAGTTTACATATTTAGACTCGCATGAAATTTTATAGCAGAAAACATTCTTCATAAAGGATGCAATGTGTACAGGAAAGAGATAAGAAGAAATCAGACGAATATTTGTATATTTTTTTTGTAAATTAGACCACACTATTATTACCAATAAAAGAATCGGTTATGGTCCAAAAATAAGAGAGGCAGTCGGTTTCGCATAAACTCGACGTTTCTCCAAACACGACGGCAACCTGTTCTCTTGTCTCTACACAGCTCGTTATATTGTCGCGTTAGTTACATTAAAATGCCATAAAATTAAATTACGCCTCAGCAGCCGTATAATGTGTGTCAAAATTAGAAAGCTGACCGTGTAGGAAATACACTAATCTCTGCGGTAGGAAGTTGTTATGCATTTAACATACAGACTTTATCTTCCATTGTGTGTCTTTATGTATAAAATAATAAATGTCAAACTGGCGTATTCTTCACACTCTTGGCTCCTAGTCACAGTCCTAGTTCCTAGTCCTTGGGTCCTAGGGATATGAAGTATATTACCCTGGCAAAAAGAATATTATTCGGAAGCAGATGGAACTAGTTATTTTAAACAAACCACAATTTTAGACATAACTATTCCAAAAAGATTCTGTCGCAATACAAATGCAGCCGTACAGGTTGGGAATTATAGCACAAATCCAAACGCCTGTGCCATTCAATTCCGACACCATTTTCAACTGCAAATCCTGCAGCTAGTTTACGTAGCCGACAAATGGCAACCGAATGACTCTCGGATTTCCATTCGGGTATTCATCATGTGCTAACGGTTTTCTCCGGCAAGTAGTGAGCGGACGGCAACCTCTTGTCTTTAGGTTAGGATATTTTCCGTAAACGAAGGGGAAAGGAAATTATTGTAGCGAAGATTTCCGTCACGTCCAACGTTCTACAGTTTCACGGTGATGTCTTTCAGAGGTAAAATACTGCACTGTCTCGGACCTCCGGGGAGGAAAACGCTTGATATACTGGTCATAAGAAACACATGCATTTAGAAATAATTTTCTACGCTTGTATACTTTTTAAAAGTTGGATTCCTTATTAAACAGTTCTCAGTTGATGTTTGGGTGAGAACCTTAAAATTCACAACGTTAATTAAAACAACATAAACTAGATGATTTTTCCCATAAAAAACGGTTGCAAAGGTACAGGTTAGGTTCTAAAGACACGACATGTTTAATCAAATACACTATTTTTCCATGTAGACATTTCATAAATCGTGATTAAGATAGCATAAAGTAGAGTAATAATTACAAGTGAATGTCGGATGGACCTACAATACTTAAACATATTTTTGTTCGTTGGTCTACGCTAAAGAATGTTTAACCGTACTTTACACGGAATAGAACGGATCACACTCGGGAACAGAATCACGGTTCACGTGGAATTGCTTTCCACCACCACATTCGACTGTTTAGCTGCTTCACACAGTGCCTTAAAAAAGGGATGGAGGGCTGACTGTTTTGTTGTATTATTATTTTTGTAGGTTTTCTTGGTAGCACCTCAGGCTGTCCGTCACATTGTGTGCAATCTTCGAGAAGAATGTACACGGTTCGTATCTTCGTCACCCGATATTGGGACTCCTCACTCAGTAAACTCAATTATTTCACAATCATCTTACTGATAAATGTTGCTTTGGTTCGTCCTCTTCCTTATCAATTTCGTCGCACCAGAATTTGCGAGAGTTGCAGTAAGTCATTATTATTATCTTTTTTTGCTCGAGAGTCGAGCACTTCTTCAATATCTCCTGTTTCCGGTTCCTGGAAACATGCAATTGAATGCTTATTGGAGTATTGGAGAGTAGGCGACGTTATAGCGTCTTTACAACCAAAACTAGTCCATACAGATAATATTGAAACGACGTTATTCAGGGCAATGTAAAGCGAAGGCCTACTGTAAGTACTAAACTTGAACATTCTACTGTCCAATCACAAAACACTTGTTTGGCTCTTAACTATTTCAAATTAAATAATTGTACGGAATTTTACAACCCATGACCGTGCCAGTAGTAATATTGTATAATACCTAATTATAATTACATTTTGTTACGAGATGTAGCTATGAAAAAAAATTAACGAGAGGAGAATATCTTGGCTGGGTAATTACATTAACGCTTGATGACTGATTGAGAATTTCTTCACAGGTTCTATTCTCGAGATTGCTTTGTTCAATCACCGTGACGCTCTTAAAACAAGGATTTTTATAAGTAATATAGCTCTTGCGACAGTCATAAGTTCATATAAAGATAATTCAAGTTATTCTTCCAAGTAATTCATTTCTTACTCGAAGTATGACCGACTGACTCTCGTTCTCTCTCTGTCTCTCTTAAGCTTGCTTCTGCAGAATGTACTTTGCTGTTATTCACTGCAGAGCTTTTAAACGTTTGAACTAAGGGCCAGGGAAAGTGGAAACTAAGCTCCATATGACTAGAGGATTGGTGTAACATATAATCACACACACACACACACACACACACACACACACACACACACACACACACACACACACACACACACACACACACACACACACACACACACACACACACACACACACACACACACACACACACACACACACACACACACACACACACACACACACACACACACACACACACACACACACATCAATTCGAATGTTTAGTAGATTCATCTAAACGTCACATAAATTTTCACATATTTTATAAGGTGAATTTAGTAATACACCATTGATAAACACCACGAAAACATAAAACGTTGTGTTATTTAATTAAAATCAATAATTTCTCACGTGAGAACCTTTTTAGTTAATTGTGAAGACAGTAAGCTGTTTTCGATCCCAGACAGAGCGGCGGGAACGGGCGGTGAGAGTTGTAGTTTCGTTGTTACTAAAGTTTACTTCATTGTCGACTTGAAACATTTTTCCTCTCCGTGTGTTTTACTATACTGTGTGACTGGAAATGAGAAAGAATCGAGAGCGAATTACGCAAGTCGGCGTTGTCTTGAGAATAAGGACACGAAACGCGTGTGCGTTTTGGGAAGCAAACTGAGATACTCCAGATACAAATAATGGAAGCCGAACCAAACAATACACACAATGGCATATTACAAGAATCTCTGAGTTCTGAATAACAATTAACTGTTGTGACGTCACAGGCGTGTTACGTTATCATAGTTTCTGTTGTGTCTAAGTGAGCGATTAGAAAGAAAGGATTTCCCAGAGAGGCAACATTTTTTCCAATTGAAAAATAATAATACAAAATTATTTTTATACATAGAACAGAAACAAGACTGATATCAAAAACCTTTTTTTATCTGCCAGAAAAATAATTAGAATTCTAAGATTCTTTTTTAATATTATAGACGGTGTAATCATGGCTCTTGTCATAGTATATAAATTAATAATTGATGAGCTGGACTGACTTAATTCTCCTGTTTCGAGGATAAATAATTATTGATAATTTTCATAAGAAATTTATAACACACACACGGCTGTATAACAGTATCTTTGTTATGTGACAGACGATCTTCACACTGGTGGAACTAAATCTAAACCAGAGAAAGTAAATCGCTCACCGAATCACACTGATTGATAAATGTATGTTTAGATTTTTACCTTTTCAGGCCAAAGAGAAAGATATGGATATAAAGATATTAAAAAAACATGTACGCATTAAGTTCTTCTTTAATCATTAGACAGAGTCTGGACCTATCTTTTACAGGCGTAATCATATACTCTGTGTATGTGTGTGTGCACGCGCGCGCTAAGGTTGCGGAAGCGTAGTGCTTGCCACATTACCTCCCTTGTATAAAGTACGGTTCAAGTTATCTGCCTATCCTGCCTCTCACGAACCATTTGGATGGTACAAAAGCACTCAATAATAATTACTATTTTCTCGCTGTCCACTTTCTGTACAAACTAGTGTACGGTGAATGCGTATCCCAACGTTTCGCTTTGCTCAACCTGTTGACACTAAGATTATAATCTCAAAGAAATTATAACGGCGCTATAACATTGAATTATATGTCTAACATTAGTTTCCTCCCTTCACCAGTTCTTGTATCCGTCTCTTGATCAATAAATAAAAACCAGAAATGATTTATTTGAGGTCTGCGGGATCGATGTTGTTTCTGTAATTACCGTAGATAGTTTTCATTAAATCGGAATAAAGTTACGTTCAGACACGTATGTTTTAGATTATAATAAAAGTAAACAGCAATTTGTCGGTCGACCGCAACTTTCATTACTTCTGTTTTCCTATTCCTCTGAACAATGCTTACTTGATATTTCCGTTGCCACGTTACGTAAGCGTCCACACGACTTTCATACAGACTCGCGCCCGATACATCACCGACCGCGCCATAGAGGTTGTATAACTTGCCTAATTTATCAGCTGTTACATATAACCGCTGTGTGTGCAATCGCCGACGGTCGCCTTCCACGCGCGATATTTTGTTCTCTTCAATTAGACGCTTACTGCATTCGCTCGCGTTAATGGCAAAGCTAATTGCGAAACGTTTTAATTTACGAAACGAGACGTGTAAAATGTCAGTGAAATCTTTGTAATGTATCACACACACACACACACACACACACACACTGGTCGCGTGCATGATCCACGAAACAGTTACCTAGCCACTTGTTCATGTCTATACCGGAAGTACTGAATAATTATTACTTTCATAACAATATAAACAAATGCATATTTTTGCCACGTATCGTTCATTGCACGTGTTATTTTTATTTTTATAATATTTGTGTTTTCGTGGTTCCTGACTGAAAGGTGTGCCAAAGCACCGATAGAAAAGTTCCTTATCTATGTGGCCGCTCGAACCGAAGTAGGTTTTTGATCTTGCGCACACCTATATCATCGTCTTGTCTGTCGGTTGTACATCATGGTCAAATTCACCCCCTACTCTTACCATCATTTTTTTATGTTCGATCCCACGATCGAAGAGTTGTGTTCCCAGTCATCTCTTGGCTTCCAAATAGATTTAATTTCGGTGTTGAGTTCTCCTGTCTACTGATCACTTGACCGGTCTATGTCACCCATTTGTATTTACTAAGGCCACATCGGTGTCGTGTAGACGTCTCCAAATTTATCATTTAGTCTTACTGTCCGCTTGCCTCCTTCATATACTGACCAAAAAATTGTGCTTAAACTTTTGTTTTTAAAGATGTCGAGATTTCCTTTTCATATCTTTTGCAGAATACTTATACTTGTGAAATACACAATTCCATCGGTTGTACAACGCATTCGTAAAGTTTTATTTCTTTTTCCTGGAAAAAATAGTAATTTAGAAACTTTTGAGGTAACTTATATCCCAAAAATCCTTAGAAGAATACTATGGCGAATAGAAGGGACTGTGGCGAATCGAATTCCGCCATTAATTATACCATGCAGTGACATAACTGGGGGGGGGGGGGAACGCTGGGCACCCCGTTTTCTTCAGGACAAATAACACATTTAAGATTATTCCCAATTATTTATAAGCCTTATTTTAACACACGCAAGTAGGTTAAAAATAATCCTACTCAAGTGTTTATAGAATTTCACTGAAATTTTTATATAGCTTGTGGGGAGATTGAGCCCCTGTCCCCCTCCCATAGTTATGCCACCGATACCATGAGTACAAGGATTGAGGCCCTGTCTTCCTCCTATAGTTATGCCACCGATACCATGAGTACAAGGATTGAGGCCCTGTCCCCCTCCCATAGTTATGCCACTGATACCTTGAGTACAAGGATTTACACTAGATTTTCTTGAAATACAAAGACTGAGATGGGTCGCTTGTGTAGTAATCACTGACTAATATAGAAACCCTAAAAGGACACCACAGGGAAACTGGATGGGAAAGAGGCAAGAGACCGGTCAGGAATTGGAAGAAAGCAGTGATAGACCGAGGTGAGTGGAGACAAACTGGAAAGAGGTCAGGTCAATTTGTAGTACAGAACCGCAGTAGTAGAAATAACATTTATTGTCATTTATTAGCATAAATAACATTTCGAACTTCGAAATGTTAAAAATACATATCAAAATAAAAATATTGTAAGTAATAAATTTTTCATGAGATAGGTTTTTTTTAATATGTAAACTACAGGAATTTATATTTACACCAAGTAGGCCTACATCTCATAACTTACAGTACAGGGTCTGTCGGCCCACATAATGAATGTTAACTGCATTCAGTGTTATCGGCTTGAACGAGGTTTACAAAGTTTCACATTCCGCACATTAACCATCTCCGCCATGGCATAAATACAACCTCTCACTTTGCACTTGAGTCTACTACTGACTAGATGCATCGTTTTTGAAGGATTTGGTTTTGATTTCGAGTAAAAGGTAAGTTTTTGCATACACATTTACTTTTGTCTTGAGGAAAACGTCAACACAAGAAAGATTTGCTAATTTATACAAGTAAAAGGTTTTCCTTCTGTTTTTATTCATACTACTTGAAGGATTTGCTTCTGATTTTGCAAGTAAAAGGATTTCCTTCTGTTTATGCATACGGCCTAATACTTCTGGCAATTTTGTAACGGAGTCGCGAATCCAAGACGTCTGCGAATCTGCGTGATGTATGAAGCAGTCGGTCGCACTGCAAGGCATTTGGACTTGAAGGTCAGAAATAGTTTACATCTGCTTGCGCTGCTCACCGACGCGACTTTGTTGGTTTTATTGTCAACACGTTTTCTTGGAAATTATTAAAAGATTTCAATTAAATTTGTATGCGTTATTGATTAAAAATGAACTTTATCCTATACTTATAAGCCTCTTTGGCTTATATTTAATTACAGTATATGTGTGAACATAGGTATGTGTAAAGCTTCAGTCATCTCCTTTTATAAAATTTCACTGTTTTTTTTTTTTGCTTAGTAAATGCCACATGTACCGTTAATATAACTATTTTATGAGCCTGGTGAACAGTTGGAAACTGCGAATACGTATATAAACACTCAACCTTGGAATACACGGAGTTGCATGAGCAAATAGGTTTCAGGAGTATTACATGAAAACACAATTGTTTATTTACAGAGTACGTTTGATATTACAACACAACAGAATATTATTACAGGAACCATTGCGGACGGCAAATCAAAAACGTGTTATACTAGATATTATGTTTAAAAACGATTGTTGATGTTACTATTAAAGTGTATTTATGTGTTTATGAACGCAGAAAGTAATACAAGCGCGCAACAGTCACGTTCACACTGCTCTCGGCGTTACGACACGTCTATCGAGGAGGCGGTGAATTAAAAACGTATTACGTTGCTACAGGGCTACAGCTTTCAAATACAAATCTGTCAATGCGCGAACGATTTAACACGAGTACGCGTAAGTGCACACACAGCGTGAGATGAATGCGTAGGGAAATAATTTTAAGAGTTCTCTCGTATGCCGACACAATGTGACACTTGTTAAGGTAACTTGTGAAGGGGAATTTTCAGTGGCGTAGTGGGTATTATGTATTGATTGGGAACGCCACAATTATTTCGAGGTGGTACGGAGTGCATATTGAGGAAACATTTTGTTTCTTTCAGGATGTCCTGTCAGCCAAGCATGCCATGAGGCCATGCCATGATTTTTGCCTATGTTTCAGTTGACAAAGTCGCTATTGATCTTTTAGTTTTCACTTGGCGCCGCTGCTCTTGTGTTCTATTACAGACGAGAGTAGTCTTTAGAGGAAGATAAGTATTTCATCCAAATCTGGCAAACTCTTCACAATCGTGTTGATTACTTTGGATTATATACAATATACATGTTAAAACCACACACACACGCGCGCGCGCGCACGCACAAACAAAAAATAGCCTATATTCTTCACAAGCAGGGGCAGATTAAGGTATCTTGGCGTCCTAGGCTAATTATATTTTAGCGCCCCCCTCACCTCCCATAGACTACTCTTACGTTTATTTCCAAGGGGCTGAATGAAGCTTTAAACACCCTACAATATATTTCTTAGTTAGGAATATTTAAAATATCTTACTGTATTTAGAAATAGTCTCAAGAATTGAAAACTGAGGCTATATTTCAGAGATTGTTTTAGAGTTACACCTTCATCCATTTGTAGTTTTAGTTTGCATGGCTTTTATAAGGAAAAACTTAACTAAGTAGTTACAGAATTATAAGTTTTATTAAGGGTACATTTAACATCATTTACACAAAGAAGACAATCAGTTAAATATCTTATGGATTTGTTAAGACTCATGTAAAGTTCAAACTAGATTCTTTTTTCTCGCTTTAGATTGAGCAAACGTTTTAATCACCCACTGAAATCAAGTACTTGCAGAAAGTCACTTTTAATGAACAAGAGGGCTACACTGGTCAGTTTATTAAATAATTCGCTGTAATTTTATTATTTTTTAGCTAAAATTTTGCGCCCCCCAAAGTGCCGTGCCCTAGGCTACAGCCTAGTCAGCCTAGTGGTTAATCCGCCCATGTTCACAAGTCGAAACTGCATAGTGAATCAATAATGCTACAAGAACAAGGAAACGCGGCACTTCATAGCTAACGCCGGCGTACGCTGAAACCCTAGTCAGAACAACACAACACACGAAAGGCAGCTTTGGCGCACGTTCTGACTAGGGTTTCAGCGTACGCCGGCGTTAGCTTGTGTTGTGTACTGTAGGCTATAGGCTGCGTGGATGGAGAGAAATGGCGCTTGTGTAGTGTATAGGCTGTGTGGATGGAGAGAAATGCCAGCGTCACTGGAAACCCCGCATCGTGTATACTGGCCATCCATCTAGCTGAGGGTTCATGAGACTGCAAGGAAAACGTACACTTTTGTTATTATAATTACAACAGTAAACAAATAATAAATAGTAGATACTCCGCTTGTCGGTAACTACAAGAATATTTACACGTAATCCGTTGAGATACGATTGCTGATCATTACAGTAACAGGTATTGCAAGCAAAAGCATGGCAATTTATTTATCGAAGGTGCATGCAGCCAAATGCAAAAAGTATAACAGCTTCAGCTAAAATATCAGTCATCGAGAAACGTGCCCAATGGTCTGAACATACTGAAGTATGACAATATCCTAGACTTTGTCATACGATGTTGTAACATAGAGTAACCTGTAGTAGTAGCTGGTAGCTGATAGACGAGCAGGTATATAACCATCATCAGCAACATCGACATCAGCTACCTCATATTTCTAATTATTCTCACAAGACTTTCATTCCCTCGAAGTCGTATCACCATTCAATACTGGGATCGTTACGTTGTCCTTCGCCTACAAACACAACCCTCCTTCCCGGTGACTACTTGATGAAATTAGTTCTTAGTTTCATACTTCGATTAAATAGGAACACGTTTCTAAAAATAGCGTAAAACGTGGTTCCAACGTACACTGAATTATCTATAAAATAATAATTATTGAATTTATTGTATTCGTAAAAAGCTACAAGCAATTCTATATATTTAACCGATTGTCAGTCAGACTTTACTTAACGTTCAAGCAAAATATATTTCTGTTATACAACCAATGAACGTACATTAAATATTAATTAATATAGCCTACACCGAAATAATATTACATTCACTTGTTGACAGCGAATATTTTACTCCATAAATAGGTTATTATTATCCAATGTCTTTTTCATGTAATCGATGAATTATACGACTATAATTGCTATTTCCAAACACAATGTGCCGTGTTTAGTGTTTCTGTTTTAAATACCAACTTTAGCATTTCAAAGTTAACGAACTATAAGTTTTCTTATTTCAGATGTGTGCGCTTTGTTAAGGCGTACTACTGGAACTAAAAAACAAATAAAAAAAACCTCTCGAAAATTCATGTTTCAATATTACTTTGCAGTATAATTCCCAATCCAATTTCAGGCTGACCGGACTGTTGAAACCATGAACTGTTATACGTAAAAATCTGATAATTTTGTTTTCATTATCTTTTACGCGTTTGTTTTGTTCTGTTATTTCATGAAACAAAATTAGAGAGCAATGATTTCTTTTTACTACGACACAATCAAGATAACAAAACAATCTAATACACAATTTCAATTAACTCCACCATTGAAAAACAAAAATATTCTACGTACAAATACACATAACCTATATACCGGTTTCTAGTGTTACGTCAGAGATATCAGATGTTTCATAATGCAGCGGGTTTTTTAAAACTATTTCTTTTTTAATTCTTACATTAACATTTCGTAAACAGCGGTTGGTTTTTGTAAAATTATTATTATCTTACTATTGCAGCCTGAGTACACAACAATACCTATTACTATTTTACTGGTTATTGTAAATTAATTTTTTCAACTTTATTGCTTTTCTGGTATTTCAATTAACATTAACGTTTCTTCGTGATTGAAACAGTGGCGGTTGTTTTCCGTTCAGTTCTGGCAATTATAACATTTATAATTTTAAATATCCTTATATTACACTATTGTCGATACTGGTTAATCGATTATTGGAACGAACATAGATTGGATCGATTATTGCCTACATGGATATTACCGTGTTTATACAGAACACCTCATGTACGTATTACGTAGCCCAACAATTCAATATTATTAGTCACTTGCGCGGTCGGATCTTTTAATAACTATAAACTTTTTTCGGTAAAAAACACGTTTTATTGATATTCTTGATGGTAAACGAATGCACAGGACACACAGGACGATCACAGGATGTTTGATGTGGACAATAATGTCAATACAACGAGGTTGTCACCTGGAAATATTGTTGTTATTACTATTTTATTTATTATCATCTATTTTATCTGTGTTAGCAGTCTTCATAACAACTTTGTCATATTTTGTTGCTTCTCTGCTATGTACAATTTTCCCTCCAACGAGGCCTTTCGGTTTCGCAACCATTATCAAGTTCTTCTTACAACAACAACAACTTGGGTTGTTGTAAGAAGAACTTGATAATGGTTGCGAAACCGAAAGGCCTCGTTGGAGGGAAAATTGTACATAGCAGAGAAGCAACAAAATACGACAAAGTTATTTTATTTATAATCGTAGGTTTAGTTGTGTGATTAAAGAATGGTGAAGCGTTATAATTATAAATATAAATTCTACTTTTAAAGTGAAGCGTTACATACGTAGATGTAAAACGTGGATAGATGACCACCGCACGGCCGTTCTATGTCCCTCTTTGCTCAGAAAGAAAGATTGGGGGATAAAGATTCTATTGGATTTTATTTGTAACGTCTAAAAATGTAGGCACTTTTTACTAATTAAATAAATCTGTATACGAAATCATATTTTAGAATTTTTTATCCACTTACAAATAGTTTTTGGAAACGAGAAATTGACAGACAACCACAATTAATCAGTTTAGCGGAATCCGTATTTTTTTAAAAATTAAAACTGTTGATTCAAATACCACTTTATACCACTTATGGAGCAAAAGACTATTACAGGACTACTGCTCTACAAAATCCTTAAAACGTTTCTACCGGATTCAACCTTTACGAAAACCCCACAGTCTTACCACATATCGCTCACCACAGCTGGACTGTCACTGGCTCTTCATGTTCGTAAAATCAGTTCAAACTTTACGCTTACTATGAAAGACCACTGACGACAAGTGTCAGGTTAACATAGTACACATTATTCTGTTACACATTAATCTAGTACACAGGTTCTGTACACATTAATCTGCATATTATCAACATTCTTTATGATGTTGATGCAAAATGATGAATGGTGTATGTACGATGAAGCATGCAAAATCAATAATAACAAGAAGGATGCAAGAGGAAGTTTTAATCATTAACATATCCTCACCCTGCGGCTATTATGGAGTTACAGTTCCCGTCGCGAGTCACTTTTTTCAATTCAAAATCCTCTTCACACCAAACCGTTCTTGAGAAATCTACTGTACATAATAATTACTCATAACATTGATATGTACATCATTTAATGTATTGGACATATAAGTTGTGTTCAACGAGCCTATTTCACTTTTTAAAGCAATAATAAAATAATAACGAGCAATATTTCACTTTTTCATAGACGATCTGTCTGGCAACTGGCTTTAGTAGTCCCAAACTTGTCAGAATTTACGTGGATCAATATCCGCGAAAATATTGACAAAATCGTTTCATTGTCCCTAAATAGCAATTTTCGTTTATACGAGACTGCGGTCCTATTCGTTGTGTGGTCTTAGATATCGAAAGCGTTAACCTTCCATCGGCGTCCATTGAAGGTGGGTGATTGTTGATTTGTTAGAAAGAAAATTACCTATATCTGTAAGTAAATATATCATAGAAATAATAGATCTTGTGTGCACATGCACATGTACATTAGTTATTCTAGTAAAAGTAACAATCATTGTTACCTAATTAGTTATTCTAGATAACACTCATGTATGATAGTAAGTTTACTGTAACAGTAAAAGTGTTCGTCTGTAAAACAATGTAAGAGTAAGTTATTGTACGAACGAAAGTTATTGTTCATTCACACGCTATTTTGTTTCATTGTTAAAAAATATATATACTAGGTCATATGGAACTGCGAAGGCTGTGGGGAACGTTTCGAAACACACACACACACACACACACACACACACACACACACACACACACACACACACACACACACACACACACACACACACACACACAGTACTGCATTGTCTTACACGCCTACCCGTGTGACTACCGCGGGTTTCTGGTTGCTTAATTTACTTGTTGTGTTTAAAAGTAAACAATCTCACTTGGGTTCCAACAATTTTTAAGTAGCTTCTTTTACATTAGCAAACGTTTCCCGACCTTGCGGATGCTCTTTAGTGAAAAACTTTGCATTTAGAATTTAGTACGTTCTTAATGTACTAATATTAATAACAATGTATAATAATAATGTATAAAAATAATAATAATGTATATTTTTCAAATATATTAAACGGAGACACCTTGAGACGAAGCTGTGAATCCTTGGTGACGTCTTCTAGTCGCTTGTCTCCACCATCTGAAGTTCCTGCAGAACAAGAGTTGTTGCAAAGTACAACTGTTACAGTTACTGTAGCCCTACGATTTGAGAATGGTGTAGTCATCGAACACCTAGTCTAGAACGAAATGAGCAGCAGAATGGCAACAAAGTCATCTAAGCTAGAGATTTCTAACCATAAATGGAAGGTCTCGGCTGAAATGACAAGGAAAAGAATGATATGAGGGGATTAATAGACTAGTGAGTACGACGCCTGACTAGACCAGTGGGTGTCCAGGCTTTGTTTCTCCGTCGCATCATAAAAATCAAGGTGAATTTTCTACCCTACACGTGTGGAAATGGGTACCTGTGATAAGATTCTGGTGTAATAATCGGTGTAATAAGCATAGTGATGGCCACACTTCCTTGTAAGGTGAACGGCTTGCAGGGCCGCCCCAGCGCTTCTGCCGCCCTGTGCAGTATTGATGAGTGTCGCCCCCCTATTTTAGCTTACATTCACGCACACTAGATCTACTCTAAAGATACGGCGATTGCCTTCAAATGACGACTAGGAATGTTTGCATTGTTGTGTTTATCAAATAACTAGAACTTTTTCGCGTTTATGTTGCGGCGAACGGCCTACAATAATGATTGTAGAGACAATACAAGGAATCGTGAGATAATAAAAATGTATGCCTATGTGATGACTTAAAATTAAAATACTAACTAAAATTCATTATGATTGAAATATAACAAAAGTAATGTATCATATACCTTAGTTAAAAAATACTCGTCTAGCTTTTGCACTGGCAAACTCCTTTATGACTTTGTTGTAATCAAGTGATTCAGCTAACTGATGTTCTGTAGATATAGTCGCCAGACAACTCTGGCGAGTCTCGGACATACTCGATCTGAGATAAGTTTTAATAAGTTTGAGCTTCGAAAAAGTCCTTTCTACGCTTGCCACTGTCACGGGTGATGTTAGCAAAATTCTTAGAGCGACACCAATATTTGGCGGGAACCCATACTCTTGAATACATTTTAAAGTCTCGACAGTCGTACTTTTAGGTTTTACAATTGTTGAAAGCACTTTAAGTTCATCCTGTAAATCAACAGCATTGATGTATTTTGATTCGCCATGCACAGTTTAGTATACTTATCCGACAAGACTTCAGGTGACATGTCTTTGACTTTACTCACGTCATACAGGAAGTCAAAAAGTTTACTATGACTCTTAATCTGTTGAAATTTTTCACTTAATCTTAATCTTTCGATTCTTCGTTAAACTCCGCTGACTTTATACATAAAGTAATTCGAACTGATCTTACATATTGTGATTAAATTAAGTGAATAATTTTATTTTTTTCCTTCAATTTCAAAACTTAACATAGCCTACCAGAATCTGCCATCCTTTAAAATTTCCCGCCCTGGGCGGTGGCACGATTCGCCCCTGCCTGAAGCCGGGCCTGACGGGTTGTATAATTCATAAAGTACTTCGGTGATACAAAAAGGAGCCATTATCGTTGTATAAGAACGATATAATTGCGACAAAGGGGACCGGTACGTATAACCACTAAATATGACGTGAAAGACGAATCATAAAATTCTACTTGAGCTGAAACTGAAGTTTATTCTTTTCATCGATCGGGTGGACTTCAGCATATCTAAAAAGTAAATTTTTTTTTAATAGAATAATTGCGACATACAAGTACATACGGTATGTGTAATCAGGCGGACTGTTGCTGTGATTACGTTTCTGTCAGGTGTGGCAATAACACACGTTTCTCATTCAGTTTGTGCACGTGCCAGTTTATCACGCGTACGTACAGATAAATACGCAGATATGTTTTCGACTGCTCAGAACTAGAGACCCATCATTGTCCAGAAGGAGAAAAAATTACTTAAGAAGATGTGTAACGACTGCAGATTTCTTTTAGCTATATTTCACTTACACTAAAAAAAAAAACATTTTCGCAGTTTTATAAACTTGGACACTAGCCAGAGTTCTAATGTGTTTGCACAATACAATGTGATTAATTTAAACGATTACAATCGAAACGTATTTAATTGCTGGTACGGTAGCGCAAACGTTGTCGAGTATATAATAAACTTTCGAAACGAGTAAAAATTTTTTTAAACAGCGTTAATGTTTTGAAATGTCGGGAGCAACGTTATAGAAATGTTTCACGCGGTCGAGTGAGAGTAACTTACTGGCCAGTGTCGGTCTGTGACCCGAGAAACGGTTTCACTTGTCTACGAGCGAGCTTAGTTCTATTGCCGCGTTCTTAAATATCATATCATTAACGATTAAGCCGCCTAGACCTGAAATTACGCCGTCAGGTTTTTATCGTTTTGAATAGAATTGTGTTAATTAAATCTCCGAACATGTTATATTCATAGAACTACTTTCCCGTTATCCAGTGACAGAAGTAATATGTAACAAACGTATTTCTACCAACCTTTGTTCTGTTGTAGGTAATGCTGAAATTTCTTGCTTACAATTATCATGGCTGTTTTAATTATTGGAATTTTTGCGACTTTCCCCAGACTGTAAACAACGATCTTTGACAATATTTTCGGTAGTCTGTAATTTTCATGTACGATTTGTTTTTGGTGTTTTGAGAACCAGGTCTCGGTTTCCAGAGCTGGCAAATAGTCTCAAGGCGATCAGCGACGTGCTAAAAAATGGTACCACGGGATCGTGAACCAGCCCGGCTGGGGGCTCTATCCACCACATGGTGTTCACGAGTTGAGGTAAGGTTTCGTGGTGGCTGTGGTTGACCCAGCTGGAGTAGACTCTTTCTCTAACACAGACCTTTCTGGAAGTTCGGGAGTGGCGTTGAGATCCTTGGACTTTGGAGCGAGACGCTGAGTTCTTTTCGGAAGTTTTCCTACTCCAGGTTCCACGTCTTCTTCGACGCTCGGACATTCTACTGTCCGATGTGTTTGCAATCCAAACCAAGTATCCAAATCCAGTATTTGTTATATTCGATTGTAATTATGTGATTATTAAGTACTCGAATCTGAACTTCACTTTTTTACTTTCAAGGTCTATAGGCCTTCTTGAAGTCTGTTCCATCTACACCGATATTTCTGCGTTCTTTGTTCTGCCTTCTATGGATTGATACATAGTTTTGTCTAGACGTTTCGGTCACCCACTGCAATGTGTTTACCTCAGCTTGGGGTACGTTCGGCCTGTCGTACGGTGTTGAACATTTTTTACTACTGAAGAAGGCCTCCGGTGGATGGACGAAAAGGTTTAGAGAAAAATACGTATCAATCTATAAGCAATCGACCACGGCCAACCAGGCCGGTAGTTTTTGATTCTTATAACATCCAATTGTGTTACTACCATATACACAAATAGATAGATGGATATTATTATCCCCCTTTATTTTAAAAAACGGTATTAATTGTTACTACATTTTGTAGTACAAGGAGGAAGTGATGGCCATCCTTCATCACTGTAGCTCGGTCTGACTGGTTTGTGTTATCGGAGACCTCGTATGGTTCATAAAAGCATGCGTTAATAACCTACAGTCTTCTGATTTTCACGTTTGTCTGTAAACAAAATATTAGCGAGATCAATCCATAACTGTCTCCAAATCCATATGGTCTTGTGAAATCGAACTTTGAGGCTGCGCCACAAAATCTAATATAGGTACCATGCAAAAATCCGAATAAAAATTCTAAGAACCATCGCTGATGCCCCGTGGTAGGTGACCAAACACACTTCCATATCCCATACATCGGTAAAGGCACCAGGCACAATACAAGACTTGACGACCAAAGCCAGTTCTACAGCCCGTAATATATAGGAGATTAAGAAGCCTTGTCCATCCGACATTAAAGAACCACGAGGTGACGTCGCTAGTGTAACACTTCATCACGTCACTTAGACTCAGACTTTGACTTTGTTTGTCAGTAATCTATAAACATTACTTTATGCTCTGCATTAATTAGCAGATTAGCTCATGGAATGTGTATTCTGATTAACAATAAATTAATTTAAAAAATTAAGAAATCCATACATAGACACCGAGTGAATACATAGGATTGTTCTCCGTCTTCAGGTTAGTCATGCTCGTATGGGTTAATCATCCGCATCAGGCAGATTGATAGAACTGGTGATACAATTATTGAAGAATACGAAACAATTTAATTACATATGATTGATACACTCAATAAGACTCGGTCGATTGTTACAGCTGATTGATGAAGACGTAACAACTACTTTAGTAATTGTCCCAACAGATTCCGTACCGCGTACAGCTTTCCAACGTGGCGTTTCTAACATCTTTCTTCCATACCGAATGCATTGTTATTTAGGTTCCTCTTTTGTTTGTTCCGTTAGTTTGTGATGTGGTTTGAATTTATATTATTCGTTCATCGGTCATTCTCAAACGTACACAGTAACTTGTCGTAGAGAACCTGGTCATGCTTAAGCTTCCTCTTTAAGATCACCGCTAGGTTGAAAATCGGTTGGCACCTGTCCTCGGGGCTAATGTTACACGCCTCATTCTAGTTAATTTGTTACGGTGGGTAACCATCAACATTTATAACTGATGAAGATACAATACCTAGAGGGCTTTTATTGCGTCATAGTTCTCTGCCTTTTTTTGTACAGTCGGTAATTTCATCTCCTCACATCACTTCTTGAATTTTATTAAAGACTTGTTTCACAGTGTTACATAGTCTTTACATATTCTACGTAAACAATTTACGTAGCGTGTTGTACGTTTCAGCATCTTTCTTATATGTACAATTAAATTCAAGCTTAAGTAAGACAAGAAATAAAGTTACGTAAAGAACTATAAAACGACAAATAACTGAAGACAGATTATTATTTAGTGATCAGTGACAAGAGTCTTTATTATATATTCCATAAAGTATATCCAAAATATGATGAAGTGGAAAGCAGGAGTACCTAGGAGGGTTAGATCAAGAAGGGTAAAATGGAACGATCATCAATACAAGTGTAAGCTGTACGGAAGACAGAAATTGAGTGCTGAGAAAGATACCAAGAGGGAAAGAAGATCTAGAAGGAATTAACACACAGAGCGAAACACGTAGGCCTACCAATCGATGGAGTAAAGTTACGGCTAAGAGAGTGGTGGATTCGCTAATAATCGGGGCTGAAAGAGCTCTTCCAAGGGCGACTACAATTCTTTCTTATAACGTAAAGCCTACAGGAAAAGATGGAAATGCCGGTAATAGAGATTACATCTTCACGAGTACGTTGGCATTTATCTGTCTTCTTACCTACAATACCTGTCAGTAGCCATTTGGGCAATTTTTCACGATAAACTTTGAATACATCAACAAATTTTTGTAAAAATTAACACGCGTGTTTATAATTTTACCGTTCACATTCTTATTGTTTGAGATCGACCACTCCAAAATAGAGGAAGCGCGAGGCAAAAATGTAAGGAGTCAAAATTTCGTGTGGATATTAACTTAAGAAGATTTTAACCGATATCTAGATATATATCTAGTGTTGAGTATTCAAAATTTCAAATTTGTAACGTATACTACCACCAAAAAAGGATAAACGTTTTAAAACATTGTAAAAGCTTATGTTAGGCGTCAAACTATGAGAATCTTTATTCAAAATACGACCTCGGGACCTTTAATTATTTGTCATAATTAATATCTGTCAATGCCTCTTTGTCAAAGTTGAAGCTACCTTTACAGAAAGCTACCTTTACATATTGTTATCATTCACCGCTAACTTTGATAATTAGCATATTATATGTAACCTCATAATTTGAACATGTATACTAAAACCTATAAAAAGTAAAAAAATTAAAACAAAAAACAAAATAGGAGAACGATGATCACGTATGGTCACCTTCTTGCGGTGTCTCTGTCGGCTAACAATAAGAATCATACATACCAAGAACTTTAGCAACAACTTAACAAATTAGAATTTATTAATTTGCTATTGTCTAATAATAAATGCATTTTGTTTAAAATAGTGAGCGAGTTCTGCAGCTCAGGTTTCTATAGTTATACAGTAGTCAAAATCGGTGTTCTTATATCTATTTGTGAATTATTTAATTATTCATACTTTAAACCTGACTGTGAGTGTGTTCTTAAACCTTCTACCTAGTGGACACACACACACACACACACACACACACACACACACACACACACACACACACACACACACACACACACACACGTGTATGCTACGCTGAGAAGATTGGTATCGTGTTGCTTTGCGCGCGTTGAGTGAACGACAGGATTCTTTTTTTGCGATTCAGACTGCGTTTAGTGTAAAGCGATTAAAGTGAATTACTGAGTGCGGACATCTGCAGTTGGTAACTTGGTTGTATTATTTAGTGTGATGCTGTTAAATTGTTAAATAACCTACATTTGCTGTATGTCACACTAGTGTGTATTGGGCAATCGTAAGCTTGAAGTGACGTATACGACAGTTGACTGCTGTCTCTGGTTACTGAAAGTTGTCATTAGCGGTTTATCTGTGTTCAGTTACTTATTTCCATTATTCAAACATGACGATCCATGCGATATACACCAACTTCATTGCGGGTTTCTTCATGCTTCGACTAATATAATAATAATCGTTTGTTCTCGACAAAACGAAATACCATCGAGCGTCGACAACGAAATAGAATATGGTTAAACTTTGTACTTATGTAAACTTTGTACTGTAAAAATCCGCATTGCGGTCCGTGCAGTTACGTCATTTCTCCCCACGCGATCTGCTACCGGCTTGCATCCAAGCTCGCAGCAGTCAATTTTTACTTAGTTACTTGCAAGACTCCGAGCAGGCAACTTGCATCAGTTCGCCAGCCGCGGCTACATTATTCTCATTATTCTAAATTTTAGCATGATCATCATGCGATAGCTACTCAGGCTATACAAGCCAACTTACGCACGATTATGTCCTTCAGTATTTAATTTATATCTCAATTATCAGGCATTATGCCGCGCTAAACTGCACGCGCCAGCAACTATCTTCTAAATAATTTTCAATAAACAATTATATCAAGAACATATACAGTCCACTTCATTATTTCACTTATTTACCAGCGAACGCAACAACCAGCGTTCTAAGACCAACTCAAGATTTCATCGAGAGCGTCTAAGACGCAACAGAATACTTGTACCGGTTACAAGTTAACGCTTCTCCCAATCACATCCGTTAGTCGTATTCAGAGAAAAAAATCAAATAAAGCTTAAGTATTCTATTTCGTTGTCGACGCTCGATGGTATTTCGTTTTGTCGAGAACAAACGATTATTATTATATTAGTCGAAGCATGAACTTGCTAGTAAGATGACGGAAGAAGCCCCAAAACGTCCAACCATTATAATCCAACCAAGCTGTAGGTTTTAAACGAGTCGTATTTTCTAAGAATGAAGTGTTTTATGTTTTAAACTTCCAAGAGAAGAGAGGTAGTCTCTTTGTTGTAAGAAGTGGCTTCCCTGTTTTGCATATTTTCTTATCGTCGTTTTAGACTGAGGAGACCCGATCGTGGGCGGACTTCATGGCTAATAACAGCGGGTTATTAAACCCGTAAAAGTGCTTGTTTATTGTTACACAGAATTCTTGCTTTTTATCGCCGTGTATAATGTTCTATGCGATGACAGTATAACCGTATGCGATGTATTACATCGACTGTTTAAATTTTACGGTTGACCTTTTAACTAATAAAACTTTGGTTGCGATAGAGTTGGGAGCGGTAAATGCTATGCAGACGTTGTTATTTTAATAACGTACCTGTTGGTTTACAGTTGGCTAATAAACGTTTATATTTGTTGGTGCGACTTAATCTTTCTGATAGTTCTTTGAATAACTTTTATTTATTTTTTTCAAATAGATAATTCTCATTCTTACTGTAGGAATAAGGACTAATCGTCCACATGGAATGCTTTGTAGCACCTTGTGGTCTGTTACGTTTTGTGGCTCCACATGCTGTGTTAAGAATTTTGGTCTATTTTTATTCGTATCAGTAGCCAAATGAGTGTTGTTTTAACAAACGTTATTCTGAAGATTTCTTGATTGCGTATGTAGATTAAACTTAATTAAAAATATAATAAGCTCCTACACTCTAGTTCGAGAATTAACATGAATCATTTCTCTTCGCAGGCAACTCGAATACTTTCACGATGAAATTCGTATTTTGTGATTATTGTTTCTTCAGTGAATGTTTCATTAATTTTGTACAATAAAATCCGCCACTAACGGAAGCAGAGGACACAAGTGAAGTGGGAGCGCAATTATGGGTATCGACTGTGAATGAGTTCCCTCAGCTCACCCATCTATAATAGTTTCTGTCTACAAGGGATGAAGACGTAGAAGAATTATACGTGGAGATAAACTTAAAGTAGTGTAAGAGACCTTATATAAATTTAAAATAATATAAATGTCCTTATTATCACAACCGATTGTAATAAGCACACCAGTAGGATCGCTGTAAAGAGAGTAACTGATAAATTTCTTCTACGAAGACTAAGATTTCCACTAATGCCGTGCGAAGAAATGTCGAGGAAACAGATAGGCTATATCGATTGTTCTTTCATTAGATGGAGAGTTCGGCCAAGAATAGTATGATTACTATAAGCAGGAGAAGGAGAAGAAGAAGAAGAAGAAGAAGAAGAAGAAGATGATGATATTAATGATAATGGCGATGAAAAAAGAGAAGACCTCAAGATGAATGAGAACAGAAAAGAAGAGGGAGTAAAAATAGATAGAAGAAAAAGAAGAAGAACAGTAAAAGAAACCAAGTTAAAAGAAGAGTTATTTCTTTTTACGTCATCAGTGTGGTTTGGTTACCCGGTTTCAAATCGTTCGTATTTCTAAAACCATAACTACAAGATTTCCAGTAGCACGTATAATCTACAGAAAATGGGATAATTTATATTTAATTAAAGTGGAAAATTTCTTATTATCAGTTGACATTTATTTATGACATAACAAGAAACTGTATCGATACGAACATAACAGTAGTAGTTATCCGGTAAGCTGAACAGTTGAGTGATTGTTTCCCTGTTCACCGGTGTAATACATAATTACACCTACCATTAATAACAATAAATAAATACAGTTTAAATAAATACTACAATTTTAATTATTTACTCGTTGATGGTAGATTTCTTATATACAATTTTTAAACTTCCTTCGGCGATGACAAAAGAGTTAACATTTTATACAATTAGGTTCCTGTCCATGTTATTGTCATATAGCAGGTAATCGATTTACGTAGCTGACAGATAATACTCGTAATCTCGGTAAAGCTGTCATCCAGTCATCGTGTAATCGGTAATGACGGTCCAGAACTTAATTCGCTGTATTCAAAAAACGTTACTGTCCATACTCTTCTTGTCTGTAAGTTGGTAGACCTGTAAAAATTTACGAAAGCGGCCGGCCCAACTGAAACCTGTCCGAGTTTAGTAACCGGTTCCGATAACAAGAATTGTATTTTAAAGTGGCCCGTGTATCGAAAATGTTCTTTAAGTTTCCGCGTACGACAACAATACAGTTCTCTTACGTCCTATATTTAATGTACACTACTGACACAATTAAAATTAACGTACCATTTCAGTATTACTGTATAGTATTATTTATTGTCTACAGTTCAGTACGGACCACATTGACAGCTTTTCTCTCCACACGTGACACCTAATTTTAATGTTTAACTTGACACTTCCACAGATTGTATTTAATTTAAAAGTAGCTGTATTGGCACACAGATAAAGTTACTTGACAAAAATATTTAAACCATGTTTATGTATTTTTTTAATTTTCAAAGAGCAATGGAAAATTTTACACAGTTGAGATAAAACTTCAAACTCTGTTAGTTACAGATAAGTCACCAACAATAAACGCTAAGGTAAATGAATTATAATAATGACTTCATTATAATGAAAACGACGAATTATCACCAAAGAAGTGGCACAAACGAAAGACAATGTGCAGAAGGCAATCTGACATGGCGTTATATCGTTACAATTTACTGTCAGACTACTAAAAGATATTCTTAATTAGAGTTTTTCTTGAATATATTTTTAAAAACTATTATTATTGTTATTATTATTATTATTAGTATAAGAACCGTTCATTTTTATTCAATAACGTTTAAATAATTTGATAATAATTTATTCTGATCTAAAAATTATTTTTATTTAGAGACTATTTATTCTTATTTGAGAGAATTAAGTTCTAAAACATAAAACTGTGATTACTGTACTGTATAAACAAGAAAAAAATTTACTTAGCAATAGATATTATACATACTGCAATGGAACATCGCAGAAAGGGTATTTGTAGTTAGGACTAATGCTTTTATACCAATTTATGACGTTATAGACATGTTGAAAATTGATTTTGTTAAAAATTTGTACAATAGTTGTAAGTTTTGAAATAAGAAACGGGTAATTAACTGTTGTATGTCAAAATGCTCATAAATTTATTTTCTGTCATGTCAAGTGCGAATTTAGTGCGCGAGTGCGCGTGCGCGCGTGTTATTCGTATTTACATGAATAACTCTGGTTTAAATTAACGTATTTATTGAGACTTGGACAGCTCATGCTTCTAAATTAGCGCTACATTTTTCTTATGTATATGACTCGAAACATATTATTTTAATATGTATTTTTTAACAGAATTTATCTTTCTAAACAATCCTTATCTTCTGAAAGTCATAAAACGTTTTGATAAAATCTATACCTACCTGCTTTTACAGTTTTCAGTAAATTTGATCAGAACTTCTGTCTATCAATTTAACCCATCAATCACGTGCTAGGGGTTTTGACCAATCAGAGGCCCCTATTTTCATTCAGATTGGGTCTTCGCGTAGGAAGTTTCAGTCAGTTCGACCTATCAGCTCGACCTTAACAGACGTTCTCTCTGTGCGAGTTTTTCGTATCAGTATACGTTTCTATATAAGGGTTACGAGTACGGAATCTTAGCAACGAGTTGCCCGTTTGCTAGAATCCTATTGGGTACTAGAACTCAAATAATAAAATAAAATTATTAATTTAAATAGTGCTATTCTCGCGAGAGTCAAGATGTCCTCATAGGATGTATTTACCGGAATACATCTGTGTGAACGCGAGGACACCTCAAGACTCGGGAAGGTGTACGTACAATACACCGAAACCACATTAATTTAAATTAAAACTCATTATCGAGCCCTGAGTTGAGATAAACGCTATCGGTGTATCGGCGTGCGTGCGTGTGAGCGGAGTGTCCACGTGTCATCAGAGCAGCAGCTTTCAGCAGGCAGCGAGAGGTAGCAGATTCAACAGTGAAACCCGCGAGAGGAGGCAGTACAACGGTTCAACGGTGTCGTAAAAGGAATTAAACGACCAAGTAAAAATAGACAATTAAGAAAAAACTTTCAAATCATTTACAGACATTAATAAATTAGAATAAATAATTTTTGTCAATCACAGACCATTTTTAAATTTGTTTAAAATATATATAACTTACTTCAAATAAAAGACTCTATTATTATT
The DNA here is from genome assembly GCA_034769895.1 of Magicicada septendecula. Taxonomy (NCBI): domain Eukaryota; kingdom Metazoa; phylum Arthropoda; class Insecta; order Hemiptera; family Cicadidae; genus Magicicada; species Magicicada septendecula. The sequence continues at coordinate 278,289,030 of CM068372.1, forward strand.
GTGTTTTTAATACTATGCCTTATATTTGTTTTGTTGCAACATATTATATTAAATTCAGTACAATACACTAGTAGCATTTCTAAAAATTAACAAGTTTAATTTAGCGAGAAAAAACAATAATAAACACACATACATGAATGATCAAAGTCTTTACTTTTTAAAAAAGTCCATTATTTTTTTCTGCTTTAGCGATGTTTCTCTCTTCTTGGCTGTACGGTCACGGAGTCTTTTTAGAAGTAACAGTTCTGCTGGGTTGTCTCGACTTGACGCTCAAAATAATTTAATAACTTGTCCAGCATTGAAGTAGCCTCTGAATGGTTGATTACCATTGATCCGTCGTCCGCATCATCATCATCATCATCATCATCATCATCGAAACTTGAATCTTCGTTGTTTGATTTTTTAGAACACTCAGCGATGATTTCGTCCTGCGCCAAACATCGCAACCGCAGAGGTGGAGTTTTCTAGTCTTTTGCGACTGATAAGATTCTCTTCGATGTTAACCAGATCGTCGAGGGAACTATACACTGCACTGTATTATTTTTACCCTTGAAGTTTAGATTAATTACGTTTATGTTGATGAGCTCTGAAAGGGTATAACGTTGAATTTATAACAAAACAGGTTGTTTTTAGTACAAATCGTATCTTAAAATTCACCGGTAAAGTCGTTAAAAAAAAATTATTTTGAAAACTTATTCCCGATAAGCCGGGATTCCGGATAAACGAAGGCCGGATAAACGAGAGTGTAGTGTACTTTAAAAAGAGGCAAGTATGAACTAATGGAGGACATGACTGACAGAAAATACACGGCAACCCTACAAACAAGAGATTGAGGTGTGCAGCAGAATGCGTATTTTAGTTGTTTTAGCAGTCAAGATTGTATTTAATACAAATTAGAAGATATGTAAGATGGATTAATGTTGATTTATATTTAAAATTTTCAAACCAGATTGCATAAATCTATTTCAATATAGAATCAGCTTCGTGTAGGTTATTATTGTTGACAATTCACGCAGATCGCGAGTCGGTCGAGGTTAAAGCGTCTGCAGACGCTGGTTCTCAACGTTTGCAGCTGGTTATAGGCCTACAATTTGCACACTTCACACTTCATTCATAGATACAGGCAGAAGATACTGCATTTCAAATATAACTGCCAACTCATACTTTTCTCACAGTATTCTGTGTGTTAAGTAAAAACATTTTCCGATTAGTAGGCAAACTCTTTTTTAATTTATATAATTTTCAGTCCGTTATTATTAGGGAGGAGAAGACAACTAAAGTTTATATACAATTTTTTCGAAGATGTCAAGACAACGATTAGGTTTCAAAATTTACATACAAATGAAAAATACAGCAGACGTAATGGTTGTACCATTACTTTTATCTTAAATGTGGAATTAGATCAAAGCGGTAAAATGTTTAACAAAGAGACACAAGTATTTGCTTATGTAAATTATGATACTAATAGTACATTTTGTAAGTGCTGAAAGAACCTTCAGAAAGCTAAGTTAGGTTACGTTAGATCAGGTTAGGAAATAATTATAATAAAAATAATTTGTAGCTCAAGAGAAGAAAAGAAAGATGCACCGCCAACCAGTTATAAACTAGAACAGAGCATATTCTACCTCTAAGAAATCGTGTAGGATAAATTAATAGATCGCACAACTAAAATTTGTTTACAACGTTTGCATAACTAAATTTTATAAGGTGGTATCGATCCAGCTGTTACACATGACAGCGACTGCGGCAATTTTACGACAAATCGCAATGTGTCTGCAAATCGAAATAAACTCGTGGTTATTGGTCTTCTACACTATTGAAGTATGTTGACAATTAAGATTCTACTTTACCTGTGTCAATTCGCATGCGTCTGTTTCAAATTTCCACGGTAGAGTCAAGTCACTTTTTATAAGTGATAGCCAAATCACATACCTTTCGGCGATACGGCGAAGGCCGAGGACTACCGGCCGAGTAGGATGCAGGCGAGAGCAGACCGGTGTGCCACTTTCTTCGTAGGTGGAATCGTCTGTCTGTGGTATCGCTCTCGTTTGACCTTTCCGGATATTGTTAACGATTTACAAGTTCGCACGTCCCAGAACGATGGCTCTTACTTTCGTACCATATGTTTACACAACACCGGGGCGCGTTTATATTTATGAAGTTGTTTTCCAGTGACTTATGTGGCGGTCGTCCGCACGAAGGTGTGTATAAATTTATTGTACATTCCAGAATACGAGTTTATCTCGTTTGCGTGCAGTGTTGTGTTTCGCATAAGTGGCCGTTTCGCGCGTGCTGCAAATTCGTACACAACAGCTCTATAACAGGACCACACGCGCGCACGCGCGCGAGTCCGAATTTCGTTGTATGTGACTCTATCCTATGTAGAGGCAATCAGCTCTAACGTACGTGCTTAGAGAATTTATCGCATTTATTTCGAGTAACGAGAGGAACAGAGAATGCAGAAAAATAATATAATTTCTCGCTGATTTGATATTATTCACCGTCGCTTTGGTCGGCACCTGAAGAAACAATTTAAATAAAAAATTTTGTTAAGTCAAGGAAAACCTATGGTATTGTTATTAAATTAATTAATTACAGTAGACACTGTATTCTGTGACTCCATAAAGTGACTCCATGTGACTCCATGAGTAGGGTCAAGAACACAACAAAGACTATTCATAGAGTCCTAACGCGTTTCTTGCGATGACAACAAACAGAAACGAGTGAAGGGTCACACCGTTTATATAGTTAATAATCAGTTTTAAGTATTGTCCTTGTATCTAAAATTAAAAAAAAATGCTTCTTAAAATAATTCGATCTTTGGGGTGGGGGCTGAGATGAAGCACCTTAATCGTATGGTGCATGCGGGAATCGAACCCGGAACCTCTGGTTTAGTAGCCAGGCGCATACCGATATATATTTGCTCATAGTTGACTATTAAGACCGAATGAATGCAGTGACACACAGTAATCAAGGGTAAAAAGGATGCGCGCGCGCGTGTAATTATTTTATATATAGTTATCCGAAACTTCAAAAATAATTCGGTTATATTAAAGTGCAGGAAGCCGCATTATGGTCTCCTTACTTTCAAACAGATTTGAATAAACTTTCACTTTTTATAGGTCTGTACCTACACTAAGTGACAATTAAATAATAGTGAATGTCAAAATTGAAGAAGAAATAATTAGAGTAGGAAATATAAGTAGTAATTGTGGAAAGTACCAATGCGTGTTCTTGAAATGCTTTCGTATTATGCAAACAAACAAGTAATAAAAAGAAAAGATTACAACTTTAACGAATTTATGAAAGGATATTAGGCCATGAGACATCAACTTATTGCAGTGTGAGAACTTCTATCTAACTGTTTGAATTAAGCATCAGACGTTCGACATAGCACTTCAAGGTGCAACGATTAACTCAAGAATTTTTGGAACTAATGTATACAGATGAACACAAGGTTTCGATAAGAACCAGGCGTTGGCATTGGAAGCAGGAAACAAGGTGTAAGAAATTCGTCAGGCCGAGCCGTAAAGAGGAATCACAATCTGGTGGAGCCCTTGAGCCGGCAAATGCCGCAGTCCCGATACGTGTTAGATGTAAGTAACCTTTGCATCGAAACCATGACAGGAGCGTCCTCGAATAATGCAGACTACGCTGTGTCGGTGTGAAAAAACTTGACAAACTCGTTACAACCGATTGCAATCAGTTGGCTAAATGCATTCAAAAGCTTTCGGTCAGCGGAACTGTCAAATCGATATATCGATTAATCCTGCGATTCTCGATTCTTATCTAAATAAGAATAATTATTATTTACGTAATTAAAGCACGGAAAGGACGTCAGCCTAGCGTCATTACATTATTGTAGGCTTTGCGGTATGTTTAAAAATTCTTGTTATCAGATAACCGCTAAATACTGTTTTTTAACTCTCTCTCTCTCTCACCCCCCCACATACACACACTTGCGACTAACAAAATTAAAACGTTTTACACTTTATTTCTGTACGAATGTTTGTATGAGAAGAACTGCTGTTTACAATGTTGCAAAGCTGCTTTCGTAACGCATCTTCTTTCTGTGAATTCTAATAGTGATACTGGCGAGTAGAGGTGGGACGATATACCTGTAACAGGTATTTTGGAACGATATTTTTGTGGAACGGATGTAACAGTGACTGAAAAGTTGAAATACCTGTTATTCGCGGCGACGCTGTTCCGAGTCGAGGCACGCCCCCTACGCTCCCACACACACACACACACACACACACACACACACACACACACACACACACACACACACACACACACACACACACACACACACACACACACACACACACACACACACACACACACACACAAGTACGCAAGTATCACGTAAACGAATACGCCATGGCCAAATACTAGGCGTACAAAAATATCGCTGGTACGCAAGGAATAACCAGTATTTCAAATACTAGGTGTTTCAAGTACTAGGGGTATCACCGATACACAAAATACTAAGCGTATCAGAGGAACAGTAGTATTTTTGGAACACCTAGTATTTTAGTAACAGGTAGAATCAAGGGTATTTCGAGTAGGAACTAGTACGCAGCCACTTTTTCGTCCTGAATACTTCATTCTGCGTAAAGAGACTAAGCTGTTCTTAATAAAGGAAAAAATTCATCCTGATGTTACATTTATTCTCGTGTGATATGCAGATATATAATACAGATTATATGCTAATAAATTATATATTATACTAGTCACCAACTTGTAACTAAAACCGGTTCAGGTTGTAAGGTAAAACTTTGTTTTTACTCATAAAAAACTTTGTGTTCCGAGTCGTTAGTGAAATAGTTGTATTTAATTATATTGCGTTATAACCTATAGAGTGGCTGATGTTGAAAAGCTATATTATACTTTTTATTAATGGGATTTTAACTTCACGGGATTTTAATTTAATGGGATTTCGTTCCTTAAATATCTGAACGAAGAACACGAACACGATTATCATCAAGGATAATACAACAGTTGATATTTTTGAATGAAAATTTAAAATAGTGTTAGAATAACTAAAATCCCAGTATTTTAAAAACAATTCAATTGTTTAATTTTATTTATAATGTGTTAAGTGAAGCAGATTGTAATGTAAAGAGGTGTGACATTTCATAACTTGTATATTCTGTGTACATTAGTGAATCTAAAGATTATCCAGGTATGTAATGCATTTAATTTACTTTTGTTGTTACTTATTATTTATAATTTTTTATTTATGTATTTACATTTATTTTATTACAGTTGTTTTTATTATTTTTATTTGTAAAATTTTGTTTATTCTCATTCACTCTTGTGGCTTACTGTTATGTTTTTATTATATGTTTCTGATGTTTTTATCACATTATTTGTTGTGGTATTACGTGTACTCTAAATTATTTCATTGCCCCGAGTTTCGCAACTGATTTGTCTAAAGTCTAACCAATGTTAGTTTTACTCCTAGTGGAAACTTAAATTGGTATTCCCAAAGGGACATAGGCCTATAAATTCTCTTGTTTCTTATTTTCTTTTAAATAGTAATTGTTTAATAAAGTCACAGTGTAAAGTAACACTGTTAATACTTTTAGTTTCAATTTATTTCTTATAACAAATTATATAGTATATAGTATTTATTAATATATTAATAGGTTTATCTAGGTGAAAATAAACCTACTTGCAGTGTATTTATTTGAAGATATTACATAGGTGACCTGCAGGAAACTCAAAACGAGTTACTTACAAAGGATAATATAGGTTATGTATATATAGCATATAATTACAGGTATTTGTACCTGTTATTTTTTTGGAACGGTATTTTTATACCTAGTATTTTAAAATAACAGTTTAGCCCACCTCTACTGGCGAGTGCGCATCTTATATTCGTTAGTATTACCTCACGGAATGAGTAAACAATTATGAAACTGGAAAACGTCCAAAGATGCCTACCTACCAGTCTTGCCATTTGCCTGTAGTGTTAGCTGTACCGATTAGCGTCACAACGCATTGCCTTTGACTGGCTGTAGGCCTATTGTTTCGAAACGCTTTTGTTTCCACGCAAACGTATGCTTGACCTTATACACATACAATTATCTTATATTTCGTTTAACGTTACAGAGACGCATAATTGGCGCATCTATCACATTCACTGGCATACTCTCATTACTTATATACGACAACATATAGATATATTCGTCTTAAAATTTAAATTAATTTAATATTCAATTTGTGATAGTTTAAACTGGAAAATAAACTCATACCAGCATTAAAGCAAAAATGAAAAGAGACTTAAACGATTCCTATATACAATTCAAAAGCATAGAGTCATTATAGTGAATAAAAATGTATAATAGACGAGTAATGTTATTAAGTCAATTATATAAGGCAATTATTTAATTTTATTATATATATAAATATATAATATATATATAAAATTTGTGATGTTTTCAATTTGTTTCTTCTGGAAGTAGTATAATTATACAAAATGCAAAGAATATACGAAATTATACTACTTGCAGAAGAAACAAATTAAAAACATCACAAATTATATAATTACTGCAAGAAACATCGAGTTACTTATATAGAATATATATATATATATATATATATATATATATATTACATTTAATATTTATAATTAAATTTACCTCAAGATGTTATTTTTTTTCTCCTTTTTTGGAACATGTTTCGGGTACTATCTTGTACCCATCCTCAGCCTTCCGGTTTTTTTGTCTGGTGAAGTACATATGTGTTGTTGGTTGACTATTATTATTGTGGCTTCCTGTTGGCTTCTGGTATTTCAAATTGGTTTTATTGTGTGTGATAGTGGTGTATGTGTTAGTTTTTTGTGCATTTTCAATGTTGAGTGCTTTGAATATTGTGTCATGTTTTGTATTAATTTGTATTTGTTCAGATATTAGTTTGTTTTCTGTTTTATGTTTGTATATTTGTAAATTTTCCCAAATGTTCATTATGGTGCCTTTGTGTGGTATATGCTTTATTAGTGTTACATTGGTGGTTATGTCTGGGAATTCATGTCCTGTGTTTATGGCATGTGTGGCTAAATTGGATTTATATATTTCTGAATTTTTGTATGCATTTAGGTGTTCAAAATAACGTTTTTTCAGCTGTTTTTTTGTTTGTCCTATGTAACATTTATTGCAATCTTGGCATTCAATTTTGTATATCCCGTTAGTTGTTGTATTATCTTTGTTGTGTGAGCTATTTAGATTTTGTAATTTGTTTTTATTAATTTTGTATGCTATTTTTATATCTGTGTTTTTAAATAGTTTTGTTAGTTTTGTCATTTTATTATTTATGTATGTGAATGTGGCCCATTTTTTGTTGTTGTTGTTATTATTTATGTGTTGTTCAGTTTGATTAATTCTTAATTGTTCAGTTTTTATTTTATATTTGATTTTATTTTCTATTTTGATCACAGTGTTTTTATTGTATCCATTTCATAACCAATTTGGTATATTATATTTCTTTCTTTGTCAGTTTCTTGTTTGTTTAGGGGAATTTTGTACATTCTGTTAAATAGCGAATAAAATGCTGCCATTTTATGTTGTGGTGGGTGGTCAGAATGGTTAGGTATAATGATGTTAGTGGAAGTTGGTTTTCTATATATTGCATATTGTATGTGGTTGTTGTATCTTGTGATGGTTATGTCTAAATAGTTGATTTTGTTATGTTTTTCTTTTTCTTCTGTGAATTGTATTTTGGGATGTATGTTATTGATTTGTTCCAGTATGTTCTCTGCATTTGAGTTTTTGTTATTTGATACATATAGCCCATCATCTACATATCTTATCCATATGCCATTTGGGTCATGTGATTTTATGATATTTTGTATTTTGGTGTCTATGTGTTGTAGGAATATTTCTGCTATTATGCTTGATAATGGTGATCCCATTGCTAAACCTTCTTTCTGTTGATAAATTTTGCTATTAAATTCAAAGTAATTTTGTTTTAGTATTAGTTGGAGGCTATTTTTTATTTCTGTTATATATTGTTTGTTTTCATTTTGTTCTTTAAATTTGTTTATTATGTGACAATTGTTTCTTCTACTGGGATGTTGGTGTACATGTTTGTTTTGTCATATGATGTGAAAAATGTATTTTCATTTATATTTATTATTTTTAGTTTGTCTATTAATTCGTATGTATTTTTTATGTTATGATGGTTATTTGTTAGATGGTTATTTTTTATAACCATTGTAATAGCATACAAAACTAATAAAAACAAATTACAAAATCTAAATAGCTCACACAACAAAGATAATACAACAACTAACGGGATATACAAAATTGAATGCCAAGATTGCAATAAATGTTACATAGGACAAACAAAAAAACAGCTGAAAAAACGTTATTTTGAACACCTAAATGCATACAAAAATTCAGAAATATATAAATCCAATTTAGCCACACATGCCATAAACACAGGACATGAATTCCCAGACATAACCACCAATGTAACACTAATAAAACATATACCACACAAAGGCACCATAATGAACATTTGGGAAAATTTACAAATATACAAACATAAAACAGAAAACAAACTAATATCTGAACAAATACAAATCAATACAAAACATGACACAATATTCAAAGCACTCAACATTGAAAATGCACAAAAAACTAACACATACACCACTATCACACACAATAAAACCAATTTGAAATACCAGAAGCCAACAGGAAGCCACAATAATAATAGTCAACCAACAACACATATGTACTTCACCAGACAAAAAAACCGGAAGGCTGAGGATGGGTACAAGATAGTACCCGAAACATGTTCCAAAAAAGGAGGAAAAAAATAACATCTTGAGGTAAATTTAATTATAAATATTAAATGTATTATATACATCAAGAAACGGACTGTAGCAGAAAGTGACTATATTTTATATATATATATATATATATATATATAAATCTTTAATTAGCTCTTAGCCAAGAAAATCAGAATATAGACACTTTGTTTCTAGAAATTCTTAAGATGTTTGTTATGGTAAGATACTCATGCTACTCATGATACTACATGATACTATACTTAACAATTTATAAAAGATCGAAATCGGCTGTAAATAAACTGTCAATTCAAATTTAAAATTCATGACATTTAATACTTTAATTTAAAGAATTTAAAGCAATTTAATATTAAAAATAGAAACATACAGCATAAACTACGAAAGTTAAACATACGAGCTGTTTGCTTATAAACAGTGGTCCTAACCACTCGTTCAAAGACATTCAAATCGGCAGTCATTAATGACAAGGTCCAAAAAAATAGGGACTACAAACAGTTTTTCACTGGAAATGTGATTTCAGTATTCATTTTTACAAAAAAATTCAAATCTGTTTTCGTGTTTTTAATTTTACTCTACGTATTCATTATTATTAATAAGATATAGGCTAATATATGATGGACAAAATGTATTTATTTATAAAATCTCTTTAACGATTACCAAGAAATCATTATCGTTTGACATCATGTGTTACGCGCAGACATCAGACAAGTGGCTCCATTAACCAGAATCCATGTACATGTACACATTTTTCACTTTGAGAAAAAGAGAATAGAGGGAGAGAGAGAGTGTGAGAGGGGGGGGAGATGTAACATGGGCAGTTTCCTGTCGCTTATTGCGTTTATCATCAGAGGGATAATTAATTCAAACCTCTTACTTAGAGTCAAATCAATTTTTACTCTGATGGTAAAGGCAATCAGCAACAGAAAAACGTTCAAGTCTGCCTTTGGTCGTGTTGCACCTCGTTATGCAGATGCAGTCTCTATAACAGTTAGTTACCATACGTTTATTTCTGTACACGGCAAATTACGCTGTTTCTCTGAACCTTGTATGACGAGCTACAATAATTTAAATGATTAAATTAAATTTTAATTAACTAAGTGAGTAAATTTAAGAAAATTATTTTCTGTAATAAACGATGTTGAGTAAAGTTTTAGCTCTCATAGAACCGCGCGTGAAGGTTCTCTTCTACTACATTCGATTCCCAGTATCGTGTTGAGTAACGACTGGTATTTAGCAAACGTTCTGCGCAAACTTCAATCGACGATTTCTCCACGCGAATTGTGGATGCGAATTTCCTAATAATTAAAGACTAACCTATTGTTTATAGAGGCGTTTAAGCAACGCGTTTGTTATGCAGAGTCAGGAACCTTTAGTGCGAGTAATTAGTGTGACCGTACGTGCACATTCTTCGCACGTAGTGAGTGGTGGGTTCACAACAATTTACAGTAGGCCTACTAGCTGTATCGGTACCGGGACGGCATTGAATTGTGAATAATCACAGACATGTAGAAACGCAAGTAACCAGACGAATGTCTAATTTAACGGCCATATAATGCCAATTATGAAAATTGTCAGTACAATACTGACAATAAAAAGGTCGATAAGAGAACAGAAATATGAATTAAAATTTACAGTACAAATTTATTTAAATTTAGTTAGACAAAAGGGAGGTAAGAAATAAAAAAACGGAGACGAGAGAGTTGAGAAATGAACAGGCATTGCACTGACTTGAACGAGGTCCTGGAAGTAGATCTGGTCCTGGTAGCAGAGGTGGTATTCGTACCAGAACTGGAGCCATACGTCTGGGCGTGGAAGCTCATCGTTCCGACCGATGCCTACGGCTATAAGTTCCTGCGGGTGAATCCTTAAGGGAACCACGGAGCCGTTTCCCAGACGTGGGGTCAGGCCAGTACACCACAAAAAATTAAAATTCTGCAATGGAATGCACCTCCTCAAGGCGCGTCGGCTGCTCTGCTGTCCCAAACACGGGGAACCGCGAAGTGTGCAAGAGCCTAACTGAGGGAGCCGTCCGCCTGCGAGGCAGCTTATCGGCTCAGCCGACGCCACACGGCCAAATCGTCCACACCAACGCGGCTCTAATTTCCTGCGGGTGAAACCTCAAGGCAGCCACGGAGTTACGCGCCCCCGGGGTTGGAGCCAGCAATTAACAAAATCGTTAGCATTTTGTGCTACGAACAGATGACTTCCCTGCTCGGGAAGAACCTGGTGTTTATCGGGCTGCGACTCGGACAACGCACACACGTCAGGCCTAAGACGCCCCGCGCAACTTCTGTCTATCATTAACAGGAATTTCCGCTGAGGATTAAGCCCACAATTCCCTAAGCACATGGAAACTACCATGTTATGTCAACTATCTGAGTCGTTCCAAAGAAACTGGGAATCGAAAGTAGTGGAAAAAATGAATTCCACTATGAGATTTTTCACATGCGAATCTATGAGAGCTAAAACGTTACACAACATCGCTTATTAAAAAAAATTCTTAATTTTATTCAGTTAGTTAAATAAGTTTTTATGGAAGTTAATTGTTTTTATTGTTTTTAAATAATTATAGTTAGTGACAAAAGGTTCATAGGACCGGCGTAATTTGCCGTATGTGTAAATGAACGTATCGTAACTAACTGTTATAGAGATTGCGTCTGCATAACGGGATGCAACACGACCAATCGTAGGCTTGAACGTTTTCCTGTTGCTGAGTACCATTGTTATCAGAGTAAAAATTAATTTGACTCCAGGTAAAATGTTTGAATTAATTATCACTGTGATGTTACACGCAGTTGGTGTGAAGTGAAAACGTCTGGCTATCAAAGTCAAATCATTAATTCTTAATTTAATGCGTAGATATTATACTACGATTTCTAGAAACTGTTTTCATTACTCTTATATGTCGCCGACATCTTATTTGTTTACAAGAACAAAATAATAGTGGTAAGCGTGTTGGAAATAAAGTCTGGAAAGTGTTCTATTGGACGTTAATTTACATAGATCGTAAACTAGTTCGTTACGCATTAAATATTAGAACAAATTATTTAACATAAAGCACGCCGTATTATCTGATGCTGCTGTTTGAAACATATAAATAAAACAAACAATATGCTAACAGAGACAATACAATAACAATAACAATATGCTAAGTTTTTTCGCATTTATGCGGCAGTACCAAACTGTTCATTAGTTGTCTATATTTGTCTTCGTTACCACGTCATCTCTTTGGTATCACTGAAAAACGATAATAGCAAACCTGTACACGGCCTTCCTTTAGAAAATTTTTGAATTCTAAATCAATTAATTAATCTGTAAAAGTCATTAAATAATATTTTGATTTAAACGAGGTGTTGCCAAGAAATCTCCAATTTTTTTCCTTAATCATACACGCGTTCTATATATATTGCAATCTGTACATACCAGAAAGAATCACCGTTTATGCTAACGGACTCGGATGCTAATATTAGCGTTTCATGTAGGCCTACTCCCTATTAGGAAAACAAACAGCTACACTGTGACTGTGCATGTTGGTGTTTAAAATAAATGAAACTACAGCATTGGATTATACTTATCTTCAGCCAGGCAAAGAAGACATCATATAGAAATGGTTTCTCATTAAAAATCGAGTGAAGTCTTACTCTAATGTACTGGGCAAGTAGCCAAATGATCTGTCTGTTAGGTCTGTATGATGCAGTCGCCAGCGACTTCAGATGCCTATCGTGGAGGCTACAGTGTCCGGTCACTGCCCGTTCACGTACTATCCGTTTGGGCAAGGCAATTAATCCATTAAGGAACATTCGATTCAACCATATAACGACGCCTCGCCTTCGCTTGTCCGCACCTCCCAAATGTTTTTAAATTTGATGTCCGGGTAGCGCAGGTGCGTACCACCTTGACTTTGGTATAGAGTTCATTGGCAGCGCCTCTCGCAGTTGATTTTGATCGGTCACCTTATAGTGATAAGAGACTATGTTTACACTTGTTCAGCAAGGCGTCTTTTGACGGGTAACAAGAATGTCCGTTCGAACAAATGAAACAGACGATTAATGCTCTTAGAGTGGAACCTGATGTAAAAAAAACCATGTGCTTGAACTTGAACTGGATTGGTTAGATGAGTGGCCGCATCACGAAATTCTCCGCTAGAAATAAAGTAGTTCACAGTTGATAATTATTATTATTATTACTTTAATTGATTAAAAATACATCAAAAAATTTTTGTAATACAATTGGGATTAATACAACTAAAATTAGGTAAATAATTCTATAATTCTTTGGATTTGTTAAGAAAGTTTTAACTTTATACTGTATATGCTCCTGTGTTGTATCACTTCGCTTTGTTTACATCAAGGTCCACTCTTTAGAGTGAACAAACTTTAGTGTAGTGTGTGTGTGTGTGTGTGTGTGTGTGTGTGTGTGTGTGTGTGTGTGTGTCATTGTGCCTAATACCGACGGCTAATGTCGATGAGGAGTTTACCGCTGGGTACAGTGTCCCTATGCGCAGCAGGTCTTTAGAGCTGGTGTTAATGTTTATTTTCTTCAACAGAAAGATTAGGTTTCGTGATGTGTGCTTCTGTGGAGTGGACTTTTCGTTTGATTGTATTGTTACGACGGTCTCACTGATCGTCGTACGTTACAGTGGAAACAAACTACATACACCAATGATCAGCTTTGATCATCAACAAATCACTAATTACCAGCTTTAATTAATCACAAATAACAATTTATAATCAACAAAGTAGTCTCGTACAATAATTCAAGTTAAATAGGTCCACACGCAATAATAATGTCAAGTAATAGAGTTCGGCACTAAATATAACACAGTAATCACTTTCCACAATGCTTCGACAACCATTCGATCCGCACTAAGGAAATCGCTCACTGCAACTGATCTGACCAAGCCAGCTGCTGTGGGTTATATAGGTAGCGTAAGTATTCCAGAATAACTTTCCATCTTTACTGCGGCGTGACAGCATAATGCGTATTTCAAGTACTCTCTGGAAGGTATTTTAGTGCAGCCTTGACTGAGACGCTACACCTGCTCAGCTAGCGGTGGAACGGGTGGAAGGACGCTCTCGCCTTTTCGAGAGGGTTCCATCGTTACATTATTTTATCTTTACCTTATTTTTACCTTTGAAATTTGTGTTTTACCTCTTACGTTCATTATTAGCCTAATACTATTATATGTGACTTAAATTTTTAATACCCTGTTCTCCCAACATGACCGTAAGCAATTTCCTAATAATAATTAAGTAAATCACAATTAAATTATTATTTATTTTGTCATCCCAAGTTTTCATCCTATTATATATATTTTCCTATATCTCCTATTAATTTACTATAATTTTTCTTATTTTTGCTGTATTGAGTTTCACTGTTAAGAGAAAGCTGCTAGGGAAGCACAAAAGCCTGTTACAAGCAAAAGGGGAGCAGCTGGAACAACTAGGAGAGAATGAATTACGAATGTAACTATCACAAACCTGTTCCAAAAGGAATCAGTTGTCGAGGCAGTAGAGCGAAGAGCTCTGCAGTGGTTTGGTCATGTAATGATGACGGATGAAACGGAGCCGAAGGTTACCATGGAAGTATACCCAGATGGAGAAAGAGGAAGAGAAACAAAAAGACTGGAGTAGGTCGATTATATCGAGAAGAAGAAGAAGAAGAAGAAGAAGAAGAAGAAGAAGAAGAAGAAGAAGAAGAAGAAGAAGACGTCATGTTAACATCGGTAAGATTGGTCAACCAAACGGATCTCAGACTAAACGACTATTTATTTTAGGCTGTAGCCTATAATCCCATGCATGTTATATCTTCTAGCTCTTACAAAGTTGTATTCCTTTGTTTGCGTGGCCTGCCTTACATAGGCAATATATCTACTCTGTGACTAGGGTCGGCAGTTACTGAGATCAATTATTCTGATACTTTCTGCTGGAACTTAAAACGTTCAACTCGGGTTTTTAACTCCGGTTTTCGTTCAGTCAACCAATTAGTAACAGTTTGATCACTTGCAACAATTAAATAGTTAGCAGTTATCATATCGTTGTAATGAGTTTCGACGTGACATAACGAACGCAGAAATAGTTTCAGTACACTGTTATTCGGGTCGACAGCGCCGTTTCACGTGAATGGAATAAAATAACTTTTACAGGTGCTGAACAAGGAAATAACCGCTCTTGTCTGGGAATAATGGCAGCGTTACTAATATTTACAGTAAATAAATCTAATAGCATTCAAGAAGAAGAAGAAGAAGAAGAAGAAGAAGAAGAAGAAGAAGAAGAAGAAGAAGAAGAAGAAGAAGAAGAAGAAATTGCTTTCGCCGCCTTGTATATCTAAGCCTCTTTGTAAATACAGTGTTTGTAAGCCTCTTTGTACTGATCTGTGTACTTACAACGTAACGTTAACAAATGTAATGTGAGTCACGCAAAGGTTTATGCTCTTAATTGCAGAACTTTTGAACTTTTTAAGCTGAAATTTTACAAGTACCTTAGAAGGTTATAAAAGTCCCTTAACAAAAGTTAATAAAAAAAATTATCAGCACTATTTTTTATTAAAAAATTAATGGTGGCTATTTCCTTTACGAGTTTTAAACTTGACTTGATGATGATTTATTTACTGTAACAATATTTGTATCTTGTAGTAACTAATTAAAAATTATAATCTAAGGAAATAAAGTCAAAATTTGAAAAACTCATTAAATGATATTTGTAGTCTATTAAATATTAAGTATTGTAAACAGTAAATTATAATTCGAATTGTAATCAAATAATACATAACTAAAAGTGTCGTATACCCCCGGGCTGTTGGGCAGTGGTCGACTGCTTAATTTTTGGTCTCTAGATTTTCAGCCGCACCTCCGGAGGCCTCATCTTCAGTAGAAAAAAGGAATAAAAACGTTCACAAGGATGACAGGCCGGACGGGCACATCACAGCTTAGAAACGAAACTTTAATCAATCGACCACGAAAATTTAAGGAACAGCCCGGTACATAATAGTTTTGCAGTAATGTCGACTACAGCCGTGATAGCCTTCGTAATAAATGATAAATAATACATAGTTATAATAGTTGTGGATATAAGTAAACTAGTCAAATATTGTTTAAGACAAATAATCGTAGAGAATCTCATAGGGATTTTAAAAATCGGTATGGAGAACCATACATGACTTCCATGTTGTAAAATTTATGTTTAAAATAATTTACTTGAATTCGGTTCGGTAATTTCTAAAAAAATATCGCCCACCCTCAAACTAATTTCACTATTTATAGATATTTTTGTTATTATGGGATAGTCGTTTAATATAATGTTATTTTCAGTCACTTTATCCATAAAAATTAGGTAGGTTTACTTTATTCTTATAAAGAAACGAACTACGGCAGATAATCATCCCTCCTCCTATGCGCTCCGAAGTCACTCATGCACCCTGAGCATCTTGCAGAGGGTTCATTCCCTAAAGACGGAAAGTCTGTCTATGAACCGTTCCTCTGTCAACACGTGCAGTTACACTGCCCAGCGATCCACAGGAAGCAAATCGCTATCCACGCTGGACATTTTTTCGGCTTGCACGCGTTTTGTTGGTGTGGGTTTCGGCACTTTCCATTTAAAAAGCGTGCAAATGTAAGAAAATAAACATGAGATAGGAATAACGCGAATTGTGTGTGTGTGTGTCTTGCTTGTCTTTTTATTGCGGTAATCATAATAATAAAATGGAAACGTAAACATTACATAATTGAGATATGCTTGCCTGCCACGAACGATATATTTTCTCTCATACATGATTTAAATTAAAATGAAAAAATATAGAATTTTGTTAAAGTTAAATGAAATGTTTCCATAGAAACTTTTTCTTTGTTGTCAATAACGTAGTACACATATAAAACTTCTAAAAATTTACCTCCTCCTCATCAACTACCATTTTAATTTATAGAAAATTACCCCCTGCCCCTGCACCGGGTCGTGGGTGTGACACCAAAAATTGATATGTTAGGTTAACATGAAAACTGAAATTATACATGGAAACCAATACGTGTGTAATATAAAACTATTTTTTTTTCTAAAACGACGAAAAACCCAACTCTAAGTAAGGCGGGAGTGGCACAAGCGTCAACCCCTTGCCTATTATTATAGGCCTACATGTCACTTGTTTGTGGCAGAACTCGTTTTTTTGGTAAAATTCGTTTTCCGGCAAGTACTCGTTTTGTGACTAACAAAAAACAAACATCCATTATGTACAATTTGTAGAGCTTATGTTGTCATTCCTTAATACAGTGTTTTTTGTTTTTTCATTAATCACAAATATTTGTATTTTTCATTTTGTATTTGCTGTTGTTTTTTCCAATTTGTAAACTTAAATCGTTAGGTTTTTTATTTTAAGTGTTACTCTGTTATAAGCATTGTATTACACGTTTAATGTTATGTTTTCTCAACCACAGGTTGTATCTATTTTAGCAGTAAACTAAAAACCCAAAACCATTATTACCTAACTACCAAATGAAAACAACACGTATTTTTGTTTTACATTAAGAAATAGGGCAATTTACAATTAATACACTTCTTCTTTTCCACACCGTAATGTATCGATACAATCGCATATTAAAAACATCGAAATGTATTGCGGGTACTCATACAGTTTCAATCATTTACTTGAACCCGGTTCGATAATTCCTAAAAAAATATAGAATTTTGTCAAAGTGAAATAAAATGTTTCCATAGAAACTACTTCTTTGTTGTCAATAACGTAGTACACATATAAAACTTATAAAAAATTATCTCCTCCTCATCAACTACCATTTTAATTTATAGAAAATTACCCCCTGCCCCTTCAAATATCCTTTTTATTTATAGATATTTCATCTACCTTTCTACAGTGGATTATTATGATCTTTTTTTAAGGATACTTTATTTATCAAAATTAAGTACTTTACTCTTGTTAAAACGTAAAAGGTTGCAGGTAAACTACCCCTTCCTCTTAACCGATCTTCACCAAAATCAAAAGGCGTCGAGTCCTCTACAATTCAGAACTGTATGCAAAAAATTATTTGATTCTGTTTGAATTTGCGGCAGTTATCGTTTGCCATAGAAAAAATTCTACACACAGACAGACACACACACACACACAGACACTTTTCGACAAATGACTTTTTTTCATGTTTTGAAGGTAGTACAATCAGAATCTGCCATTATCTCGATCACGATTTTTTTCTCCATGATCATACTTCCATTTCCTTATGGAACATGGAAGTAAAATTGCTCTTATAAAATAAAATGTGTAACCACTGTAAGCATTACTTATTTTCTGTTTAAAAAAATCACTATAAAGAGAAAGGCGTGTGTGTAATTCAATAAACGTTGCACAGTACTTACTGGGTTGGCACTAATGTCTGGAGCGCATTGGCACGTAACACTTACCTGCAAAACAACGAAACAAACGATTAATGGTTAACGGCTAATGGCTAATGCCCCCTCCCACACATCAACAACTCTATTACCACTCCAATGTGCTGTCGTTATTATTATTATTTTCATAGTTTATTACTGCTCACTTACGTGTACAGATATTACTGCAATTGTCATTTTATGATGGCCTTCTCTATGTAATATTCCATATAACTACAAATAATTTTTTTACAGAGCTCCCACACACTCCTACACCCTGCCGATTCACCCATTGGAACAGAAGGACACTCAGTAGAGGAACAGGGGACAAGTATGTTAGAGCAGTTCATAGATCCTTAGTATATGACACTTGAAAAAGATACGAATCTAGGGATTTGTTGTGTCAAGTAAGAAGTCGTCTGTGACAAGAAACAATACAAGTCATAGTCAATTCCAAGTACCACGCCTCTAAGAAGTCACACCACAAAATGAATGTGGCAGGTCAAAGAATTGCAGTCAGAAAGCTCCGTCCCTCACTGCTCGTTAAAACTTCTTTTTGCCACTAAAGAAGTCGAGAACGTCAACATAGAGGTTGGTAACTTCAGTGCATCTCACAACTGGACTACATGAGCACCTGCATGTCCACCAATAAAATTGGAACTTACACGAAGTATTTAGGTAAGGGACCTTTAAGTCAATGGTCATGGACAATCTGGAAAGAACAAGAAGAACGCGGTGAAAAAATATAAGGTCTAAATAATAATAAATACTAATACTACTACTACTACTACTTCTACTCCTAGTACTACTACTACTACTAATAATACAATATATTATGATAATAAAACTAGAAGATAAAACAATAGTTGCAACGGTCAGAAACAATAAAGTCTATGTCTATGTATAAAGTGTATGTAGTCTATGTAAAATACAGCAAGACATTCCTTAAGAGACAGATATTGTACGATCAAGTACTCCATATAGAATAATAATGAACAGTGAGTGTTCTTCACACAAGTATTAGCATTTTTATTGACACGTCTAGATTTAAATACGATGTTTTAAGCATAGACATTACACATTGTCCAGAGCTACTAACTAATTTCATTTACTATCTAGTATTCATTTGCTTTTTCCGTAAAAACCTTTTTCAGTTGTTTGTTCGCATATGAGCTCGGGCACATTTTCACGTACAAATTTGCGTTACCAGAGGAAGCGCTGGTAAATTGCCTCATATCTCGTTACTACGAGGCCTTTCTTACCGTGTGGGGAATGATCCATCACCCGATACATCTCCTTCATTTTCTTCTTCTGACCACAAAGAAATTTAGTGACATAAGTGAGTATTGTCTGTTTACAGAACAGCTGTTGTAGTCAATGTTCTTTAGATAGACGATGATGTTAATGAGGACTCAGGTAGGATGTTTGTCGTCCCTTTGCTAGGTATGCGTACTTTTCATATCCCCACCACTCTGTCACGCTATTTAATAAATTTTAGCCAAAAATTGAATCGTAAAATCCATAAAAAGGTAAATACATTTAAAAAATATATGACTTATATGACAGAGGTGGAAGATGTGCTAGTGTACTCCGTTCAGAAGTCACATGGCACAATGGGGTAGAGAGGGAAATACATTGCGTAGGCCTATATGGATTTTTCGCTCGTATGTACTGCGTGACTTGAAAATTTAGTCATCCAGTTAAAGTTACAAGATAATAATTTTTAAACTTGTTGATGTCAAAATGTTTCACAAATTTTAAATTATTGTGGCCATTTCTCACAGATCAACTTTTTCATGTCGTAATTCGAAAAAATCGTAACCAAACGTTAGGACTACATGGTAATTTTTTTTTCATAAGTGTAAAGAGTACAGATAAAAATTAAGTATCCTATCACCTTTCGGTATATCAAGCTAGAAACTGAAGCAAAGCGATCCATTTACGTCAATTAACAACGGAAATTCGACGAGTTGTGTTTTAAATTTGAACCTACTTTTAAAATGTACAATGTATTGCTTTTATATTTTTTTAGAACTTTGATTATGGCCAAAATAATTTAAAATTTTGTGGAATGGTGGCTAACAACGATTTTTACACTAGACAAGTTTAAAAGTTATAATGCTGTAACTTTAATGTTTGGATGGTTAAATTTTCAAGTCGCACAGTACATGTGAGCGAAAACCCATATATGCAATAATATATTTACTTATCTCCTCTGCTGTATCATGTGATTTCTGAATGAAGAAAAGTGTTCAATACATTTACAAATATACTAGCGTTTTACTAAGATGGTCGACTTAAACGGTTCTTTTAAAGTTTATTGTTTATTAAAACTAAACACATTTTTGGATACTTACTTTTACTTTATAGTTTATAAAATTTTAGGAGGCGACAGATATAAATACGACATAAAGATAAATGACGTGCAACAATACCTAAAAGCTTTCTTGAAAATCAATACAGAGGCTGATACATTCCACACTACTAATAAAATAAATGTGAACAGCAATGTCATAAACCTTAAAAATATACCAATATCTAGTCGGTATTAATTTTTTATAATTTATTTTACGTTATCTGCTGATGTGAATTCACCACCTCTAACACGTACGCTCTACGGCCGCCTGTGCCCTGATCTTAGTGAGGCCAAACCTTTGCTGCAGCAGTTTCATTATTTAAAACCTATTAAAATGGATAGAAAAATTTAACGAAAAACGTATTACGCGGAATGTGAGGTCAGTAAACGGAATACGTTATAAAGACTCCACATACGATGTGTGTAGACCGGATATCAAACGGGGATAACAAGTGTGAGTGGTAACTGCCGTGTACCGTAACATTCACTGTACAGGTTCTCACAAACACATACACTTTTATAACTTCTTTAGGTTTATTAAACAATACTATACTACTCCTTATTCGTCAAGATGTAATGCATGTAGGCTAACTGGAGAGGGGCTCTAGGAACTACTACGAGCGCTGTTACCTGATATGGGAAAAGGGTATATTTATCTCGTCAACTACCGCTGTTAAGGATTGCGTAATGGCAAACAAGTATTTAAACAATTCTTGTTTCTGTTAAAGTGTGTCATACAACTCGTATCACTATTTTTCCTAGTTTGTAATTTTCTTAATTTTAATGATCAAAATTAGTATGGAATGTGTGTGTGTGTGTGTGTGTGTGTGTGTGTGTGTTGTGGTTTTGTAGGGTAACTGACCGACGCGACGCAACCTTGTAGTATCACTTTAGTGTCACTTAGTGTGCTAGACACACGCTAAACGTAAGGTACAAACACACGAATTTTCAACTGTAAAATGTTCTTTTCTTTTTAACGATTTTACAGATGGAAAATTTGATTATATAAAATATAACCGTGCTGAATACGTTCAAGGTAAACACATGTAGTATTTACAAGTTTACAAAGAAAATTTTTTTTTTTAATAATATAATTTGCATCGAACTAAACTGTAGACATTATAAATTACAAAACATCAGACACTGCAAAAAAGATAATTAGACTTAAAGTAGTCATTGCTACTATTGTAGATATTAATGATTTATGTACGAGCACTTATTAAATAAATCTTAAATCATTAACAGCGATTACAGACTTAATACTGCGTATTAACAATTTACTTTATGTAAGAGGAAGGAATATATTATTTTAATAAGATTAATTATGAATGTAAACATAATTAAATAGCTCGAACTGGAATAAATAAATTTTAATACTTCCGCTTCAACTGATTTCAATTTTACCTTCCTCTATTTTGCACCGTCCTTTGTTTTATGAGTAACATGACCATTATTTATGTCTATGAAATATTAACATCTACAATAAAACGTCAGTAATCTGATCCGCCAATCGTAAGTGTAATTTTTTACGGTTGTATCTACTACAGATACTAGGCCTTGTAGTTGATTTAATTTAATCATATGCTGTTTGACACGCTTTGTAATCTAGATGCGTCAGCAGTCACTACTGTACCGTAAGAATTTGTGTTAC
Source organism: Magicicada septendecula (assembly GCA_034769895.1). NCBI lineage: Eukaryota > Metazoa > Arthropoda > Insecta > Hemiptera > Cicadidae > Magicicada > Magicicada septendecula. The sequence goes on from CM068372.1 coordinate 278,311,229, forward strand.
TCGATTTTCAACTATAATAGACTGCTGCACTTCATATACTCGTATGACTGCTGACGTGTTTATGCGACTGTATGCATCAACTAAGGAAAGAACCAAGAACCTGCTTGTTTATGCTGTAGGCAGGTGCATGCCGAATACAAGAACGTTTCTGTTCTTAGGAATATAGAGTTATAGGCCTACATATCACCACCGCTCTTTTGATATTCGACTACGCATGTAGGACGGTAATGTTTTTCATGATACGTTTGGTGCCTTGTAAATCTAAAACGGCTGGACAAATTTTGACAAATGAGGTGTCAAACCAGTCGTTGTGAATCTGGACCTGTCGAAGAGAACACGAAATTTTATAAAAAATTAAAATGACGGACGTTACACACCACATTGTGTAAAATATGGGGAAACCTATCGATTTTGGTATGAGTATACGAGAGAGGAATGATAAGTACGTATTAGGGAAGCAATTTTTTTAATTTTTAAAATTTACTTTTCAACGTTGCCTCTTTCCAGCTTGATACACTTAGACCAGCGATATTCCAACTTTTTTAAGCGATCCAAAAAATATGATTTGCCGAACTTTGCAAAATAGGCCTCTGTTTCGGTGGTGATCTCGTTTGAAGTGAACTGCTTCCGTCAAACCATTTTTCATGTTTGCAAACAAAACTAAATTGCAGAAGGACAATTATGGAAAGTGTGGTGAATGAATGAACAATTCGTTGAGTAAATCGACCAGCTTTGCCGTGTGCGATTGCGGAGGAGGGAGCTGGTTCGTTGTATTGGTGGAAGAGGACTTTTTTGTCAAACGGGGCCTTTGTCTCTTCAATTCAGGGTCGAATCAGCCCAATAAATCAGCATAGTATTGCCCTGTGATTGCCCTTGCTTTCTCCAGATAGTCAATGAAGATTCTGCCTGGCAAATTCCGAAAAACATTGGACATGACTTTTCCGGCCGATGGAATTCTAGTCGCCTTCTTTGGTGCACGTTCGCCGGGGAAAACCTATTGTGCTGACAGAACTTTCATTTCCGGCTGTAGTGGTGGACTCATGTCTCTCAACGATTACTTAACGCAGCAGGAGCTCGCTTGGATTGCGTTTAAAGACGGCCAAATATTACTTCGAAGTTGGCGCGCGATTCCGTTTTTGATCAACCGTCAGCAAACGCGGCACCCACTCGCCGATAGCTTTCTCGTGCCCAGTTTTTCATGAAAGATAATTTCTATGCGTGCCATTGAAATGTTTACACGGGTATCAATTCTCTGATCTTTACTCGGCGGTCTGATAACACGTTATCATGGATTCTGTCCTCCGTAGTCATTCCAATTGGACGTCTTGGGCGGTCTTCATCAAAGACGGATGTTCGGCAGCGCTTGAATTCATTGAACCAATATCTGATGGTAGTCATCAAAGGTGCATGGTCCTTGTAAATCGCATTCAACTTCTCTTTCATTTCCGCTCATTTTATCTGAAAAAACGAATCACTAACCGATTGCTGTTTTCTGTGGTTCCAAAATACACAAACTTTCTGATAATTACCCCTCCTGTATCACACACACACACACACACACACACACACACACACACACACACACACACACACACACACACACACACACACACACACACACACACACACACACACACACACACACACACACACACATCAGCTGTCTATATGCTTACAGTTCCTTTTTTGTAACAGTTATTTTATAAAAAGTAAGTTTCTAATGTTATTGAATGCCTTGACATAAATTAATATGTTTTCCTTACAAGGTAAAATGGTGAGAAATAAAAAGCAAGAACTTTAGTAAATTGATATTTCATGTCTTTTTTTAAACTTCCTACAAAGTGACATTTGGAAATGGTTTCATAACCGAATCAAGTGTCCCGTACAAATAAGAAATTGTTGGCATGGAGCTTCTTTTCGGTTTTAAAGTGTTATATAATATCATACCAAGAAGGTAGTCAGTATTTATGTCTGTGTTATTGTAGACGTGTACGTCTTCGTTAATCACTGAACCGTTAATGTAAAACACGCGCACGGCGAGTCCTCGTGCCCTGTCCTCGTACTCTTGCCTGTTTATCATTCTTCTGATTCAATAGTATGTAGACACTAGAGATAAGAAATATTCTGCTATGCCAAGTCGGCCATAGTTGTCAACCGGACCCAGGCTTTCCTTCGGCTGGTTTTCAACGATTTTTCACGCGGGTTTGGTAACAGCACGGCACCTCTCTGAACGCGGTGGGTGCTTATTAAGCGGCAGGGGCCTTCGGCCACTAAATATGGCTCCATGCTCCCTTCAGTAATTTCCAAAAGCCTTACCCCAGACGTGTAGGCCCTTCTCGTTGCAGCCACAATTCGTGTAAGATCCTGGCGGTCATCGGGCTAAGACCTGGACAACGCAACAGCAGGTCGGGAGCAAGGCACCTCACGACTCTGTCTTCCTAGCTTGTAGCACTCTTTTGAGAAGTTTTTCTCAATCATTCTAGGCACGCGGCCGTACAATTTCAGTTTTTCAGTTTCACTGTTTTGTTTGCAACACAAATTAATACGATCACGAATTAATAAGTACGTAATTTGTATACATAGTACAAATATATTTACATTGAATAATTCGAATTATCGTTTGCGGTAATCAGGTGTAGTGTGAAATACAAAATTAAATATGTCAGAAAAACTTTTAAATTATTGTAGGACGTAAGAAGTGAGAGGAAAATGACCACACTTTACTGTTAATAACAGAGAGAGAAAGAAAGGAAGAAAGAAAGAGATAGAGAGAGAGAAATAAAGAAAGAAAAAAGAAAGAAAGAGAGAGAGCGAAGGATAGAGAAAAAACGAAAAATATAAAATCAGGTCAGTAGAAGTAACGGTCGAAGTGAAAATGATAAATGTTCGACACGACGATTAGCAATAACATACGTGAGTGTGCAGATATCTGCTAATTTGTGCTTAATGTACACATGCACCACTGTACTGACGTGTTTTGTCAGCTTTCAGTTGGTTCTGTGAATCAGACGGCAAGAATATGTGTAATATATTTGTACCGTATGTCCTTTGTGTTTAAATTTGTAGGTCATGTTACATTAGCAGATTACGTTATAATTTGCTAGGGATAGTAACAACGTATGACTATAAAAATTTAATTTAATTTAGGATAATCAGAATTTATCATCAGTAATGGACAAGCTTAAAATACGGTAGTAAGAATAGAGAGAGAGAGAGAGAGAGAGAGAGAGAGAGAGAGAGAGAGAGAGAGAGAGAGAGAGAGAGATGGTTGATTTGGAACTTGCTTATGAATATAGCAATTAGAAGAAAGCAATCAGCATTAAACACAAATCGTTGATACGAGGAATAGTTGAAAAGTTCGCGGTAGAACTAAAATTTGCCGTGTGTTGTAAAATCCATATCTCGTGTAAACACCTGTCAATTTCCATATCCATGTGCCAATTTGTCCACTCACCAGCAAAATTTTGTTCGAAATTTACGTGTCACGAGTCTTGACAAAATTAAACACCGTGCTGTGACTCTGTGTAAAAAGATCTAACGCCAATACGGTGATCCTCCCCATGAAGATGCCTCTAGATGCTTCTTCTACACTTTCTTTTTCAAGTGCTGTAGATTCACAAGAGAGAGGATGGCATTAGAGACGGAGCTTGGGGAGTTCACCCCCCCCCCCCGTGGGAAGGCGGAATGGGAGCGCATTTCTACATTTATTTAGTGGGTTTTGCAAGACAAATAAAAGCCAGACCTAGCTTGGACCTATCGGGCAGTAGCACTTAAGGGACAATTAGAAGGAGCCCTATAAGGGCGCAATAGGCTCCATACAGAAATGATACGCTAAGTGGTTTCAGCATGGATATCAATGTCTGAATCAGAGGTAGGTTTTAGTGGGTGACAGTCCTACACACCAGACGGTTTCCTCTGACGGTGCATAAAGCAATTTTCCACCTTAAAAAAAAGCCTACGTCTATCGGAATCGTTGATGACGATGATGATTTCAACCCAAGCACAATATTCTATATATGGTACTGTGCCATAAACACAAATCAAACATAGCTTTCAAGATTCGCTTTCAGTGTAAGAGATATTGGGAAACTCTTTATTAAAGCGTATAAAACACGCATGAAAAGAGAATTTAACGCCACGTTTAGGACAGTGCGTGAACCGTGTGTTATTACAGAGCACATCTCACTCTCTCTCTGCTCTGACTATTGCACAATACACGTCCAAATATTTAACTTCATAAATCGTTGCATCGCATCTTTAAAACGAGTACAATAATAACAAAAAGCCCAGATTTGAAACGCGATTATGTTGTACGTATTTACTTTTAAACGTCCCTTTATAACTTTCTGAAGACGTTAAAAAGAAATTCATTAAAAAAATTCACTCTCGATTGTACAAGAAAAGTAGAAAGCTGGTTTAATGTCCAGTTGTAAACAAACGTCTGAGCCCACATTGCTGGTTGGCTATCTGTAAATGGTTCAACTATTGTAGGTTAGAAATCCAGCCAGTTGCGTATTTCAAATCATTGGTTCACTTCACCGCGCAAATGTTTGTTATTACAGTCAATAAATATGAAAGACAATATCGTATTAAACTTATTTGAATATTGTGTTACTGAAGTGGTTTCTTTGAAAGGAAACCACTTTGCTTGGAAGTTTTTCTTCCTGTTTCAATTGGAAGGAAATAAAAAGGAGTAGACCTATAAGTTTTGGGTTCTTTCTAATTAACTCGGTGAACTATTATAGATTTATTAAATCAATGGGAAACTATTAAATAATTAACTATTATTAAATAATCTATTTCAATTTATGATTTCCTAAATGCTGCGGACGAGATTTACTGTTTTAAGTATTAAATTGCAACAAACGTATTTCTAACGCTTTCTGTAACAGTATAATGCGTTAATTGAAGCATGTCATGATTAACACATAATGAGAAGCTCGGGAAATGGACGTGCGGTAGTACCGGTATAACGTCTCTCCTGTTAAGACATTATAACATAGGGAACCAGTTTAATTGGTTGCTGTTAATTAAACTAGCTGCCGTAGTTAGTAAAAATTACTTACCAACAAATTATGACAATATATATATCAGGAATTTGTCCAAAGTTACATAAATTTATTCACTCTCTGGATATTAGCGAAAACATCTCTTTATTATTGTATCTTAACTACGAATATAAACATAATAGCTTTAACGGTCATCTTTTGTTTTTACTTTACTTTTAAAGGAAACTTCTTATAGATTCTGCACCAAATACTCTTTAAATTGTTACTCTTAGGATCTCAAGATCATACAGCTGTGTATTACTTTGTTTACCACGGATCCGGGTTCTAACTTTATAATATTCTAACATACTTTAACATCATCCAAACTATTTGAAGAATAGTCTGATGTAATTTCATATTAACTTTACCTTTAAGCATCATCAGGTTATTACTATAGCATTACAGAAACTACAAACATTAATATGCTAATATTTATGTGATCTAAAGTCTTTACAAGAAACTTTACTGTTCTTTATGTTGAGGTTGTTAAAAACAATGTATGCACAGAAGTTATGGTTTTGTGTCACCTGAGTATAACGTGAGTCTGCGGCTGGCGGTTGAGATGATACTCTTCAGTAGGTCTTCCTGGATGTAGTTCGTTGTCCGTCTGGATCCTCCATTTATTTGGTTGTTTCTGTATTGTGGTCTAGGTCATGACGCTGGAATTCTGCTACTGGGAGTTCGTACAGTTGTTGTCGTAACTTCTCTTCTGGCGTTGGTGTTCACTTTTCACATTTAAATTTTTTTTTAAAAACAGCACTGATGTTACCTTTTACATGGTATGGAACATATCTTACCACTTGCTTTTCATAAAGAGATGTGTCGGCTAAGTTTTTATTTATTAATAATATTTTCACAACATCTGAACTACATTACTAGTTTTTAAGCTTCATTTCGCTTTCGCTACATGTGGATTAATTAAAAGAGAAGCACTAACATCTTGTTACATCGGTTTTAGCGACATAAACGTAAGTTTAAATCACGACACATTTTCGAGCTGCTTACATGTCTGAGATTCTAGGTCGACTGGCGTTAGTTTAGCGGCAGGGAGTATGGAAGCGGGCGCAGTTTACACGCAGAGAGAAAAGTAGTTCGTTCCTTTATTATTATTAATTGTCCATTAATTAACTACTATAAATTATCCTACCTTTTCTTAGTTAGGAGTTAGGTATTCCATTTATATTAATGGAATAATATAATGGAATATATTCCATTTATAATGGTATAATAATTTCATTTATTATTATTACGTCTTTTATTTAAATATAAGGATTATTAGTTTTCGCTTAATAACAGTGTACTTTGCATGTTCGTACTAGTCTTTTTACAGGTTGATACAGGTATCTGGGTACAGAGGGAGGGTGCATTATACTCTCACTTGTTATAAGAACAAAAAAATTAATTTGTGCTATTTAAATTGTCTTTAAATCGTCACACCGGTACACAGCGCGACCGCTGAAATATATTTTTTCGATTCGCTCAATAATTTTGAAACCAATAAAGATTGAACATTGGAAGTTAGATCAAAATTAAATTTGAATCTATCTGTACACTCACTTGCTTAATGTATTAGTCTATCTTGAATAGGGAAACGTTTCTCGCAGGCTACATTTTATGCCTCACGGCTGAAATAAATTAAAACTTGATATTACTTCACGTAAATATTGTTACGAGAATTACAAGTATTACAAGAATATTATTAAACTTAAATGGCATCATGCACGTGATATGGACTACATGTAAAAAAAATTATTGTTAAGGAGCAAGAACGTCTAGCGTAAGGACAGTTTATATTTTAATACGTACTAAATTAAGTATGGAATGGTTTTATTACGTTTTTTATTTTTACCGACCCAGTTTTGGGGCTAAATTTATTTAAAATATACCAATATACGAAGCATTAAAATATTGTTACTACTCTGTGCATCTTGTAGACTTGTCTCGACTTTGTAGACTCATTTTTATCGGTCGAGGTTTTCAAGTCGTGTAGGCCTAATAGTAGCGAACGTAAAACCCATAAGCCTTATGTATAATATATGTTATAATACCTTGCCAGTGGCGGTAATACCTTATAATACCCTATAATACCTTATAATACCCTAATAATACCCTAATAATACCCTATAATACCTTGCCCATTATCACACCCGACTGTGGAACCAAGAGTAGATGCATATTTCACTTTACGTTCAACGTTTTTAAGAACTATTCCAATCACCGAGGGTCAATGCTTATTAGTACAGTGTTTATAGTTAACAGATATTTCTTGTTAATGATACATGAATTTTACCACGCGCGCGCGCGCGCGCACACACACACACACACACACACACATACACATCTTCTAAGTCTCACACTATAGGCTGATGCGGCCTTTAGCCTTCTGTTCACAACTGCATCTGAACCCACGGAATCCTGTCTTCAACAAGTCTTCCATTTCTTTTGACGAAGACCATTAATTTAGAACGCGTGAGAAAGGTGGGACCCGTTAATTATGGGGGGAGGGTTAAAAAAATTCGGTTTATCATGCCAAAGACCTACACGAAGAAATGTGATAACAAAAGTCTCTGAATATGTATCATATCATACTATCTTTGGGAGTGTGTAAGATACGCATATTTAATATGTTTCGTAGTTTCCCATGGAACGTAGGCCTGTATTGTCCCTCAATAGTCCCGGTGATCCATCAATCTTTTTTAAGACAAATGTGTACACCAAATGATAATCAAGATTCTCCTGCTGATAAAACTGCTAAAAGATTTTGTTTTCCGTAAACCGTTTCATGAAGTATTGTTTGTGTAAGCAATGTTTTAATTTTCATAAAATTTATTCCGTAAGATGTAGTTAACAAGAATATACAGTAGGCCTAATACTTTAAACTGGAATAATACAAGACACCAATAAAGAGACAAAGAAAGACAAGTGTATATTTTAATCTTACTTGTTATGAAAAATAAAAAGATTAGGTTTAAGGGTTTATGTGTGGTCAGGTTTTATGTATGTATGTGTTGTGTGTGTGTGTGCGCGCGCGCGCGCGCGCGTGCGTGCGTGTTTTGAAGGAGGCGGTGGGAGAGTGAATTTATTTAAATATTTCCTCACTTCGAGTTCGCATACATATTCCTTGTCGTGTTCAGACGTTAGTCCCCTGTATCAAACTTGTGTTACATTGCAGACTCCGCTAGGCATGTCAGAATGGGGAGCAAAAACTACCGTGTAGAGGATGCTTGAAGCCGAGGTGGAAGAACGTAGGCCGGTTTGGAAAGCTCCGAAAAAATGGCAGGTGGAAGTTGCAGAGGAAGTGAAAAGTCTTTTAAAATACCGCAATTAGAAGAGAACGGCTGTATTCGTAGGTAACTGTAAACCAGTGGCGGCTCGTAGTTCTGACAGTTGGGGGTTCAATGTCTGAATGCTTCTACCAAGATAAGAGGAATTATCCCATTCCAAATAACACACGGGGTGGGTCGCAACATGAAGACATAACTATTGACAACTTTTAGTAGGCTTAATAGTAAGTTGTGTTTATGCTATTTGTAATTTATTCTAAAAATATATAGTTAAAATAAAAGGGTAGTTAAATATTTCTGTTTAATATTTAAAACGGGAAGCGGCCTAACGAGTCCTTAATTTTGCATTTATATTTAATAGAGAGAGAAGAAAAATTTGTTTTTAAAATAGATTGAACTCTTTCATTTTACCAAATCAATAAACTGAACACAAAGATAAGAAGTACCTGAACACTTAACACACAGAAATACCAGTAAACACTTTGACGGTTATACACGCTTCGGTCAGCTTAACGTTAGTATAATTATTTAATGACTACAATAAACACACTTTATTTTCGGAATACAATTACTTCACTATTTTATTTTTTTTGAAGACTTTACTACACAGATTTTCTTTGCATTCTAAATGAAACAGAGAAATCTGACACAAAACTGAAGGTAAACGGACAAATCATGTAGTAAAACTCATAAGTATGGCGAATGGCGGTATTATGAAAATGTTAAAATTCCCGGTCGGTGCGGTTCGGCCCTCGTCGGAACTATTCGTCTCTGTCGCTAACACTCGGGATTAGCGACTGCTGAATGTAATTTTGCGTATACTGATTGGCCCCTCCAAAGCTGTCTACACAGTCTAGGAGGTGCTGAGAGCCGCTCTGCACCTCAAGCAATAGGCCTAGTAGTGGCCAATTCGCCTATTACGCGAATCCGTTACTGTTTAGTCAACAAAATTAATCTCGCGAATCTTGTTTTTTAAATACGAAACCATTATCTCAACAAATCCTTAAACATATTTAAATTATTTAGGGGGTTCACTAAAATACTGAACCTTATGGACGAGCCGCCACTGCTGTAGACTGAAGAAGGGGGCTGTAGCACTGTAAGAAGAAGAAAGTCACACAGAACCTCAGAATCTGTTCCAGCCTCTTCGCTACTTTCATACGCTTTATCACATTTTCTTATTTATTCTACTTCAACTTAAACTTTCATCACTTCCATAATTCCACCGTGAGAAACTTTTGTTAACATTTTATGTAAAAATTGTTTTTATAATTTTTATAAAAAACTATAAAAATGGTAGTTATAATGAAACTATAATGACTTTCTGTTATCTCGGTAGTCAAAATAGCAGCGTAGTTTTTAAATATTTTCGTTCCATGAGTGAACAGAAACGCGCGCGCGCGGGAAGTAGCTTATACCTCATTTAATTTTTTGTGTAACTTAACACAAATATACTTACACTATATAAATTCCTCATTACAGCATATTCTTTTTATGATGATCAAAACTTTATGATGATGTGAATTCACGCTGGTACGACCCTCTACTAAATGTTCACAGTTTTGTATTGGTTGTACAAATTGCTGCATTCTAGTTCAGTTTTACGTCAATATCTCTTCCCCAGTTATAGGCCATGCTGCATACAATTAACTTATCTTTACGCTTAGCAGAGGTTAGAATGGTTGAGAGCTATAACCTAGGTTTACCGTCTGATTGGTATAAAATATCAGTTGCAACAATTCAGTGTCGCGGCAGCATGACTCAAATTTAATCTTGATTACCTGTTGGCACAGACTCAACTTCAAAGCACAACGGAAGGACCACGATTTTCCTTTACATAATCAACCGAGAAGTTAATTAAAGAATATCAGTCGGTACTTTAAGTAAGGTTTAAGTAGGATTATAATATAACATTATTAACCGACATGTGATGTCACTTGAGAATGTGTGCAGCTGATTGCAATGTCAATACGTGAGACTGACATTGTACCGGCAACGCCACAACTTGGGTTGGCATCGAAGTCACGTGTGCTCGGTTTGCGGTTGGTCGGCTTACAAACTGATCTACCAGTCGACCTTCGGTAACACATCTTTAACTGTGCCAGCAGCAAACGTGTCCCGGTGAAATTCCATCATGTCGTCCAAGTAACAGTGTTACTCCTACGGTATGGTGACGCTTGCGTCTCCTTTGGCGTTTTATGACACAAAAGTAATTTAGAAAAGTAAAACTTATGTGCATCGTTCTACAAATACAATTATTGACAATTATAAAAATAAATTAAAATTAAATTAAAGTATTAATTAAAAATTAATTCATATTTGATAATTAAAAATTAAATAAAATTATTCCGTTTCTGTAATTATGATTTATACAGATTTCGCAGACTTTACAAACAATCCGATTAATTTAAACAGGGTGGAAGTGTTGGTGATTTACAGAACATTCAGATGTGCAGGATTAAAGTAAACGTTTGGAAGGTTAGCCATTACAAGCTGTGATTTAAAATTTTTATCTCAATGTTTGTTAGTTTGTTCTGCCTGCAATCTACAAACAATGTTATTCTGCCTATATTTGCTTGACTATATTGACACGGTATTCCAGCCGTTTCCTCAAGGCTTTATTTGACGTTTGACAGAGAGGGAGAAATTGAGGAAGAGAAAAAAGAGGTAGATAGAATCGAGGATTAAATGGATAGAGTGACAGAGAAAAGAATGAGTGAGTGAAAAGAATGAATGATCGGGGCGGGAGACATCACAGATTAATTTACAAATACTGGCGTATAATTTAGGAAAACTCAGTGACCCGCTCAAAAACGTAACCATTTAGAAACCAGTGAACCGTTCAATGTTAGTCTACAGAGCGTATAGATTAAACGGCACACACACAGCTAACGGAGTGTGTTAAGGTTTTAATCGCTTGGCCAGAGATATCTCCAAGTGAAATTCTCAGTTATCAGATCGTAATAAATAGGACACGGACGATAACGGCGAAATTCAACTTTTGAAATGCAAGTAGTTATTCGCTCAACTGGTTCTGTAGTCATAAGTCTGCTGGACTGAATGACGACACTCCTCTGTCTGTGTGTGTGTGTGTGTGTGTGTGTGTGTGTGTGTGTGTGTGTGTTGTGTGTGCGCGCGCGCTGAGTGGTACGTAACGCAGGTATAGGATTATTATTTTGTCACATAAATAATTACACTATCTACTCTTTTTACAATGATGTATACATGAGTCATCCTCTTCTGTTCTGTGATAATACATCCACGTTTTGTCTTTGGGAGTTCATGTTTTGATTTATACACTTGATTTTTGTCCACAGCTACATAACGTGACTTTATAAGCTTTGTAGCTGTAACGTTATTTATAAAACTTTACTATCCATAACGGTTACCGCCTAATATTCCAATTACTCTTACGGTGAGTGTGAGATTTTGGTAACACTTGTACGCTTTCATGTCTTGTACCACTGCTAATAATAGCAGGACAATAATTAAATAATTTTATTTAAGGGCACGTACGAAAAATAATTAACAGTTATACAAGATATGCCATGGAAAAATCGACCATAATGTCTGTTTCAACGAGTACCGAAACTGTAGCTCTCTCGCTGCGGTTCACAGCTGCTACTCATGACTCCGTTCGTCTGCAAACATAGATACGTCGGAAATGACCTTGCTTAAATCTTCCAAGAGTTTTGTGGGAGTGTTTGGTTTCGAATACTTTCGTCACACATTCGTCGAACATGACCACCTCTGCGTATTTGTTCCTTGTATTTGTATTTTCAACAAAAACTAAAATAGATTTAAAAAGATATTAAAATATTTCCAAGGCTATCACATCCGGAATCACCATTACTATAACTTGAAAAACTACAGCAATGATTGTCTTGCTTCGAACACCAAATCTCTCACCGGTGCATCTGGGAAGCCCCGGCAGCAACTCCGGTTGCTTTCGGCGACGCTATCCCGCCTGCAGACGCCTCGGGGCCGCCTGCGACGGCTCCAATCCCGGCGCCTGCCGGAACACCTGGTCCTTCCTATGCGGCAGTGGCCGCGACACCTGTCTAACCTTCCGCTCGTCCGAGCAAACCTAAGCGAACTCGTCGCCGCCGGCCGACAAATTTCACAGGCTTTGCCTGTAAAAACCCAGCCGTCCCCCTCAACTTCCTCCAAGCGAGACGAATACTACCCAGTCCGCCAGCCCTCGTCATCTGAGACCCCCGCCGAGGCCAGTCAGGCATCTCCTCCGGTATTCCGGGACTCTTCCCGGCCTCCGGCTGACCCACTGACTGCCTGGGCAGAAAACCTTGTAGCCAGATCTGCTCCCGACACGACCACGGTGCTTGCCTTGGTCTTCCAATCCCTTGCCACCCTCTTTCCCTTACTCCTCTTAAATGGTTAATAGCCTGAGGATCGTGGCGTAGAACGCCCATGGAGTACTCTTCAGGCGATCTGAACTGATGACTTTCGCAACGGATTATGACGCTGATGTCATATTCTTTCCGAGACTTATCTGGTTCATTACCACTCATATTACCTTCCAGCCTACACCTGCTATCGTTAGGATCGTCCACTACGGCCTCGCTGTCCCCCTTCGGGGGGTACAGCTGTAGTGGTTCATAGGCTTTTACCTCCTCTAGACTCATCTCTTATTGAAGGCTGTGCGGGGCGGTGGAAGCAGACGTTGTTTCTGCGTATCTCCGGGCTGCCCTGCGGACAGCGCCTCCGCCCGAAGAGTGGGACGCTCTCCTCAACCACCTCCTGTCAACCATTGTAGCTGGCGACTTAAACGCCAAACACCCTTCATGGAACAGCCGTATTCCCAACGCCTACGAAAAATCTCTGTACCGGTTCGTATCTGACGACCCACTTCCCCTTTGCCGGCCACTTGACACTGTTTTTGCCAAGAACGTGACCCGTCACATCGAGGTTTCGTCCATGTCGGACCTCTCGTCCGATCACAATCCTCTTGTTATAACTATAAGAGAGATGTCGGCTTCACCCCGACTTCCCGCTAGTCTTGTTAGGAGGGTCAACTGGCTCTTCTACCATGACACGTATTACGTATCAGTAAGCATAAAAAAAAATTAAGACAGATACAGACGCTATTTGTACTATGGCAGTGAACAAAGCCATATTTTTGTTTAGCTTACAACAAAGATACAAGAAAGAAGGATCCAAACAGAAGAGATGAGCATTCTGAAAATAGTTAAAGGATACAATTTAATAAGCATTACTGGAAATGAAGGAACAGAGAGACCTTCAAATATTCGATCTGAATAGGAATCTTAAATCGAGCCGTATAAAATGGCGTGAACATTTGGAGACGATGTAAGAAAGTAGAGGCAAGTAGATGTAAAATGTGAGGAGGACACAGGCGTACAGCAGGAAAGATGGAAGCAAATCAGTCTCCAACAGAAACAGGACAAGAAACACTTGACGCTGAAACACATCGACGGAAATCGACAGTACCCTGTCATAATATGGCTCAGAAATTAAGAGAAATAATTCTTAAAAATATTTTTGTTACATGTCTTTAATGCGATTATATAACATATTTTAGAAATGATTGCATAACACGGTGTTTTGGTTCGCTGAGCAGAGACTCTCCTATTAAACGTAACGTAAATGTCTGTGTACGCATCAGCCGATTATTATGGCTACGCAACGCAGACGATTACAGCCGGATTTCGCTTTTTTTTCTACATTTGTATATCAACTGGTTTTAGCCAAAGGTAGTCACGAAAATTTATATTTTTCCACGCTTCGTAAATTATTACCACGTTTTGTAATCATAGTTTTGCATATTTCAGGACGTTCAACAAAAATTGTATCTTTAAAAAGAGAAAATTCTTCGAGCACTGTTAAACACGCCGATGTACGTTATTAACTATACCATCCACGACTTTTGCTAACGGAATCTATCAGTCAACTACAGAATATCATGAAAAATCAATATTCTACTTAGATATCTACAGAAGAGTCATCACTGGGTGTTCCCTCCTTCACCTCAATTTTACCAGCAAAAATTTTCTTAATACTCTTTAATGTTAGAATAGATTGTATTTGACAATATAATAACAAAAAAACACAGACATTGAACGCGTGCTTTTTAATTAACTTGAATTCAGCGAGTTTGTTTTTCCTACGAAGTACATGAAAGTTATATTCTAACTTTCGCCATAGATTTCCGGGTTTTTTAAGCTGCGGCCACTGTCATTTCTTCAGTCAGACGCGTAGTGTGAAGACGACGGATGGATGAATAAAAGAGGCTATGAAAAAAAACGAAAAAACAGACAAAATGTTCAATTTCAGAAAAACAATATTTAGTGTAAAAGATTCGAGTTTTCACAGAAAAAAAGAGTTCGAGAGAATACGTTGGAAGACACAAGTCTTAAGAGGTCGAAAGAATGTCGTATGTATACATACATAATATCATATACATCGTCCACCTGATAAGCGGAAAATGCGATGACCTAGGACGCCATGAACAACCGCTACTAGAAAGTTGCGAGAAAAAGGTATAAAGATCGGAAATTGAATGAAAAGGCTTCAGATTTAAAGAACCGTGAAAATAATCAACTCTAAAAACGGACAGACGAAGCTAACATTCTATTGGAAATAGGTTTTACGTTGGGCACGCATCTGCAAAATCAGCCCACTTCCCACGCACTAAATCGGTGAAGGAAAAACTAACCTCGTCTACGAAGAACTCCTTATATTAGCCGGCGCAGACAGCGATAAACTACAACCACAAAAAACAATAATATGCACGTAATGTAACAGTTGGCAATGCGTGAGAACGCTTGAGTACAAAATAATACGTCTCGTAAAGTAATAGAAACAAAAGGGACCGTTTACGTAAGGCGTTTTACATAATGGTCGGCGGGCTGCTTTGGCAGGGTGGAGGACGATTCGGTAGATTCGGTCGTAATTGTGTGTAAAATCGGTGATCACGCCGCCTGTTCTAACCGTTCAACATTGAATCACCGTCCTTTCTTTATCACCGGCTGTGAAATCTACAGGTAAACGCAAGCGTATACATATGATTATGTAGGCCTACTACACATTAAAGTATGTGCGAGTTCATTATCGTGTTACATTATTCGATAACAATAATTTCATTGTCGACTTATATCTGTGCCTATTTATTTCCAGTGCGCCGAGTGTCACGCCTTTACTGTACAGGGGAAACAAAATTGGTATTTTCTTTTTCTCCTTCTAAATTTAATGCCACCCACTGAAAAGATCAGCTTTACGACTGAATGAAGAGAATGCCTTATTAGAAAGAGCCTACCCTCCGAAAATGGAGCTGCAAGTTCATGACCCTTCTACAATCGATTAGTGAGTATTATATATTCTATTGATGTTAAAAATAAATACTGATATAAAATGAACGAAATCAAGGAACGATTTCTTATCTACTAAATTTTAGAGTTTGGAGTTAACTAATTACTACTTGTTTATTATTACATTATTTTGTAACATTAATGTTATAGTATTTTTGAAGTAACGTTTCATTTAGGTATTTTTAGCGACAGAAGTGGCTACACGGACGCAACTTGTTTTCACTTACGATCATTATGGAAGCAAATCTCACAGTGCCCACCGGAAAACTAAGCTTGAACTATAAGGAACGCTTATCCGGACAGTGGAATCCTATGGCTCCAAGGATTGCCTTAATAGAGAAATATTGCAACATAACCAAGAGTTCTACGAGCTCCGACCATACGAAACTGAAGCGTCTCCGATGGGTGGGGCGAGAGCCGCAGACGCCGGAAGACAGAGTTCCAGAAATGATGTGCAGAGTTCAATCAGGGGAAAACAGCATGTGGGGAAACAAACAATGCGGTGAAGAGAGAGCGTAACTAATGATTCTAGAAGGAATTAAGCGTACAGGTGTTAGAGGTCGGGTGAAAGGGGTTAAACCGGGATAACTGGAAGACGTTAACAGAGGATGCGAGAGCTCTATGTGGGCTTTACTGGAATGAACGGCAAATAGTGACAGAAATGCGCAGAGGCGAGACCACTGGCCATCGGTGTAATATCATTGTACTGAAGTCAGAACGTCCTGGGCCATAATCATAACATTATTGTAGATCTGGAATGTTTAACATTTTTTCATTTTTTACAGCTTGTCTTATGCCAGGCTGTCAAAATTCTTCTAGTTCTTTATATTTTCACTTCCACTTCTGTCATAGTAGTGTCAGTTCCTTCGATTCGATCACTTTACTAAGTCTTTTCTGATTGCCGTAACCGTCCAGTACTTCGCGAAGGAAGCAAGGTATATTTTGCACCATAGAGAGCTCATATAAAAGGAAACAAGAATATACGTTGTCAGTGGCGTATCTAGAATTTTCCGTAGAGGGATTAATGACTAGCATTTCTTCGTAGGGAGATTATAGACCACAACTTTCATGATAGCAGATGAGCAGAAGGAGAAGTGTTGACGGTAACAAAGTACTGTACCCGCTAGTTGTAGCCTACTATGTACGGGTATATAGCGGCGCTAGTAAACTGGTGTACATTAACATGCATTCTGGGCTGTTTAACTACAGTACTTCATTAACGACCTACCCAATAGTAGGTACCCAATGTGGGGGTACCCTCGACTACATCACAGTAAGTCGTTTAGTCAACTACAGACTCAGCCAAAGGTGACTGCTTTTTGGTCTACCGAAAAGCTTAGCGATTAGTTTTACATGTTGCAAGTGCAATGAACGAGTAAAGCCAAAGAGTGGAATGAACAGTAGAAAAAGAAAGTACAGCGACATGTCACGTGGCCTATGGTAAGGAAGAAAGGGAGAATAAGTAGGTAAGTAAGTGAATTCTTATCATAAAACGGAATGAACGAGGACGAAGTCTCACACTTCTATAGCCAAAGAGGAAATAATTGCGTTTGAGGACATGATAAAGTAATTCTTGTTTAACTGTTAATGAACTGTTTTAGAATGCTTGGAAAGTAATACACCCCTTGTTTCTGGTAAAGAATGTCACGATCGCATGCGGCGCTCGTGTACAGTGTACTGT
Organism: Magicicada septendecula; assembly: GCA_034769895.1. NCBI lineage: Eukaryota > Metazoa > Arthropoda > Insecta > Hemiptera > Cicadidae > Magicicada > Magicicada septendecula. The sequence goes on from CM068372.1 coordinate 278,328,588, forward strand.
GGTTTGTTCCGATAGAACTGATTAATTTAATCGGTGATGTCTGAAGTAGTAAGGTATTCATGGAACGTTATTTATAAGAATTCTAAGTGCAATCTATGTGTTATATTTATTCATGAGAATAACCTCTAATGATATGAGTGCATTCGTTGTGAAACATACCCCGGACTTTTCTAAAAACACGTCAATAGCTTTCAGAAATATGTTTCCCACGCATTATAATGATCTGTTATCCTTTCTCTTCGCATAAACACAAACAAGCGCGTGGGCACACTCATTATGACTAAGAATTGTTGTTTTGAGTATTGCTGTCGTCTGCTCTGGAGGCATGAACAGATTCTCTGGTCGCGTTCTAGTTTCCATCTACATTGTTCACTGTTATCAGTCCTCTCGACTGGTAATTTAAAAAATCTTACTCGCATTAAATAATTTTAAGAAATGTCAATTGTCACTTCTGAGATGTATATTGTAGCGTATTGTTTAATTAATATCATTTAAAAGTAATGCCGTTATATCGTATTTTAGCTGGCTTGAGATATAATGTTTCAAGCATTATACTGCAAGTTCATTGTGAGCCGTGACGTACCCTTGTTTGGTGGGAACTACTCATAAAACAAAATTTTTCATCAAAAGCAGTCACAATCATAACAGTGAAATTAACAAAAACCAACGAAAGGCCAGTCAACAACGACACAGACACTTTACCTGGCAACAAATCGACACGGTTGACGATGAACATACTGTTTATGCTCGAATCGTTCTCAAGAAAGTAAAACAATTTACATAATGTTAAATTACTTATAGATCAAAAAAAGAACTCTAACTAAAAAATTAAAATATATAAAAAGATACTTATTAAATTTGGTACAGTTTCTTTATCAAAGGTAACGGAAGACCTATTAATATTTTACGGTTTTCAGATGATACATGTTGCCGGACTAATGTTCCGTACTAATTGCCGGACGCCTGGGGGATATACGGAGATTGTTTGACAAGGTTGTGCCTACAAGTGAAGAAACTGGATTAACATTGAATGATAAAAAAAATTATGTCAGTTTCAAACACAAAACAGTCCCAAGGAAATTTGGGAGGAAAATTAATAGAAAAAGTAAAAATGTGTAAGTATTTGGGAGCAGTTTTCAATGACAAAAACGACTACACTGAGGAGATCAGATCAAGAATTGGACAACAAGAACATCGTTTAATAAGACGCGGAATCTATTGTGGAGTAAAGACCTAATTGTGCCTCTGAAAGCTAAGATGTTACACGTTCTGTTTTGCTGTACGGAATGGTAGCTTCCGTATAACTCTGAATAAGAACTTCACAGATATATTGGAAGCGTTCGGAATGTGATCGAAGAATTTCAGTAATACGTTGGATAGATAGAGTATCTTATACTGAGGTGATGGGAAGAATACAGCTGAAGAAAGAAACTATCAATACTGTTAAATTCATAAAACTAGAATACCTCGGACATAGGTATTTTGCGCGAAGCATAGTATAACTTCTATATGTTATTATAGGCCTACAGGGCAACACCCAAGGGCAAGGTAATCCGGGAAGGAGACATATTTAATGGGTAATGAACTTGAGAGACTGGTTCAACTGTAACTCCATCGACATATTTAGAGCTGCTGTGTCTAGAGTTCGTATTGCCATGTTGATTGCCAACCTTCTTAGAGGAAATAGTATTTGAAGAAGAAAGGGAAAACTACAATTCCCTTTCTTCGTGAACCGAGTTTATTATATATACTTGGTATATATATATATATATATATATATATATATATATATATATATTATTCAGAAGTACTGTCAAGATGTAACTATCTTACATGTATTAGGTTCTTACACCGTATGATCATTATTCATTATCAGCTGTGTTCATGTTCATCACCACACACAAGGAAGTGAAAATAGTACACGGCATAATGGTAGCATACATCTTACTGTCTCAGGCAAGAGAGTAGACATACGTCTATAGACAGTATTGATAAATAATATTAAGTACTGAAAAGATATGATTATTTACCTATATATATTCAACTTCATACATTTCTTCTATGTTCATCAAGACGTTCGTAAGCCAAGGGTGTAAGTTTTTAGAAAAGAAAATCAATTAGAAACACATTTGGTTCAAGAAAAAAAGTAATTCTTATTGCAATATAATAAGTAAAAAATAAATAAATATTTATTTGTGTGTGTGTGTGTGTGTGAGAGAGAGAGAGAGAGAGTGAGGGAGAGAGAGTGAGGGAGAGAGAGAGAGAGAGAGAGAGAGAGAGAGAGAGAGAGAGAGAGAGAGAGAGAGAGAGAGAGAGGGGGGGAGAAAGTAACAGCCAGACAGACAGAGAGGAAGAGAGTTTAGAGTAAAATGACGAGAGTATACTAGAGAGATACAGAAAAAGGCTAGTAGAGATGTAGGGAGTTAAATGAAGCTAAAAGATAAGGATAGATATATAGAATGAAGGGGGGGGGTTAAATGAGGCTGAAGTGAGAGACAGACAGAAAGAGAGACGAAGAGACGAAAAGAGAGAACAGGGGAAGAGACAGACAGTGTAAAACGCAAAGAGAGTATTTTAGTGTTTGTATTTAATCTATGGATAAAAGATAGTGTTATTTATATACACTATTTAAATTAAGTGGAACAAAAAATACAATGTGTCCATTATAATGTAAAAAAAGAGACTCTGGTGCACACGCGTGCGAAACCGTAACTGTGTGCGTGTACTTGTGAGTGAGTGAGTGAAAGTGATTACCGCACAGTAAAGGAGAGCTCATTAACTAATTGCTTTTCAGTTTCTCTAATTTCACTTTGCACGCCGAGGGTTTTTCTTGCGCGGCGTTGGCCACAATACCGACGGGAAGTCGTCGTTCCTTATGTTCGGCCGCAGACAATGCTATACAGACTCTGCAAGACGATGAGCGCTCATCGTGCTACGCGTGGTCGTGGTTTACCTCACTGCACGCAGAGATTATGCCATCCGCTTGCTACTTATTATAATGTTAGCGGGTACTTTAAAGCTCGACGGCCATTTTTCGCAATCCACTTTCCATAAACGCTTCTTTCCATCACAACAACCAATTAGTCAATGGTATCTTTCCATTTAGTCAATGGGCGCTCTCGTCTGTTTCTTTCAAAAGACGTCAATTTACAAACTTTCTGTGGCCACCTATTTTCGGCATTTGCTTCAGGCATTTACCACATAGATTTCCTTTTCTCTACAGACTCTTCGAATGTTGATTCCTTTATCATTCCAAGTCTTATTTCCTTACTTCTGATGCTGTATAACCTTATTTTCTTACATCTTCTCCAGTAGCTCACTTCTGTCGCCTCCATTGCCTAGCTCAGTATACTGATCAGCACTCATGTTTCTACCCCACACAAGACGAGACAAGGTTCAACGATCGTCATGTGACTATTTGGGGTAGGCCTATGTCTCATGATAACTTTTGAACGCATTAACCGACTTTCGTACAATTTGGCATGCACGTCCATACTTTTACCCTACAGACCCCTATTAATTTTTAGTTGATCCCTCCAAAAATCAACTAATTAACTAGGCAAGCGAGAGGGGAAAATGTGGGGGGGGGGTTCAGATTTTCAAAAAATCGCAAAAGTTTACATGGGTATCAAATTAAACAAAATTTTTACTGAAATATAAACTTAGTGTTCGTTTTTGAAAATTTCAAAGTTTTGGGACGCCGCCCGGGGTGAAAATATTTAAAAATAGGGCAACAATTTTCATAAAAATCGCAAAAATTCATGTGGGACATTAAATTAAAAGAAATCTTAACTAAAATCTGAATTTAGTGTTAATTTTTGGAAATTTCAAAATTTTAGGTGACAGAGCCAAAAAGTGGGGCAAAATTTTCATAAAATTGCGTTTATCCATTTGGGATATTAACTTACAAGAGAATTTTAACTAAAATCTGAATATAGTTTCAGTTTTCGCAATTTCAAATTTTTTTGATCCCTGGGCCCAAAAAAGGATCAAAAATTTGGAAAATGTAAAAATCCAGCTGTCTGTTAGACTAAAGAGAATTTTAACACAAATGCATTGTATGGAATTTTTAGAGTTTATTGTATGATTGCTCTACAATTGTTACTTTACTAAACAGTAAGTAGAAGGATAATAGCAATTTTTCTGCTAAGTAAAAAATTACCTATTATCAAAATTTATTCAATAATAAATGCAGTTAGTTAAAAATAGTGAACGAGTTCTGCAGCTCAGGGAGCATGTTATTACGCCTATATAATACCCGTGTTTAGTGTCCAGTTTCTGACCTATAGTCGTAGGAAGCCCAATTTTTTGAAATTTTTAAAACACAACGGTTGTTTGTTATTCGTTACAGTATTGCTAGGCAACCTTGTTAAACATTATACTTGTCTTTCTCATATTTTTCCTTAGACAGACCTTTTTTATTTTCTGGTTTAGCTAATTTTCATCCATCCCCATCGACTGTATTTTCACTAAACAACACTGCGTCACCTGCGAATCTCTTATTCGAAAGAAATATTCCGTCTATTTTATTTCCTTTGTCTCCCGCTTTTATTCATCTAAACACTTCATTCAACATCACTGCTAACAACTTTTTATCGTTCTTTCTTCTGTTGGTGACTTATATAATGAAATGTGGAGTTTGGTTTGAACTGTTGAGTTTGTGCATACTTAGGACAGAATCAGAAAATATCGCTTTCCTGACTAATATTCTTATATAGGCTTTACAGAATATTTTGCATAGACTAAATCAAAAACTTCTAACGATCCGTAAATACCGCACAAAGTAGCCATCTAACTGCTAAGAAGATTCTCTAAGTTCTTTTAAAGATTTTTTATGTTCTACAATCCAGTAGGTGCTTGTAACTCCTCCATCAAGTGACTGTTATCAAATTCTCTGTTAATTCTGTAAATAAAAATCATTCATAAAAACTATATGTTCGTACGAACACGCTCACGTGCGTTTATGTATATAGCAACGCGTATATTAAATGTAAATTTAGGCTTAATTGTTTTTCACTTTTCAAATCGAAGATGGTATAAATAATAATTATCTTAGATGTTAAGTTGGATATGGTGTTTAATTGTAAGCACCTGTTTTTATATATTTTGGAACGTGATATAAATTGTATTTTATAAAATTTATTCTCTGCATGTCGGTAGTTTATAAAATACAATTGGCAACTTACATGAGTATTATGTTAACATCGCCCACTGTTATAATGTAGTAACAATTGTTGCCTAGTTAATGTAGGCCTATGGTCATTGTTATACACTGACTTATTTGCGAAACGGCTTGTGTTTTGGCCTTGTCTCTCCTAAAAATGTCTCAGTGGAATAAAAAATTTACAGGCATTGCACAAATGCAATGCACAGAGAAGGGCATTGAAAATGCTTCAATAAATCTAAAATATATATATATATATATATATATTTATGTTCATTCACCAATCAATTAATTCATTCTTCATTCACCAATCAATGAAATCATTCTTCATTTACCAATGTACAGATTATAAGTTAAATGTAGTCGCATTCTTAATCGAAGTTTTATACGTGTACTACGTTACTGACAACAAAGAAGTAGTTTCTATGGAAACTCACCGGTTCCCATTTTCGATCACGCACCAGCGATCGGCCGCAAATGTGCGACACGTCCTTATAAACATTTTCAATGTTAAAATCGTTTTATAAATGATTATGAAGTACAGTGATTGTACCATTGCGCGCGCGTTATCTATACTTCTCAGTTTATCCACGTGGACTCACTATTGGAGAGACAAGCGTTCTCGTACGTGCAGACCACACGTACACTGCACGCTCACACAGTATAAGTATATAAATGAGATGTACGTTGTTGCAAGAAATTATGTGTGCAACGGCAGTAAGTATTACGTCATCCCCCGCTGTATCTCTCAACCAGTAACATATCCATGCAGAATGAAAACTCCTTCGATGCGGTTAAGAGACGACCCGTTATGTAACAACTGATGCCGCAGATCTTCAAAGTGCAATTGTTTCCTCTTCGTAAATAAACGATGATTAATGACGACCTCTTACATGTTTGCTTGGTGCTGGGTGCTGGTTCACGTATTGCACCACACGGTAACAACTGGTGACGCAAGTTTGCACGCTCTTTACTCTTACTTTTATTTATTATTTCTTTACCGTTATTACTTTTATCATCGACTAACGTTTTAACATTTGAATAAAGTTTCTACTGTAGATTTAATTTACGTTAATCGTAATCACACTCAGGTTTGTGTAATGTCCTTGATATTTTAATGTCGTTAATGATGAATATCAAAATAGATGGTGATGATGATGATGATGATGATGATGGTAATAACTGTGAACATAGAAACAGTGTTGGGACGTGACAGTTTCAATAGTAATACGATCAATGGTCGTAGGTCTAACAAAACATTGTCAATATTTAACTTGATAGGGAGGAGAATATTAGAAGAAGAGGTGCGAAGAAGGAAGTACGGAAGCGAACATGCTAGTATTCTGTGTGTATTGAATTAATCCAACAGAAAAACTTACAATAACCGTCAGTATTCTGCATGTAATATTAATTAACGTTAACTATAAATAACTGAAAATGTTCCTGTAGTGAACAATTCTCTATTGCATTGATTTAAAATGAGCTGTCCCTACTGCCAACTTTTAATTTATGATAATAAATTTGTTAATAAGTCTTTACACTCCTTTTTCGCTACTGCAAACTTTACACGAATGATTACTATAAAATTAAACAATTGGCTTTACGGAATGACCATGAACTCAGCAGTGCTTTGCCGATGGAGAAACTTGTTATGTTCAAAAGGTTGGAAAAGAGAAATTCAAACACTTACCAACACGAGTTCTTTTTAATCTTATTTTTGTTAACAACCTGAATACATACATGCTCTGAGCTAATCCTACTACGTGTACTAATCATGGCTGGAGAGGAAAGCACCACTGCTGCCATTTCTTTTTAGTCTTCGATAGCAGAATGTTCTTCTTCAGACTTTCTGTTGTTTCATGGGAATAGCGATACTACGATGCTACGATATTTTGTATCTTTCTGTTCTATCAGAATAGATAGAATCTATGTAAAGATTTTTGTTAGCACACAAGCCATGGAGCGTTGATGATTGTTCTAAGGTCCTTGGACTGGAAACGCTGTTATGTTACTTTTGATGAACGGAGTCAAAGGAAAGAAAGTTAAAAGGATTTTTGTACAAAGAAAGTTAACATTTGAAACAATAAACAATTAAGAATAAAGAATTAAAATGTTGATTACCAACGACATGAAGTGGGTGGATTAGTCACTGCTTAAGGAATGTGTAATTGTGTATGCTGTACTAAACAGATTCTCTTAAGAAAGAGTACTAGATGAACGGTAGACTCTTGAATTATTAAGAAGGCTTTGAAGAATGCAAGAATGTTACGGAAAGAAGTGGTCAAGCTAGTCAACAGTAAAGCTGAACGCACATGTTTCGTGAGATTATTTTGGCTCCAAAGGATACCGTAAAAAAAAAGAAATGAATTTGGAAGATAGCACCTCTTTCGAAGAAAAAACCTATTCCTAAGTCAAGTAATTCGTATAATCGGCGAAAACGCTGATTTTTATGAAACTAACTAATGTAGTATTGTACTACTGTAGTTTCTTGTCAGCAGATGATGTAATGTTAATAAATGCAGTTTTCGAATAATAAAATATATCCTCTTGTTTTGATATTTCATAACAACTGATCGTAGATGCTTCATCAAGTACGTTGAAGACACTGGCAGTGGAAAAACATCCGAGTACCGCTAATAACAATCTTAGCGTTAATAACAAAAACTTGTTAGCGATAAGGTCCTAGCACACCGCACACGCAAGAAAACAATATAAATCACTAAATGCCTTTTGTTGTTAATATTACTCAGCAATAAACGTTCATCGAATTTTCCCAGCCCTCGCCGAGGCCCCTGGCGACCCACCGTATTTATTGTAGAGCTGCGTAATCACCGTTACGGTTAAATCAGAGTTTTAAAATCCAATCAGGTATATGGAGTACTCGCTTGCTACGTGCCCCGGTGGCGTCTCGACGTTGTTGCATCATTATCGTGTAAAGACGCTGATCTCGGTTACTAGCTGTGGTGTCATCGGCCTTAGCGGTCGAAACACGTCGTGAGACATGCAAAACGTTTTATGACCAACAAGGCACGACCAAGGAACTGGTTTCGAAACGCATTCTAATCATGCCGTTGAAGGTCAAGAATGATTGTAGGCCGTAACTATGTAATTAATAAGGTATTCCACTTCACATTGGGTAACAGTGGGTGAATAGCAGTTGAATGAATAAGCTATCTGTTAATCTTGAGCTATTATAACACAGTGATTAGACTATATTTGGTATAGTACAAGGTCGCAAGTTGAAACTGAATTAACAGATTGTTACTGTTGTCGTTTGTAAGCCAACAGACAACATTATTGTGGGCATTCAGTGACTTTTATGTTCACAGTATGAAAATTAAAATAAAGACGTGCGCATTGTGATGAAGGCAGAAGAAGTACCCCGCATTTTGTGAAATAGAAAGAGCATTGAAAGGGGAAGGTATAATAAAGCTAATAATGACTCAAAGGATACACTGGTGTATGTTTGTAGAAGGATGGCTCAATATCTGTGTAGAAGGGGAGACGGCACAACTGATGTAGTGGAAGTTCATGTGGTAGACTGCCTATTAGGCTGAGGACTGCTCGTAACTAGTAACAGCTCTCTGAATACTCAGGTGGTCAGGCTGGTAATCTGTGAGAGGATTCATGAAAAAGGCGTAACCTACAGATGAATAAATGTAGCAATCGATTAAGTGACTAAGAAAGATAAGAAAAAAAGAACAAGATGGAGAAGAAGAAGAGGAGGAGGAGTAAGAACAATATAGTTATGATGACGCGATGATGAAAAAAAAGATAGCGTAGATATAACAACGGAGAAATGTGTGTGTATGGAGGATATATGGAGCGATTCCGCGCGTGTGCGCGCTTTGATTCTAAAGGAGCTATGTTCAATAACAACAGAGTAGTGGAAACGGAAAGAAACTAAAAGTATAATATAATAAGTAGCATGACTGAGAAGTAGGTGAAACGACACCCACGTTACAAAGTTGTGTAAAGACAAAAGTAGTGTGGGACAGTAGAAAGAGTAGTGTAGAGAGGGAGATAGGTAAGAGTAAGGATGAACCAAGTTGAGAGAGGAAGTAACGGACAATAGACGCCAAGACAGAAACTAAAGTAAGAGAGAAAGAGAATCACAGAGAAACCAGGACTACTGTCAGAGTGAAAGAGAGTCTTTGAAGAGAGATACGTATATGTGTGTGTGGGTGTAGTTTACATGTCAACACACACACACGCTCGCGCGCGCGCGCGTCATAGTGAAATATTAAGTTTCTGTACATAATGATATTGAGAAACAAATTCATTAGTCACAACACAAAACTGAAAATATATATGGGACACTTATTAGACTCGATAGGACACTTATGGAAGTGAGGCGTGGACATTAGCAAAACACTGAGAAGATATGAAAAAAAGATGGTATGATGTTTTTATGTTCCGGTTAAGGAAGATAATGAATGGAGAATAAGGAATATCTAGAAGATAAATGAGCTACTGAAGTATGAGGACATTGTAAGATTCGTTTAAGGTTCACCTAGAACGGATGGATGATCCACGTACGCCAAAGAAAAGCAGGTGTCCTGAGTTTCACAGTTGTATAAAAGCAAAAAGAGGCGTAGACCTAAGATAAGATGGTTGGATGATGTGCTGGAAGATCTCATAAGAATGGATGTGAGGGGTTACACTGAGATAGCAATAGATAGGAGACATTGGAGAAGATTTGTGTTGGAATCCAGATCTCACGTTGTCTTGTATTGCTAATGAAGAATGTAACGATATCAGTTATTAATCGGGGTAAAGTTGAGGGGAGTTAGGGTAACATTAATACCATAAAAAATATTATATATTTTTTACTGTTATCGTGTGTTGAGATATTTCATTAATTCAAACGTGTTTACAAGCGTCTCTGCAATTATTGACAACGCCTCGCAGATGTGAGTATTGCGTACACTATATCAATGACCCACTTACGTATCGCTTACTTCTGCATGGGTAATAAGGAAATAGAAAACATGCCTTGCAGGTACTAATGACAACGCGGATCCGGGTATATCGGTATAATATGACTGTACACTCGTAGTACATTAAGATTTACTGTATGCGTAGGATACATACATGAGAGACATACGGTGAGAGAAAGAGATATTAAAGTAGAGGAGAAAGAAAGCGCAAGACAGTTAGTACGTGTCATCGTCTGCTATAATAGACAAGAAATAGTAGACCGGAAGTCCAAACATCGGTAATAACAGGAATTGCACAGATGACAATTAATGTGTTCCTTGTCAGCGTCACAGTGAGAAGGATGGAGCTTTCCTTTGTGAAGCATTTATCTGCGCAGTTAATGATACTCCTCGTGTGAGTAGAGAAGCTGTAATGGTATTATGGTTTCCACTGTAAGGTACGTTCAGGCTGCCATTTTAATATACTTCCGAAACGAATATGTGGTTTCGTTCGTCCGAATAAAAGGCAGACTAGAAAGCTATTAGTGCACCACTATCGGTATGTTTACGGTAGTAACGTTATCATCTCAGAACGGTTTCATTTAATACATGGGGTTTCAGTTCAGTCAGATCTAACTAACGTTAAATTCATTTTCAAAGTGTTAATTAACTATATACCACTTCAATTTTCTGGAATATTAAGCCGTGGTTCAAGGTGTGTATGCCAGCGTTTCAACCGTGCCCATAAGAGCTGTTGTCAATGACGTGGGAACAAAGATCTTAATCGCCGGCGTAGGACTAAGAAGAAGGACTTAATTAACTCTAATTAAAATTTATAACGATTGAATTAGAACGGGAGTGTACAACGTAAAAGAAGAACCATACTTAAAATGGTCACGTCACTGCAAGGAGTAAAGACATTAAGGCTATATGTAGAATTCTATGAGTAGCAGATAATGCCAGCATATGTAAATCATGAACGAGGAAGGAAACCAGAAACGAGAGACTATGACGATATAAAGAAAGTGAGACGTATTCCACGGATATAAAGCGTGCAAGAGAAAGGTAATGGAACTACTTAAGATAGTCATAATACTGCTTAATACTGGGCGATAAAAGCTGAAAGAGAAGAAGAAGAAGAAGAAGAAGAAGAAGAAGAAGAAGAAGAAGAAGAAGAAGAAGAAGAAGAAGAAGAAGAAATGATGACGATGATGACACACAATAATTAGCTCTAATAGTTCTAATTGCTTACGATCCTCTTACTTGTGCGTTATTGTTTATTTTGATCGAAGCCCTCTCAAGTGACTAAATTCTGTCATATCTATTTCAAGTTCACTTTTGTGTATCACCGTATCAGTTTTTATTATGTCCTATAATGTGTCATTTCTTAATTGTTCTTATGTGTCCATCAAGAATTTCTCCCTTCGGAAATCCGCCGTACGACATTTTCAGATACAGTACAGAAAATGCAATGATCAGATGTACACGCAGCAAGCAACTTTTGTATTAGTATTACAGAACTATGAAGTATTGTTAACTGAAGTAAACAAAGGCCTTCATTAATCATCTGTTTAAGTTCTACAAGAGTATTGGCAGAACGCCTGCTCCTTTCAACTAATGGCACTGAAGCGTTCTGCTGGCAAAGAGTACGTTAAATTAGGCATTGTAAATGGTATTTCATAAGTCATAAATGAGATTAACATGTGAGAGGCAGGCGACGGAATGTAGATTAAATTAAGTTAACTGAAGTCAAAAAAATCAGAAACAGCGCAAAGAGTATGTAGTATAGTAGAGTATATCGTTCAATATTACAAAGGCTAACGGTTTTATAAACCTAACGGAATACGAATGTTTACGGCGTGGAATGTGTTCAGGTTAGATAGGTATACAGTTGCCTTTATCTGTATTCCTTAGAAAGTTAGAAAAAAAGAAAGTAATAAATAAAGAAGACATAATTTACAACGGAGGAAGGCACATATAGATAGCTTATATTGAACATCAAATATAACATTATATGTAAGTTTGAAAGTAATTTACAAAAAAAAAAAAATAAAATAAAATAAAATAAGTAGAAACTGGCTTATAAGTATTACTTTGTTTAATTGCTACCAAACCTCATGAAGACGCAATAGGATAGGTATATGGTCAACATAGTCTGTAGGGGACAGCGTACTGACGGGAAGATCCAACGAACATTGGCTAAATTATTTACTAGAAATGTGTTGATGCATTAGTAGCTATAAATTAATACGCAAAATGCGTCGCCTAAGATTTCGTGCTAACGGGAGACTTACGAATTTTTTTTATTTGAGTGCACAAAAGTACGCCCGCTCCGAACTGAAACATAACATTAAACAAGGATATTCCGTAGGTTATTCGAAAACCATGCGTTATTTTGTCACAGTACACTACAGTAATATAGATTGTTGGATAGTATTTGCAATGGATTACATTCACTGTACAAGCCGTGTATACTTGCCTTCGCCCACTGGACAAACAACATAGTTCATAATTTTGCAGAGTCACACGTTACAAGTCTTCATAAACTATTTTTCAGATAAATATGCCCACCGTTATCCTCCAGCACCGTTTTAAGTGTTTCAAACATAAATTTCGTCTATGGCTTCTATTATCCTACAGTCGACACTGTTACTCTAACATAACTGGAGCTTATAGCTTGAAGATGGGTGATGTCGTGTAACGTTTGTCGTTTTAAATTTCATTGTTTTTGAACGAAAGTTTTTATTAAATAAGTTAAGGAGAACGGCGAAATATCGCAACGGAATATTTATAACGTGCACTCGCACACGAGAGATTAACGCAACAAGGAAAACGTGGGTGCAACGGTTTGAGGAATTTGTTTTATTGGTTTCCAGTAGTGGTGAGGAGAGGAGAGGAGAGGGGGAGTATGTGTAACGTAACGGTGCAGAGGCGTCCTTGCAAGACGAGATTGGCTCTGCAAGGAAATCAAGTTTTTTGCTTTTCGTCACTAAGCAAGCCGAGCAAGGTTCGCTCCTGTCACTGAGCACGCTGTTACACTTAGCTGTACTCTCCGCCGCTCCACCTCTGTTTTACGTGTTTTAATTATACAAAACGGGAAGTAACCGCGTACACGCAACGTTTGTGTGTGTGTATGTGTGTGTGTCTGTTTATGCGATTCCGCATTGCGTGTGCCAGCTGGCTGCTGAGATGTTTATTTATTCTGGTATGCGATGTTTTAGTGTCTTTTTGCTAAGGTAAGTAAATTTATAGGAAGCAACATATATTGGAAATAGAAGGAAGAGCGAGAAATTAAATACTCGTACAAAAAGTGGAGAAACCATGTGTATTAACAAAGTTCCGTTATACGATCAGCGACTTGTCGAAAAACATAAAGGCAACGATTGATTTTGATCCAGTAAAAGAGACAGGATGTTTTACAAATTTGTTTTGTTAAAAAAATCCTGTCTATTCTTTAAGGATTTTATTAAAGAAGGTCGGAGACCGTAGACCGTATTGTCTACTAAAAGGAGTGACGGAGGGTGGACCCATGGAACGGGTAATGTCTAAACGCTCACGACCTCCCTCCACCCTCCAAAAATATATCAGTAACTTATAGAAAAATGAAGTTTCTTTATAAGTAAACTGTACAGTGAATATAAAGGGCCAGTCATGTTCGTAATATTTCAATTTACGTTTGTCATCATTAATAAAGAATTTAAAACAAAAAGCAATCCGAAAGTTGACCAATTTTAAAAACAGGCAAATTCAAAATTTTACAACACTCTGACATGACAACACTAATAAAAGCGATTAATAAATAACGTATCTGCAGAATAATACGTTAATATTTCGAGAGTAGACATAATATTAGATGATTCAAATATTACTATTCTAATAGCGTAAAACAAAGCGTAGGCGCGTAGGATACACACTACTATGCTGACGGATTCTCTAAACAGAAAAGAATTGGAAACTCCTCACCCCACCATTAGAAGTGTCGAAAGCGAAAGAAGTTGTCAGCATCACTTAATGCAGCGATTCCCAACTGGCAGCCCGCGAAACCTTTTTGTGCTGCCACCGACCTTATTCTGACAAACCAATTTAATAATTACTCTAAGTAAATTACTTGAAGATCATTAATTTAACATAGTTTAAACGTTTTCAAATGTTTTTGGAAAAAATGAATTGACTCGTTTTGCAAGCTACCGAGAAATAGCAGAAGAGATTAAAAACGATGAAATACATGATTTAACGAATTTGGTACAAATATTCAAGAAATCAGAGACGAGGTTGACATAAGATTCAAAGAATTTATGTGCTGAAAAGTAGTGTCTCGGTATTTAGTAATTCTCTTGGAACTGTTACTGAAAAATAACCAACCGACATTCAACTAGAATTGTGTCATTTACAAACCGATCCCTTCCTGCAGATCAGTCAAGAAAAGGGGCCGGATTGCTTTAAGTTGCTATCTCGTGAACGATTCCCAAATCTGCGAAATATCGGACAGGAAGTAACGTCGACGTTTGGAAGTGTGTTTACCATAATGAAGTTAATCAAGAACAACAGCACAAGTCGCCGCACAGACTTCTGCTTCACCTACTGAAATTAGCAACAACTCAGCTCGATGTGGACATTCCTACTTTAGTGGGTTTATCAGATCAAGAAGCGGAAAACACTTGAGTTTTCAGATTGAAGAATTTGTGTTTATACACAGTAATAAATATATTTCTTATAATGTTCAGTATCATACCGATAAAATAAAGATTGTACCGCAAATTATATAATAAGATGTGTTAAATGTACAAATGGCTTTTTTTATTTATTTAGAATTAAATACTGCCTGTTTCACTGTTACGGTACTTGTCGGACATTGATCGCTTATGATGCGAACCGCCTGTCGGGTCCTGAGCTTAATTGTGGCCCTCAGACGCTTTTTGAGTTGGAAACCACTGACTTAATGCATGCGCCCTGCTGACAGTTACCTGTGTCAAAAGAGATAGATCTCGCTTAACAGTCATTCACGACTCCAGTATTATTCTATAAAGAAAAATACAAATGAAAATTGATGATTTGAATTAGAAATATTGACGTTATAAAAGACAGAATTAAATATGACTACCGTTACTTTTATAGACAAAATTTCTGGTACACCTGAAAATACCTAGATGTCAATGGATATCCGTCACTGACTAAAAGGCTAAACGCCAGTAAGGTGTATTAACAGTAACAGATGTATGTAAAACCGTTTAAATAGTAAAAGATAAACTTGATGAAGATCAGAGAGTAGTAAAACTAAAAAGTAGAAAAATATGTTCACAAGAGGGCTACTACTAACAGAAAAAGATACATGTTATTAAAAAAAACCCCATAATGGATTAAAAGACGCAGAAAACAAGAAATTATTTCTTGCACATAAGAAATGGCGACAGTTAGTCAAACTACATCATATGTGTATACGGGAATGGAGCATGTTTGGTGAGTAAGAGTCACGTGCCTAGAGTTAATTTTGTTAACAGCATTTCGTAAAACAATTGCAACATTTAAAGGTCACGCTACAAATTAAAAAAGTGTGTTGACCTAATACTAACGAATTAAAAATACAATTACTATGTTGTATTTGATGGAAGATTGAACAAGGAGCAGCAGAAAGCTAAAAATTACAAGCTTACGTAACGTGTTATTATAGAATACCGTTGAAAATATCATGGGTTTATAACATTCGTAATGTCGAGGGCATGGGCGTACTAAATAAGGATACGCGATCCTAAACACCATACGGCTTACAAATTAGACGACTTAGAATGAAATGGACGGAAAGAAAATATCCGGTTTGGTATGGAAAACCCACGTCGTTTGGCTGACCACGCTGAAACTATATACGTCGCTTGTGATGATACCGATATTACGAAACCAGGAGGCGTCTTTGACTAAAAATACAACACTAACCTTAACTAACGCTTTCATCTACGCTGTGCAGAGTTATATAATCGGTCAGTTGGTCATTCTGCGTACAGAACATACCTCAATAGAGGTAACGAGCTCGGTAATGTATGCAACCAGTCATACGTAACCGCTAACATATTGTCGTACACTAAGTCAACCAATTTTGCCGTAACTTCGTCCAGCACAGGTACAATACCTACCAGCACCGCTGTCACTATCCATCATTATCATTACCATAATTATATTGAATTATGTATGTATATATTATGTATTCATTATAGCAGTTTATGAATTTTAGAATCACCTGTATTCATTTATATACCACTTGCCTAACAGTCTTCCTACTTTATCGACTGCAGCGTAACGATAGCCACATTATCTTCCTTGTATGTAGTAAGACCAGCATAGACAACCTTGCCACACCTGTTCCAATTTCGATATTACAAAAGACGTTTGTCATTACACACTGTATATTTATACGTTTAAAAAGTTTCGGTTTCTCACTCCCTCTGCCCCCCCGTCTCTCTAAACACACACACACACACACACACACACACACACACACACACACACACACACACACACACACACACACACACACACACACACACACACACACACAATTATTGGCATGTATCAGTGCGTGCGCGGTGGCACGTGTCACGTGTAATAAATATTTACAAAGTAAACAGCTTACTTACGTCTGTCCTCAGAGTTACTTGTTTACGCAACTTACCTGCAACACAACAAAACAGAACCATTAGCTCTGCTGACAAATAATAACATTCACAAACTCACAACCAGCACGAATATACTGTCTCACTGTAAAACCTACTGACAATTATATAATAAGGCCCAGTTTAACTGTTTTACCGAAATCAATTCATTCTCTTACCACGACATCTAGGGGTATTTTAATATGATTCTGTTACCCCATCACATCTGATTGATTAACACTGATCAATCATGGCGGATTTGACATAAGAGTCAGTGATGTCTAAACTAGCTATAGCGGATACGATGATTACAAAATACCTATTTCAATCACTGTATACATTTTTTTTTTTGGATAGGACTATAATAAGTATATACTTTATATTATCAGATATGTCGTATAATGGAGACGGCAACTAAAAAACATAGCTGTATAAATATCAAGCAGTTTGGAATATCGTTAATACAGTGTAGGAAAGTAATGTAATATGATGCTTACAATAAAATTGTATAATATAATGGCATTGCCAGTATTGTTATACGGTAGCGAAAGTTGACTGCCAGCTTTCGAGACAGCCAAGAAGCCAGGCAAGCAATAGGAAATGAAGGCGAAAAAGTTAAGTGGAGAAAAAGTGAAAATCTATTGTCAGTGGCGGAATAGAACAGTACAAACTTGACAGAAAACAACATTTGCAGCGGATGGAGAAATCGTGATAACCACAAATCGTTAAATGTTTTAAATCGAGGGTAAAGGGAGATTTAGGTAAACAAAAATACGATAGCATTAAAGAGGAAGGAACAAAGAAATCGCCTGAAGTTGAGAAGAAGAAACCTCAAAGGGACGTAATGTTCACTATCAGTTGAGTAGATTTCGAGTATTCCACAACGGATTGCACTATCTGATTCAGTGGCGTAACTGGGCGCTGTTCTTGGCGGGGTTGACACTAGATTCAAGGTTGGACCTCCCTCTACCACATTTTCCTCAGGACAATGAGATATTCAAGATTCTTTCCATATAATCATTTATACAATTATTTAAAAGCCTTATTTTAACATAACCAATTCTTCTTTTATTCTTTAAATAAAATTAAAATATAAAATTTAGAAAATTAAAAGCTTGCACAAGGTAAATATATTTTATTTTATAACTTTTAAACACACGACTAATAAGATTTGTTTATTTTTCATTTTATATTTATCACTTACGCAGAATAGGAACCTTACATCTACATGTTAAACGAGATTACTTTTCGTAATCGTAATCAAGTGTCCACACACGCAATACGCGCGCGCGCGCCCACACACACAAACGCGCACGTCTAGATTGGCCAATAATTGCAGTCATTAGTGATAACATTACATAAAGTAACAATGGTACGATATCTTTAGTTACCTAATCGATGGCAGTTTATGTCCGAGCGGTTCGTTAAACAGCAGTCAACAGTCCGGAGTTGACTGAAAGCCATGTTTTAAAGTAAATATGTTAGTGGCGATCAGGCATTTAATCGTACCGATCACGTACAGAGCACGTTTGTATTTTTTATTTTAACTTTATGTTAACGAAGAAAAGTGAAGTAAAGAAAACTTACTCTTTTTAGTCACCAGTCGTAAGCTTGGTGCGGAAATATGTGTACATGCCCGTGGCGTAACAGTTAATGTTTATTTATTGAAATTGCTACTGTTAACCGAGCTGTTAGGCCCTGGTCCACAGTTGTTGTTTACAAACATTCGGCCCCACCATCGGAAACCATCATCAGCGTCTGAATCGATTGACAAGGTGCCCGCCAGTTCATCTCAGTGATGAGATAGAGACTATGTATTTTCTCTGGGGAGGCCCACTTATTTAAACTTTTGTACCAGCACGACCTAAGGTGGAAAGCAGCATCAACCAACCACCATCAAGTGCTATCTAATTGGCTTGGGGGAACAGCATACCAAATCCTATTTAATAGGAGGCTTTTCCCCTTCGATTCATAGTGACGGAATCCCATCTTTTTTAAAGATTTCCACGGACTCCTTGTGGACCCGAGGTTAGTAGGTACTCTCCGAGGACAAGATCTTGGTACATGGACTGTGGACCAGGGCCTAACAGTCCGGCTAATAGTAGCAATTCCAACAATGTTGACGCCGGTTGCGAAGGGTTCAGAACTTGCTATGTTTCAACTGTTACAGTTTAATGATGAAATCGCGTCTTGAGCTTAAACAGGACTGAGCCCTAGGTACTATACGCTAGATAGTGATTATTTTGCATTGACATTAATGACTTTTTTCATCTGAGAGTAGTTCTGTACTGAGTCTGAAGTATTGGAAAATTTGTACACATCCCATTAAACCGCCCTTCTTAGTTGAACTGAAGCCAAATGCATTAATTACTACAGTTATTTGACAAGCTGTGAAACAGCTGATTCGGTAAACGTCATTTAATGTCTATACCGTTTCCTGACTAAGTTCTATTTTTTAATTAGATTTTATTACTTATTCACTGAAGTTATCTTCAAGATGCAGTTCGTTATGATCCAGTCCACGGATTCAAATACAGTAGAGCGGCCGGACTGTAGCCTACAACACGTTTAAACTGGACGTTTAAAGGAGCTGAACATAACTAAGGCCATTCTGTTTACACAGAGATCCTGTGCATATGCATTAGTAACAGCTCACCCACTTTCTAAATAATAAATAAAAGTAATTCCTATTTATACAGCCTGTTCAGTGTACTGTGATATCGGTATGCATTACCCGTCGCGATGCAGACAGGTTGAGGCTCGACTTGGTGCGATAACCACCAACCCTCAAGTCGTTATGCAAATAAGCCTTAACTCACGCGTGCACTGTGTGGCCCTATTATGTCAGATTACTGCACAAATACCTGTCTGCGACTCTTGATTCCATGGTGCAGAATTACCAAGTCACGTCTTTCTGTAATCTCCAAGATTAGCACACACTCGAACTAAAACAAAATAATGTCGTAAAGGAACATGTTGTAAATCAGGCTCAGTCGGACAGTCGGGTTGCTTCGCACGAACGATTTTGAAGAAACTGAATGAATCTGCTATGTGTTGTAGGAATAGTGTTTATTTGGTCAGACCCTACATGCAGCTTAATATATACATAAATACTGTGGATATTATATTACTAGTATGCTCCCTGAGCTTCAGAACTTGCTCACGAAGCTGCACGAGCTGCTGTATTTCGAACGAAGTACATTTATAATTACATAAATTTTGAAATTAGTTAATTTTCCCAATACAAAAATACCGATTCCTTTACTATTTCTTTAGTAATATTACAATTGTAGCGCACACAATCATACAATGAACATTCAGATTTGGGTTACAATGCCTTTTAGTCTGGTACCCTACTGGATATTCTTGTACAATTTTGTATCTTTTTTTGGGCTCTGGGTTCCCAAAATTTTAAAATTTCCAAAACTAAACACTACACTCAGATGTAGATGAATTCTCTTTAATTTGATATTCCACATGAATTTTTGCGATTTTACCAAAAATTATCAAACTTATGGATAAGCAGAGACTGTAGAGACCAAAATAATGTGTGTGTGTGTGTGTGTGTGTGTGTGTGTTACTTTGCTCATTCTAATTTTTAATAATTTAAAAAAATAGTTGAAAAGTGAATCATTACTTATGTAAAGTTGTTCAAAGCGCATATTTACTGTCCGTAGGGCGACAATAAAGAATTTTTCACTGCACTGATCCCAAGACTAAGTTTAATCCATTTTTAATGAGTAATGTTTATGTATATAATTATTAATCTAGGACTGAACGTTAAGGGAATTGTTTTAAAACCTAGTTGTTGTTCGAATCAAGAATGATTCCCTTTAGTAATATTTATCTATTTGAGTTTCCTCTGTTTAAAAGTAGTAGTTACAATACATAACGTACATTTCGAATTACAAAATGCAATGGCACTCGGCAAGAATTCTTGTCCGAATGTCCGAATGTTGCCTATTTTTGAGTGGATATTACTTTATATTGCTAGGAAATAGGCCACATGAAATAAGAAATGGTCTCCTAATGAAAATTAAATACACAAGTACTTTTAGGTGTGTGGTGGAATATAATTTCGAGAAGGCTCTTTCTGAAGGAGATCGGTATTAACAAACACTTATTTTAACAAAGAAGAAAAGGGAACGTGTTGACACCGAGGGCGCATCGAAACGACCCTACACCCAGGGCCTGATTACCCACACACGCATGGGCCCAATACATATTTTCTATTGTAGTGATAGAAAATGTTTTCCTTAAGGAGCTTGCACGATTAGGGCTTGTGTTTGTTATATTGTGAACACACTGATTTATGCGTATAGTTTCAATCCAAATAATTTAGCCACTCCACATTACTTATTTTCCAACTTTTTAGTGAAGAACACAAAAGAAGGGATGAGAACGGATTCTGAAAAGTAACAAATAAATAAAAGACGTAACCTATAGCCGCGCACATATGTTCTTATTTCGATCCAGTTAAATTCTGCAGATAGTTTCTTTTTCATTTAGTGACAGCATTTCGAAACTCTAACGAGAAACTAAAAGAGGATTGAAACTTATGTTAGAAGAAATGAAATTTAAAAGTTCTAGCTACATTATATTCATGCTCAACACAGGTATAATATGAAATAAAAATATCTCTTAATAATTTCATTGTGCACTCAAAGTGTTCGTTGATCATAACTGAATGGCTGTACACGAATTCCTGCATAATTTATGTTCTGTTACAAAGATAACGCGCCCTTGACGTTGTTATACACTATCAATACTTACAAGAACAGTAACACAGAGCTGAATACAATACACTATATTTGATGTTTATATTTAGTTTTCAAGGTCTCGACCTTGGACGCGTTCCGGCATCTCAAACTAGTCAATTGTCACGTGGGAAGGCAAACAGTCAGTCTCTTGTTGCGCAGGAACGGTCGTGACGGGCCAGGCTAAATGGCCTGTCATGTACGAACCTGACATAGAGACGTGAACTTACATTTAATTGAATTTAAACCTATACAGCGACTACATAGTATTAATTGTATAATAAACAAATAATCTGTACAGTTGTTAATAAAAAGTGGGCCTTGATGTTGTCAAAACCATAAAGGACATGAATGCTGTCTTATGCTGTCTTCAGCGTAAAGGCATTATCAAATAAGAACAGACAAAACAGTAGAAGTGAAAATTTTCCTTTGTTGTAAGAAAAAAATAGTCCTCAGTCCACACAGAGTAGGTGGAAAACACGTGTGGAACTGACGAAAGTAAGCGTTTAGATTGCTGGCTTGTTTAGAACTGGAACTAGTCGATGGAAATAGAAGTGGAAAAAAGGGTTGATATTCATTGAGCTATAGTGTTGAAGCAAACTGCTCAACTTCAATTGGAGACTCAGAGATATAAATGAGGAAGGGTGTTAAATAGCAGGCGAGAAATGCCTTAAAGGAAGGTTTAAAGAGAAAAATGTACAAAATGGCATGCACTAAGAGAATAGTTTATGGCCTGTTATGAATTAAACATGAAAGGGAATTTTCCTGTAAAGTGCAAAGATTCAAAGTGAAATGGCGTTTCCAACATTCGCTGAGCGTAAGTTTATATATGCACATAAATGTATCAGTGTAACTATATAAATCTCAACGGAATGGTAAGAAAAATCGATAAAGAGGTGTGTCTAAAATGCGTTAGTTCCCCACTAATAATAACAATAATTAGAAAGTGCTTAAATAAATATCAGTGTGCTAGGCAACAGTGATTGTGAGTTGAATACCATTTTCCTTCTAGGCTACAACCACTGGCTCATCTCATCATACACTACAATATTGATTTTTGTATTTAATGTGGAGTTAACAACTTTATACAAGCATTATTAAAAACATGGAAAACCGGGCTGTTTGGCCGTGGTCGATTGCTTAAAATGTTACTACAATTTTTCGCCACACCACCGGAGGCCACTTTCAATAGAGATAAACGTTCGAAAAGTGACAAGCCGAACGCACCTCATTGTTGAGGAGTAAGCAATCCTCAACTTACGTTATTTTCTATTGAGGATAGCCTCCGGAGGTGTAATGTGGCAGAAACTTTAAGTAACAACATTTTAAACAATCGGCCGCGGCCTAACAGCCCGGTTTTAAATGTTGACTCCGGTCGTGATGGCATTAGAAGTTTTTACAAGGACTTTAAAATCGTTTCCAGCTCGAAAAAGAGTGGTCTAAAGCAATGAACTACTTGGCTACATTGTAATCCATGCATAAAACTATATTATATAACGTAAAACGAACACTATACACTATAGTCCTGTCACGTATAATGTGTTAATTCAATATTGAATAAAGTGATAAATTTGTGTTGAGACTGAGACAAACAATTTTTGCAAATATTCCATAATTTGCCAGATGTGTTGACAGTAGAACATCGTGACTTTAAAAGTACCGATCTTATCAAAGCAAGTAGACAAATAGACACTTATCCTTAAGATTATTCTCTATATTTCGTGCTATTCGTTTGAGGTTTTCGAAGACAAACAGCTACACACCATTCAAGCGAAAATACGAGTAACTTTCTTTGTATTTTGAAAGTTGAAAGAACGAACTATAACCTCTGAGTGACGGGAAATTCATACTTCACTTACTTTGAAACGTGGAAGAGAAAAAAACTCACTTCAACAGTTTATTGTACAGTTATTTTGCCTTCAGTATAAAGCGACTGTCAACATTAGTTTACCTTGACATTTAGACGAGGATATCATTGCGATAGATAGACGTTTGTGTATTGCTCCATACAAAAGTCAAATTTTATCATTTAGTTGGATGACAAAGATGGTGGGCTAGAATTTCAAAACGACTTCTAGGTTTTGCACGAAGTCTCAGTAAACAATATCAGCTGACAGATCTACTTTAGCAAAGAAAACAAATGTTAAGATGATCTCTCTTATGTTTGGTGTCACTTGAGAACAAACTTTGGGATTGCAGTGCAAACTGTCACTCGTCACAATTTGCTCTCAACCATGTGCTACTTTTTTTTTCAAACCTATATGAAGTTTATTTTTTTAAATATAGCTTAAAACATTTTAAAGGCAATTCAAAATTTGCAAGCATGTTTTAGGATATTAATTTTGTCAAATTATTAAAGATTCCGTGTCTGTATTTGAATAAAATTCCTCATAACTTGATAGTTCACATAGTCTTAAAATTTTAACATCCATTTTTAGTTCGTGGATTCTCTAAAGTTTAAAATTTTGTGGAGTAAGCACTACATTTTGATTTAGGTTAAAATTCCCTTTAATCTGTTATCCGGCATAGATTCTTACAATTTTTATCCACTTTTAGGCCCTAACGTCCTGAAATTTTCAAAACTGAACACTATATTCAGATTTTTATTACAATTCTGTTTAATTTGATACCCCAGATGGATTTCTGTGATTTAAACAATTTTTTAATTCTCACATTTTTGCCTTTTTCTATTATTGAAAGAAACAATCTCAAGAACAATGTGGTATAAAAGTGTGATCACGCATACCAATTTGTACAAAAATCGGTTAATGCCTTCAAGAGTTATTATGAGACACCCTAAATAGACAAACAGACAAATACATAAACAAACAAATACGAAACGGTCGAGATAAATCTGATAAGTTGCTTCTCTGCTTCGACTACGAATGTTCAGTTTAATTCTTTCGATAAAGTATTCAAATAGGGGAGGCTATTACTGACACGCCAAGAAATACGGTAGTATTTTGCTATAAATTTACATTAACGTCAAGCAAGTCCTCGCATCAGATTGTCTAATAGGTCTACTTCGAACCACCTCTCCTGAGATCCGGTCACGTTCGTTAACACGATTTTCCAATCATCTAATAATTCTAAGTTTAATAGTTCTAAACGTAGTTTCGACACCAGTTGCAACTAACCATGTTTGCCGGTTTTTGGACATCTGATATTATTACAGGTAACCGATATTACTATTTATTTATTTATAATATGAGGTGATATGTTACAATACATTGAGCATTTCCTCAATCTTCTCATCTGTGGCTTATAATTGAACTGTCCAAGCGATCTCAAACGTAAACATGTTGTATCGTGTTTTTTTTTTTTTTATTGAAAAATTTGTCGGTTAAAAAATTTTATCTGTCCCGCTATTTATACCGTATGAGTGGAAAATTAAAAAGGAGGCTGCATAGCCTATGAAAGTGTAATTGCAACGCTGACCACAGATGACCTGCAGCAAATACTGCGGAGGCTGAAAGCAGTTATGGGAGTCGTCACAGTTGTCACACGAGTTTCATTGTACGCTAAACACGGTAATAGGTCTTTCAACCTTGAAAATTAAGAAAGTCCATCGCATTATGTAGGATATTAGCGCTACGGTTAATAAGTGTACGTATGCACATAATGGTTTAGTGACTTAATGGCCAGACACTACGGTTAAAGATGTTAAATACAGTCGGGTTAATCTGTAACCTTGAATTATGACTTCAAGACCGTATAAAGAATTTAATGATTCCAGCAAGCAGACAAAAAAACGGTATGAAATAAATTCCGAAGGTTCGAGGTCATTACGCACAATCTGAAAGTTGCTAGCTTGGTTTTCTTAATAATTTTTTTTGTGTACGTGTAGCGATAAATAGAAAAATATGAAGTTTGAAGAAGGGACTAATTTATGCAGATGTTTAAGTTTTCTGCTATCGGATAGTTATGTACAAAAGTAATTTAAATAATGTGTATGAAAACTTATGTGAAATCAAACCAAGTTGCGTAGACGCGGAATTTGGTTAATGTTGTACACGTCTTGCGTAAACAAAATATTAAAATGCTCAAAGAAAGACTAAGGAAAAGAAAAAGTTTTCATAAAAAGTATGAATATTGTAAACACGATTTTAACATAAACTATACTATGTGAAATTTATATATAAGGGTAAAAACGAATACTTTAAATACAAACTCTCCTTAACGTAAAAGAGTCGTAGCTTGATGTTGTAATGTGATAAAGAACTTTCTGAATATACAATGGAGGAATAAGTAAACGAGTTTTTGCAAGGAAGTGTACTTCCAAACGAAGATAAGAAACTAACGCGGCGACTACGAACGTAGAAAGCGCAGCAGTCCTGAACGAGGCTGATAACGGAACAGATGCCTTTTTAAGAAGGGTATCGGGTGCAGAAATTACTTTGATCAAAACTGTAAACTTTTTGAGTAACAAAGTGGGTTTTAAATTATCGTCGAGTGAAATCAAAATTGGCCAGTTACACTTTACGGTAGTACTCATCAGTACTTGGGAAAGAAAGCGACAAGCGAATTTAGTTAAGAGGCGCCAAATTACAAATAACTCTTCCTTCCCATTCTTTTGCGACATTAGTGTTGAGAAAATTACATTTTTACCGTGATCAGCCTTGTGTTTTAAAAATTACACTGTTTTGACAGAAGTTTAAAATTTTCTACAATTATCATCGTTTAAACATTTGATTCAGAAACATATAAGAAATCATAAATCGCAGAATTAAAAAAAAAAATAACTTGACGGGGTCACGTTAGTCAATAAAGAACGAACGACTGGTCATAAACCCTAACAGAAAACGCAGGTAGATAGTAGATAGATAGTAGATAGATAGTAGACCGTAGTAGATAATTCCATGAAAATGCAAGAAAGAGCAACAATAAGAACTGCTAATTAAGGCATACAAAAGACACTGCAAAAACTCAAAAACAGGTGAGGAAGTTTCGTTGTGGAATAGCCGTGGGATATTCTGCATAAACAGGCAGAGTTTCTAACACTGTTTCTATAAATTATTTTCCTGACGAGTAAGTTTTTGACGCTTAAAGCATTTGTTGTGAACAGCATAACTATACACAGCGATTGTTTGATAAGATATTGTTACTAAATAAGACGACCGTTACGCTTTGACTGGAGGCCTTTGGTTACACAATTCATCACGCTAATGTCAAGTGGTTGATGAAATGCCTTCAACGAGCCAACCGTGGCAGTGATCGATACAAGTGATATTTGATTATAATTTAAGAATTCCATTGATATATGAGACTTTCGCCATGACGCTGATAATGGTGTCACGGCCGACGCCGCAAGTTTGTGTAATGTGGCCACTTCAAACGTTTCTTAATTATGGCAATAAATATTGCAGTTAATGTTGTATAATTGCACAAATCGCAAAACTAATGCCTACCACCACGTTAACGGAATTCACTGCGACTTTTGCGAAATCGGCTATAAATCCACGAGACGTACTGTTTTCATAATCTGCGTGACGCACTACGCAAGTACAGTATTGAAGTGCTGGATATTATTATTTTTCCACGAATTGTAGACTATAACGACTACTATATTCGCCCAGTTAAAATTCTAAAAATACTTTTTGGTCACTGCACAATCATTAAAAATCTTTTATGTTCTTGGTATGGTATAACAAACGCTAGAAGCAATATTCCATTATCGGATTAAACCACATATTCTAATCTTGAGCTGTCTGTATTTATTCGTTTGGACTAGTATTATTCACTGCAAATCAGTTTATTATGACTTGATTGAAGTAAAGACAAACCTTTTTTATCACTACATTATTTACACTCTCAGTTGTGATCAGGCACAGTGCAAAGTGATACATTGAAACTGTAAAAAAAAAAAACTGAAAAAATATTAAATGGCAAGCATAAAGCGATATGTAAGAAATGTGCATACAACAAAATTGGCAGATCGGGATACGAACTAGTCAGGCATCGATGACATATAGCATAACAAGGAGGAAAGTAATTCTGACCAGATGAATTAATTACCAAAGTTTTGAAAAAAGTCTAGTTGTAGCGAGTGCCACAGCTAGTGAAACTAATAACTCAATCAGTCCTGTAAAACATATTGACGTTATCTTCCGACATTTAACTTACCCCAGCCTTACATCTAATGTTTTATTTACGTTTTTTCTAAAGAGTTATTTCATATAATTCTAGTTTTTACCGGTCTCCATTTAACAGTTCTATAGTCAAATCGGCAATCTCTACACTCCAAACCTTCTCAACAGCTCTTCTAGACTCAGTTTTGACACAAACTAAAATTTTTTAAGGTACATATATGTCTTCGTTATGCTCTAAGATCTGAAACCAATTTCTGTCTTAATGAGTAGGCCTAATAAAACAGATCTGGCATCCACAGAGAATATCTGGGTAGTTACGTTCGTACGACTGAACAAAGTGGTAGTAAATCTATTATATCACAGCAATATTAGAGAAATTCTCCAACGGAGCGTCATCTATATTTCTTTCTCGTATCGTTGTCACTGGTTAACATCAAGAATAAATAACACATAACACGTGTGTCAGTGCTTTTGATGTAGACAGAGGCGTTTTCCAGTAGGTAGGTCAGGTATTTTCACCTCGTCTTCTTCGGTTCGTGTCTAAAATAACGGAAGAACTAAATATATCGGTCTCTTTAACCAGTGACGTTGCTAAGGGGATTACTGAAGGTTACACTCCCTTCGCCATAGGGTAGGTCGCCAATGAGATCTTATACGTAAAACCTGCAGACAGACAGCACCAACTCACCAGCAGTCGTAATGTAACATACAGTGGGTTTTAACTGGTGCATATCCTACTACTGTCAACGACTCCCTCCCTACTGACCTTGAATAACGCATCTAGGCCATGAATAGCCATGGAAAAATCCTGATCTAGGCCTATAATCCCTCATCCATAAGTCTTGGTCAATAACCCCCCCCCCCCTGTAAAATTCTTGCCTACACAACTGTTTATAAGTGTGTATAAACTGCCTTTGGATGTATTATTATGTTTGTGTAGATTGCTGGTTGTCAATGAAAGAACGTGTTTGTAGAAAGGTTATTTAAGTTTTCTAGCGTTAAAAGATTGGTTCGAAAGTCGATTAGAAAAACTAAAGTTCCCATTCAAATTATCTCACTACACAGCAGTTTAAGAAGAATTAAAATGATTGGAGATAAATTAAAATTTACATTTTACGTGGGCTGTTAACTAGCGAGACGTTTCTAAATTGTTATAGCTCATTTTAATTCTGAAAGTATGAAGTAACTAACAGACTAACACACATACACACAAACATTTACACACACTTTAGGGCACATTAGACGCTGGGAGAGAGAAGGGGAAGAGAAAGAGAGACTAAATTAGAGAAAGCGGGTTCTCTCGGTAACGCTTGTTTCATTACGAAATTCATTAACAAAACGACGGCGATAAGCGTTCATGCTGAGATAGTTCCTTCGGTGACAACACTGTAATTACAACTTTGTTAACTGTGAAAGCAAATAATCGGGTTTAATAAAATACTGTAGAAGTATTTACCACCTCTTCAAAGTCACAGTTGGAGCGTAAACTACTTTAATATTTACATTCTCCAGCCATTTATCGGTAATAAATTAAAATAGTCCTGTCTTTCAGTCAGTGAGTCAAGCGTTTAAGGACGTAGTGGTAATTGTTAAACTGGAATGTATTGTAACCTGTTACAGAGAAACGGTGTCTTTCAGTGCTATACTGCAGTTGTAATTCTTATCAGATCTTACAAAGTTTGTGTGTCACCGAATTTTTTATACTTGTTGACAGGAGAAAAATTCTGTTTCTTAAAATTAAGTTTTCCAGTTCGTAGGGAGATAAACCTCCTGCTCTGTGTGAACGGTGTAATCTTATTGTTTAAGGACAATATGCTTTTGCCATTTTAACTGACTTTTAAAAAGCACGTGTCTAACAAATGAGGCAGTGTAATGAAATTGTACTGCAAAATATATATACTTTACATACTTCTACAAAATAGATAATATCAAATCACGTGATATGACACGGTTCATTTAGTAGATTGTATAACACTGCGTAAAAACGGTAAGCATGACGTACTCATGTTTATGTATTAAATTCAAAAATACAAATGATTCTCATCCGTTTCATGTTTCAGTGACTTAACACTCTGGTAAAGAGACAGAATTCCCAATACTTTGTTTTTAATCATAACTACTTTAATACTCAGGAATGTCACCTCGTCTCGACTAAATTTAACCCAACTAAGCTACTGTAAGTGTCACACTTACATAATCCATGTTGAATTATATAACTGTACAGTACTGTTTAGTTATCACGCCGAAGAATATATTTAATAGTATTATTGTACGGTGGAAATCGAAATGAATACATCCGTACATACTCCAAGGTGCTAACGATTACTTACCTAAAATGAAACCTGAGCGAAAATACGTTAAGAAAACGTTTTCCTTGAAAAAAAAAACATTTTTCATTTTTCTTATTTTGTCTTTAAAAATAGAAATTTAATATATTTAAAATATGAGAATTAATAAATTACCTTCAATGTACACATTTTTTACCTATATAGGCTAATTAGTAAGTTTTCTTCACACAACATATGCACCACTTGTCTAATTTCTATTGAACAATTGATGGGTGGGCTTTGAGAGAAGGATGATAAAACACATCTATAAGGTGATGTCAGACGTATCTATACATATGATAAAACATATCTAAATCTATACATCCGTAATCCGTAATCTATACATGTATATAGATGTACTATTTCTACATGGGCGCCCTGATATTGTGAGATATATTAACACAAATAGACGCAGGTGGTTAGGTTGGTATGCGAAGAACGGAAGAAGCAGCCAGAAAGAAAACATTTTATACTAGAGGTTAGTGGCCAATAGCCCAAGATTAGAATAAAAGATCAGGTGGCAGCAGCGCCGGATTTAGAGTGTCCGGGCCCTTAGGCTGAGGTTGTGGTGCGGGCCCCCTACTTTTCAGTCATGACAAATTCTGGGGAACAGATTTTTTTTATAAGCTTTGGGAAAATATATAAAATTTAAGCGCGGGTAAAAAGTGTATAGAAGAATAACTGTACTAATACAATTAACTGTACTAGGACAATGAGACGAAATAGCTTTTATTATACCGGTAGTTAGAAATACATTAACATTGAAGGATAACTCAAAACACCAACTTAACTGTAACTTAAGTACAATTGGATAACTCATTTCTCAGATGTAACTAAAAACGTGTGAAAAAGGATTGAATTCATTTTAAAGTTGCAAGCCATTTGGTTATTTTTATGTTTTTAAATTTTTATTTTTGTTACAATAATTTTATTTGTTTAATTTTTATGTGGTGCGGGCCCCTAGGCTGCAGCCTAGTCAGCCTACACTTAAATCCGGCCCTGGGTGGCAGAGGATCTATCAAAGCCTAATGTTAGAAATTGGAAGGATTGAGCTAAGAATAGGGACGAATGTAGTCGACTGTTGAAACAGGGTTATAGAGCCACATATGACTATGACTACGTACTATAACTCACGAATGTTTTCAGACTTTATGAGACGTTTCTACCTCTGTTTATACTACAGCGATAACAATATAAATCGAAATTAAAAATGTGACGTGTTACCCAGAAACGTACGTATACCGTTATGTAATGGAGCTGACTATTGCAATGGGTTTCGTGTGTCGCTGCCATATATGAAGCCAACACGTTTTGTGCTTTTACTTCGGTCGTGTGCTTTACTTTTACGCTAACCATAAATGGTGTAACCGTTTCATAAACACAACACGCCTGCACGCAACAAACGCTATATCCGCGCCAGCGTGACTTGACTTCTACACGTCTCGAGTACGTTCGTCAGTCGGGTTTATTTCGTTAGCAACGTCGTCGTTCGGAGCCTGATAACGGTGGAGATACCGGAAGATCCCTCGTCCAGGGCGAAGCGACTTTCTACGACAATGATCGAATAAAGCACATTTACTTTCGTTTGTGGGAAGCTTATTAGACCATGGTGTTTGGCTATTGACTTACAGGTACCTGGTTCAATTCTCGGGTGTACCGTAAAATCAGTGTGCACTTTCTCAGGTGCTGAGTCTATTCAGCCTGTGGTAATGAACATCTTGGATAATATCCTGGATAGAAGTGGGCAGCTCAAGCATAGTGCTGGCCACATTATCTTGCATCAGTGCCAAAGGCATTATCTTGCATGGTTTGACACACCGTTTACGGGTCTAGAAAAATACCGTTTTGCCACACCGTCAAACAGGTAGGGATAGTGTCAGATAGCAAAGGATGAACGTCAGTAAACTGCCACACCAAAACCGCGTGGAGAGGTAAATGACCTTGAGAACTGTAATGTGTTGACCATTAATGAAGTGAACCCTTCTCGTATAAGTTGTTTCATTTTGTTCCCTAGTGTAGAATTCTGAGGACAAATGTTTGCTAAGTAATGATGGATATTTGCTATAATTTGGTAAAAAGAATATTGGTGCAGTAAAAATGGCATTCGTATCTACAAAGAAATGTTCGTTGTACCAAACAAATTAAAGACTGTAAATGTTTTGACAATGTATTTTCGTTTATGTTAGGTTAGGTTGAATATTAAAACAATTTGAATAATTTATAAAATAATTATTCAACTTTATGGACTTTTGGACACGAAAAATAACGCTTCTTTTTGTGTGTACAGAAATTAATTGTAATCGAGTATTTATAAAATTATATGTTAAATATAATTATATATGCAATCAGGTGATAATTCTTTTGAACGGCACATAACACAAACAATACATACCCGCAGTCCTGCGCGGTTGCGGTGTGGCAAATTACTGAAAACCATCCGTTGAGAGTAACCATTTTCCTAAATGCTTGGCCGGTGTGGCAAAAATCATCTATAGTTCTAGATTCTTGAAACGGTGTGGCAATTACCTCCACGCTACTTAGATAGCCTTCCTTGCCTCTGCTAAACTAGTTCGGCGGTACAAAGGTGTTATTGTTTTAACTTTCGTTTGTTTTATCTGAGGATCCAATAAGACATATGCGAAGTCTACCACCGTTTTCCTATTGCTTCTATTCTTAATCTGAATTCTTGATGCTCTTACTCTCTTCATTGTATTTTGTCTTTAGGATAATATTTTTTGCTCGGAGCCTAATTCAAACTAGCCAGTCTTCGTACGAGTCGACCATAAGACGCTGGCACTAGACATTATCGTTAGTTAATTAGTGTCGTGAATTAATAAGTGCTAAAAAGTTATGTGAAGTTTGTTCATTAACCAGCGCTGTTTTTACGCATTTGTATTGACATATCGACAAAATTTATTGCCTTCATCAGAACTTCTACACGGCCACAGAAGTAATATTAATACAAAGTAATTGACAGGGCTACTTATAAAATGAGTGATTTTTGGGTGAATGAGTACGTAGGCTATATTATATTAGTTGGAAACATTATTTACCGGGCTGTTAGGCACAGGGTCTGCAAATTCACCCCAGCGATGAAGTAGCAGTATCTACCTCATCACTGGGATGAATTGGCGAACACGGTGCCAATTGTTTCTGACACTGATGACGACCTCCGATGGTGAAGCCGAAAGGTCTGTCAACGCAAACTATAGACGACGGCCCAACAGCCCGGCAAACGTCTGTCAACACAACTATAGACCACGGCCCAACAGCCCGGCAAACGTCTGTCAACACAAACTATAGACCACGGCCCAACAGCCCGGCAAACGTCTGTCAACACAACTATAGACCACGGCCCAACAGCCCGGCAAACGTCTGTCAACGCAAACTATAGACCACGGCCCAACAGCCCGGCAAACGTCTGTCAACACAACTATAGACCACGGCCCAACAGCCCGGCAAACGTCTGACAACACAAACTATAGACCACGGACCAACAACCCGGCAAACGTTTGTCAACACAACTATAGACCACGGCCCAACAGCCCGGCAAATGTCTGTCAACACAAACTATAGACCACGGCCCAACAGCCCGGCAAAAGTCTGTCAACACAAACTATAGACCACGGCCCAACAGCCCGGCAAACGTCTGTCAACACAACTATAGACCACGGCCCAACAGCCCGGCAAACGTCTGTCAACACAACTATAGACCACGGCCCAACAGCCCGGCAAACGTCTGTCAACACAAACTATAGACCACGGCCCAACAGCCCGGCAAACGTCTGTCAACACAACTATAGACCACGGCCCAACAGCCCAGCAAATAGTGTTTCCAACTATGCGCACGTCGACCATGGACCTCTACGCGTACATTATGTTACATAAAGGCTAATAATTTCATAAATATTCTTATTCTTATAGTAGTAAAATATAACATTTCATAAAAATTAACACTCCTTGCATATGTATTAAGTATTTTTGTATTATCTGTATTTCCATATACATCTTGATTTGGTAATAACTTTGTAGAAACGTCCTCACCAATGTTTTAAAACTGAGGTGATCTAATCTCTGTCACTACGCACTAACAAAACTTTTTTTTTTTTTTTTTTTATAAAATTGCTAAACTGCTATAATTGTTATTTTTTAGACAAAGCTTTTCGTCATCACTGACATCTTCAGGTCTTTGTCTAAAAAATAACAATTGTAGCAGTTTAGCAATTTTATAAAAGAAAAGTAAGGATAGCTGCTAATTTAAACAATACGAAGAATAAAACTTTTTTTTGTTTCTGTTAAGCGACTTCTATACTTTTATATAATAAATTTATTTCATAGTGTTTTATACTGTATAGTTTCTTTACCGTTTAAAAACATCGTACCAGTATTGATTTTCAAGATTCATCAGAACAATGGCACTACGATGAAATGATGAAACATGAAAACAAAGATTATGTAAGCCGAAGTGGATCACAAAAATAAAATTGTGTAAGCGTTTGAAATTGTGTAATATATTGCAAGAGTACAAATGTATAGGGTACTGTGCATTGCACAAATTAATGAAGATGATTAATTAAAGTAAATAAATAATTCATATTTGTTAGTAATAATAATTCATCTTTCAATCTGAACTGTAAATGGAACGACCAAATTTCATGCTGGGACAGGTTAATCGCGCCACGCAGCTGTTTCTGTGTGTACACAAGTACACATGTATTTTACGTGTGTGTGTGAAACCTGTTGACTGCTGCAAAGCGTCACCCCTTAATGAACGCTATTAATTATATGAATTATTTATTTTGTAAAGAATGTGTGCATAATATCACAAAACCAAATACGCCACAGAGTGTATAAAATAAAGACGCACATGTGTATAAAAAATAGTCAGAAAATAATAAAAAGTGCGATTATAGTGAAAATAAATATAAATAAAACTTATGTTAATTAAGATAGGGAAAAACGGATTATACACAGTGAACACATAAAAATTACCGACAAGATGGATATCGGGTAATGTGCAAAACACTTCGCATATGGCGAAGACAAGCGAAATAATTGTGAAAATAATAGTGTTTAGAAAGGGACGCCAACGACAGACTGAGACCTGCAGAATATTGTCGAAACATGATTTTTGCGCCCTAGGGTATAAATACTCGAGACGCGCTAACTTAATTCTCTTTCTCGATCAACTACCATGGCAGCCGGAGGCTCTGTCCAACGACAACAACTCTTTGTCTATCAACCACAGCAGAAGCTGGAGGTTCTTCACGACTACTCATCACTTTCGTGAAAGCACCTGCAACCTGAGGCCATGACGGGATACGAGGGAGCAGCCAAGTACATGGAATAGAGCCAGCGTACGGAACGAGGCAACGGACTGCAGAGAGGATCTGAAGGACGAGGATCAAGGACTCCAGGACTACACGACTACAGAGGAGCATCCAGGATCGAGGACCTAGGACCGAAGAGGATACGCGAAGTATTACCACGACAAATAAGGTGAAACAAAACCATGTATTTGTAAAACTAAGACTCACGTAAAGATAATATAATTATGTAAACAGAAAGACAATATAATTCAAAGATGAATTAATAATTTTTGGAAATGTAAATATTTATTTGTATAGTAGTTAGAGTAATGTTTAAAAGTATGAAACTACAATTTTAAATAAATAACTTAGTCAATGATATTTAAATTAATATAAAAGTAAATAGTAAATTTTTATTAGAAAACAAAGCAATGCATATGCAATATAATCAAAAGAAAATAGATTAGTAAAAAAAGAGATTAGATAATCTAATAATATCACAGTAATGAGCAAGTCGAGAGCAATATTATATAATTACAAATGTTTATTGTAGTATAAGAGTGTATATTATGTTCTATGTGTAATACGAGATCTAGATGTGTGCTACGGCTACACACATGTGAATAATAATGATATTTTTAAATCGCAACAAAATAGAAAAAATTTTTGATTAATAAATTTTTAAATGATTCTAAACCATATTACGTTGTATTATTATTATTACGATTACACCTGTCATAATTTTATAGCGTAAGTAATGTTGCAAAATAAATGGCTCACAAGAAGTTGGGGGCTTCACAAATACTTAACGTTGTAATATGCACAAATGTGACAGTGAAAATACCAAATTGGAATCCGTTGACCTGACCTCGACGCGGGTCGACCTACACTTTCTTCGACTCAAGGAAAACAAAACTACAAATTTTCGTGAAGTGACATTTATCCGTTCATTGTTAACCGCTTCGCCAAAACAACTTCTTGCGAGATTCACGTAGGCAGATAGAAAAGTGAATTGAGGATGGATTAAGCATTTAAAGCTTTTGAACCGCTTGGAACCTACGTATCTAACACTTATAGTAATGTTATGCTTGACATATAGCCTATATCCTGATTACCTACACAACATCCTGTATGTCCTAAAATAGTTTGGAAATAAAAACCATCAGGTCTTAGACCTGTCAGATGAAGTGACTGACGCCGGACACGAAACAATCTTTAAGTCAGCTCTGTTACCATTGTAATTATTATTTCGTCATTAGTAAATATTCAGCAAGCGTGCTTCAACACATCAATGTTGGAGCGTCAGTCAACTACTCAACAATTACAGTCTGAGACGAAACACTTGAAACTGGTTTAATGACGATGGAAAGTGACTAGAATGCAGGTTAAAACTAGTGTTTTTAGAAGATTTAGGAAACCAATGAATAAACTTTAGATTTTATGTATTTATGTTTAGGTTCATAAATAAATTAGCGGTTTTAGCAGAAAACAAAATCCGTTATTCGGCAACGTAGATTTGAATTTGCGTTTAATTTCTTTGTAGGCAGCTTCACGGTTATCTAAAAACGCACTCTACGGGCACGCGCACGCACACATACAGTAGAGTAGCGGATTCGTAAACGGTTTTAGTTAATGTAGGTATACTAGAATGGAAACATTGTAAGTAAAATTTCTGCAGTAAGACATTTTTACACCATGTAATGTGTGGACTGAACTAAATTCTACTACACCACAATTACATATTACAATTTACGGTTACAAGTCTCTCAGTATAAATACTGATATAGCTAGAAGTAGTAGATCAACATGATTAGGATTTCACGCAATTCTGGATGGGTAAGACAAAGCCCAAATCTCTGGAAGCCCAAATCACTAGTGTAGTAAGAATTCCAACTTTATGAAGTCAATAGCGATTATGTAAAACAATAATACGAGATGGAATTGATAGGTCAATCACCGAAGAAGTAATCGACAGAATGTCATTCATATGATCATAATGATTTCTGATAAATATTGATAATTCCTTTATAAAAGTATAAAGATGCATAATGTCTCTGAAACACTGTGTACGATTAAGCTACTCGATATCTTGAACACGTCATGCAAGATTAGTATATAAACGGTTTAGAAGGCGTTGATAACCGACACAAACTTTCCAATAGCCGCTGTCAAACGTCACGCTGAATTCCCGCATTGTAGAACATTTTTACGAGCTCGCGCGTTTTCACCCGAAAACACGATTAGTATGAATTCAAATTCGAATTAGAAGTACTACAATAAACATCAACATTATAGAACCATAATAGAGGGAGTGTAACTGTAACAGAAAGCGAGAGTAAGCAGTTCGTGACTGTACTCAGCACGCCAACATTTTATACGCTTTGCACACACACACACACACACACACACACACACACACACACACACACACACACACACACACACACACACACACACACACACACACAGAGTGAACTACCTGCCGATAACTTACTAATAACTCCCTCCATCACACAAGCGCGTATCAGATCTTAAACTCACCTTATCTGTATTTAGAGAATAAAAATTACAAATTACTCTCAAATTGTTTGGACTAAAAATTTGTTTCTAAAATTTATTTCGATAATAAAGGAATTCTATTCAAGCCAAAGAGCGTTTACCTACAGAAGGAATAAATTTTCTGGATAATTTAAGCAGAATATATGCCGATTCGAAATATGGGTCTTGTTGAAAGAATAAGCGGAGTGTCTAAGACAGTACGAATTCGACATTTTAAGTCAGATAGTTAGTGTTGACACAGATGCTGAATAGTTGAATGCAAAAACAAATGAATAATTATATTCTTTAAATAAAAGTTCAGGTATTGCAAGTGAAATAAAAAACAATAGGTTTACCGCTGGATAGAACATGTGATTCGAATGCCGGGCGTAAAGACGTGCAAGAAAGGCCTTTTTATGAGAGCCAAGGATGGCGCAGTCTGAGAAGAAGACCCAGAAGAAAGTGGACGATAACGTGGAGAAGATTTTAAGAAAGATGGGTGTCAGAAGATAACGAGAAAGATAACTGGCAGAAGATTGTTTGGAAAGCCAAGACACCATATGACCTCTAGAGCTAAGGAATTAGTTTCCCATTCTTGCTTAAGAAATAACGAAAAGTCACATGACTCACAATTTGAAAATGTTCTTCCGGACAACATGGATATGTAGGGAAATTAACTGCACAATGTTTGTAACTCTGAATCTTTTTCTTAACGAATAGCATGTGTTTTCATCATTGTGTTGCATTATTTATATAGTTAGCGTAATTGTTTTGCAAAGTGTGCGCTGTTTGTAATACATAATTTGCTGTTTCTGTGTGTAATCTAATTATTATCTGGGTTAAAAACATGTCGGTATGAAAACAAAAAAAATTATTTCGGAATACGTTTTCTTACACTATATGCTGAATAATTCAGAATATAATGTTTTTATATGTTTAGTAAAACTATTTTATTATAGTAGCTCTATTCTTTGGTTTCCGTGACTTTTCGGCTATCCGTTATATTTACTATTTGTCCGGTATGGTGAAGTATTTGGTTTGGAGTAAAGAAAACTGAGATCAGATCAAAAGCTAAGAACGACTGTGGTAATGTTGAAAAGCGTGTTTCGTACAACAGACGTATCCTTATAGTTTTTAATTACACGTTTTCCGTGTTTTGTATATAATAATTTTTGACTTCAAGTGAATAGGAATATAAAATTGTAATAACCTGAGTGATGTTTGTGGGATGAATTAAACATACTTCATCTGATACTGATATCTCCTAGCGATCGGTGTGGAGAACTGAGAGCATCAGTGTCATGTGGCCTCGAAGTCCTAATTGTAAGCGACCAGACAGGCATCTGCTAAAACATGGTTCCACGTAAATCACTGGCGTTTAAAATTGTTGGGTATTCGTACGACGCAATATTACGAACGACTACAGACGGTATTCGTGTAACCCACTAAATCAGCGTAGATTTACCAACCAACGATACTAGTATATTGTTTGGATCTATTAGGCTGTGGATCTACACGTCCGTTCACGCCAATGACATGAGGCATGAAGAAAGAAGAAAAACAGAAGAGATACGAGGAAGGTTACAAAAATATCATTGATTTTACTGATAACTAACAAGAGAAATCACGGGCAGCATAGTTCCTTATCTGATTGTCTAATAAGTATGTAAGTCAAATTTATAGCTAATTGGAAACTATAATTCTTTTCTTAGTACTGCTCAATGATATTACAGCAATGTTGGAAGTCTAAAAAAGGAATGACACGAATCAATCGATTATCTATTCACAGGTCATAAGTCGTAGCCCCTAAGACCTGGAATCAATAAAGGGAACTCGAATGAAAACAAACTTAAAAATAGAAAATAATATGATGAATGGCCGAAACTGAACTCTGTGGCGATGTACACGTTCGATAACGGCGAAAATTCGAATATAGGCGTGACAGACGGAGATAACTCCTTAATGACGAAGATTAACGACTCCGTGTGTGTATCACGATGCAGAAGCACTTTCGCTCGCGTCGTCGTCGTTACGTCATTGCGTTTTAGGCAATATTTGTTATTGATGCTCTTCATCGTCTGTACGTTCATGACAGAAAACTCGAGTCGTCTGTGCGATAACACTGAAGCCGCGAGGGGTCGTGTTGCAAAATCCGCGCGTGACCACCCACGCGCCCGCACACACACACAGAGTTATTGGCATGTATCTGGGGGCGGTGGCACACTCACGCTGTCCTACACGTGTCAGATAGATGTAATGAATTACAAAGTATCTATATTTACAAAGTAAACAGCTTACTTACATCTCTCCTCTAAGTTACTTGTTTTCTGCAACTTACCTGCAACACAACAAAACAAAATCATTAACTTTGCCGATGTATAATAACACTTTTATACAAATGCACACACATTCTCTCTCACAATGCGTCCTCACTGACAAGTATTGTAGACCCGATTTAACTGTGCACTCGCTACTGCCAGTACCACTTGTTTAAAACAATATAGCAGTTATAAAACAAATTGGACACTGCCAGACGTACAAAATAATACGAATGGTGTGAAAAAGATCTAATGTTTTATTTAAAAAAATAGTTGAGTATTAAGACCTAAAGTTTTGAATTCTGCAAAAAACGTTTTCCGTGCTTCTATAAACCCTCGAAATACACCAAAAAACCTGAAGACACCCAACTACAGTTGTGATTAAAATGTGATATGTCAAATGGAAACGTGTACACTGAATTGCTGTTAAAACACCGGTTACCTTATTATCTTATTATTGTTAAATCTAGCATTGATTTCTCTTATCTTTGTCGCGTCGCTGTAGCTTTCGTCGCTAACACGCTGTATTACCTAGGGAATAAGGATAATCCTTCCTTGAATCCTCAGTGATATAAGAAGAGGCTGCAGACCATGGAATATGCATGTGTTTTATATAACTTGCTAAAGAAAATGATTTAAAAAATATTTATATCATTTGAGCATTTAGATTGCCCAACTATCCACTGAAGCACATCTTCGTCAAAAAACATTTTGTGGAAAACTTACATCCACTCTTACTTTTACTGGAATCACACTTAGTGATGGTAATCGCTGTAAATGGTTGTATGTAAATGGTAGTTGATAGTCGCTGTGCCTAGTATTATAGTTTTTTTTTTTAATTTGAATATAACGAAACATATTATTCTTTATACGATAAAGGACTTTAAGCTTTAAGAAAGATTATAAATTAGTTTAAGATCCACTGTCTCACGTTATACGAATCACTTAGAGAATTTTTATTGGACAGCTAAAGGTACAGATTTTCCGTCCTATGACTCTGTTTGGTTTTCATTTTACGGGTTTCTACTGGTTATTCATCAGAAACTTCTCATTACACGGGAACTTGATTGAACGCTCAGACAAAACACATAACAGGCTTATAAACGTTACGATGCAACAGATAATTTGCAATAGACAGAATTTTTCCGAAACGTGCGACTGATCTTGGCACGGGAACGTTAAACGCTAACTGATTCCTACCGAGACCAGCTGGAACAACTAACTGGACGGAATAATGAATGATGCTAGTGTTGGAAGACGTGCATAAGTAATTAGTTAAAAGGAAAGCGCTACAGAAAAACAGAACGGAAATTATGGCCGTATCGAAATGAAAGTCCAAGAAGAGCATTCCACACTGGAATTTAAATAAAACACTTATCGAATTACATTCCAATAATGCGTACCATTCGTTTGTAAGTAAATATGTTACTCCTTATTGACTTATGTTACGCTTTAGGAAGCAATGATTTTAATTAAATTAGTTGAACGAACGAAGCGAGTTCTCAGGTTTAACTCGACTGTATGGCATTTGTCTGTCTATCTATCTTCCTGTATGTCTAACTGTCCATTTGGGGATTGATATGTCTCACGAGAACTTTTGAACACATCAATCGATTTTTCGTAAAACTTGGCGTGCACGTCCATATTGTTTTTGAGATTGATCCTTCCCCCAAATAGGGGCGAGAGGCGAAAATATGAGGAGGTAAAAATTGTGAAAACATTGCTAAAGGCAGTGTGGGTTATCAGATTACAGGGAATTTAACTGCAATCTGAGTGTAGTGTTCAAATTTAAAAATTTCAAAATTTTTGCGTGGAGTCAAATTAAAGAGAATTTTTAACTTAACTTACAGAGTGTACTGTTAATCATTAGACATTTCAAATTTTTGGGTCCCAGGGGCGTAAAAAGAGATTAGGAAATTGAAAAAAATTGTGAAAATCCACCTAGGTGTCAGTCCACAAGGAATTGTAACCGAAATCCGAATGATTTGAATTTTTAGTGTTTTGTTGTATGGTGGTGTGCTCTACAATTGTTATATTATTAAAGAAATAGTAGAGTAACCGCGATTTCTGCAATTTTTACTATATTTGAAAAATGCTCTAATATCAAAATTTGTATAATGATAGAATGGAAAAATACCCATTTTATATAGGTTTACGTGCAGTAGTAACCGGAATAAGTTCAGCACTGATGACAGTTTTGCTACTTATAGCAAAGTCCCTGGCTTTATGCGAAAGAGTCACAAGAGACAATATGTGTGGAGCTCAATGTTTTGCGATTACAAGGGTTGGCTGCATTTAGTATCAGACTCACGCCGTCAAACGATCCAACGTGTTCTCTTTTTCGAGAAGAACAGCTTTGAATGTCATCACAAATAAAAATTTCAAAACTGTAAGTTTCACAAATTAAAAACTAAAGAATAGCGTTTGCCTCAGGTAAAACCGGTAATTGAATAATCTATGAGTTATAATCAGTTTTCAGCTTAAAAGGCACTAAAACGTATTAACAGTTTTTAAGTTACAGGTATATCAACATATTAAAAAAAGAGAACTATTTATAAAAGGGTTCGGTGACGGAACATATGACCAGAGAAAAAACTGAAGGAGGAATACGAGATTTGAGTTTTTAGGAACTACGTATATAGAAGGATGAATGTTTGTAAGTTGGAGCAGCTGTAACAAATGTGACATTGACTGAGAACGAAGAGATCAACGCATGTAATTTGGTAGTGGTATTTGTTTAACAATGAGACGATTAAGAGGAAATACGAGACAGAATAATGAAGATCAAAGGGACGATATGTTTACACAGCGTGTTCTGGAGCAGGGAATTGGCAAATGACTAATAAACTGAGAGAGCATTTATGATTCTACTGTGAAAAATTTATTAACATTCGACTCGAAGACCTGGAAAATGAGAGAAGGAATCAGGAAGAAAGTCGAGATGGATGCAGTTTAGAGACTTTTAAGAATATGGCGAAGGGGTAAACTAAGAAATAAAATTATTAGAAAACGGCTGGTCCTACTTACAGTTAGTGGACTAGAAACATGTTCCGCGGCACAAACATGTCCAACGTACGGATGGAGGAGGTCTGTCATCCCGGGAAGTGATAAGACGGCGAAGGCAGGATAGAGGGAGGAAAACAGACATAGACGAATGTAGACGACGGAAGGGGTCGGTTCCACGTCGAAAGACGAAAGGAAAGACGATTGGATGGATATTGGGCATCGGACAATGTCGATCTAGAGCGGCAGTTGATGGAGATCTATAATCCACAAATTACCAGAAGTACATTAATGTTCTCAGCAATCAGTGGGAGTAATAACAGTAGCAATGAGATGTGGATACTTCATCGCGTCACCACGATGCTGTACGGTGTTTAGATTTACGTATATTAGGTTTTACGTAAGAGTATGAAAAATGCAATGCAGGTTACGAAAACGCATGTAATCAGCAAACGGTAAGTTATGTAAGGTTATATATTACT
The DNA here is from genome assembly GCA_034769895.1 of Magicicada septendecula. NCBI lineage: Eukaryota > Metazoa > Arthropoda > Insecta > Hemiptera > Cicadidae > Magicicada > Magicicada septendecula. Next base: position 278,372,135 of record CM068372.1, read on the forward strand.
GTTATTAGGAAAGTTCTACACTTTGTTAGGTAATTTCACATTATTTGTATTCTGATCGTTTATATTACGCAATTCCGCAAGTAACATACTGTACATATCTGAACAGAGTATGTACAACGATTCTTTGTGATTGTGTGATTATTTCTTACAAGTTGAGTGCCTTGTGTCAGCTGAGTATTGTTGTCATTAATATTTTATAACTTGTACCGGCAGTATCGGTCGCCTATTCATTCTTTCTTGTATTTGTCGTCGACAGAACGATTTTTTTATACCGTCGTTCGTTAGGTCAAATTAGTTTGTTCTTTAGGTTAGAAGATTTTATGATAGGATGCTATAGGAGAACGCATATGATTTTACGGAACAGTAGGAGGAACCAGGGAAAACTGGGATTAATGTAAAAAGAAGAATTTGTGAAAACATTATATCAACTGAAATACTAATGGAATGGTGCGTAATAGCTTTATGACTGTGAAATTAAAGGAAAAATTAATGGAAACGTAAAGGAAATTCAATAAAATAATTTTAGAGTAATTGACTGTTGATACTGTTTGGAGGGCTTAAAACTGTAAAATATTAGCAGGACTTCGGAACGTGACAAATGACCAGTTTTCTTATTAAGGACGCAAAAAGAGAAAGAACCTACATACACACATAAAATAAATAAACCTGGACATTTTAACAGGAAAAGTTATACGTCACTCTACTTTCTCCATTTTGTGTGCTGTCATAAAGTAATCCACCCCTATGGTCTTAAAGTTTCGGATTAGATCGTTTCTAGTAGTAGCGACCCCGTGAATTAATAAGTGGTGAAAGATTCGGTAAATTAATTTGAAAAACTTGTTTTAATATTTGTGTCGTAGTTTCAGTAAAATGTACGAAACAATTTTGATATAAATTGATTCGGGATGTCACAAGAATGCCATAAAGATGTCATAAAACGATTGTCCATGTTGTTGTTAAAATTGTGTTCAGTCCATTGACCGACCCTAATCAACCTATCATCATTTCGTAGAGCGTTGTGTAGCAAACGTGATAAAGTGTATGACTGGTAAAACGATCACACATCAATTACTTTTCTGAGAATAAACTTATTTACAGAATTTTAACGCAGATAATGTGATGGGAATCAGGATTTGGAGACGTCTGGCAAGAGAAAGAACAGAGCGGAAGCAAATAATGAAGAAAGCCAAGGTTCATTCAGGGTTGTAACGCTTTAGAAGAAGACGTGTAGAATAATATGCTTATCGAAAGTAAGTTGTTGTTATGTGATTACATGTGATAATTGTTGACAGTGTTTTACCTCCGACTTAAGGTTATAACGACCTATGAGGGCATGTCATGATACACACCGTTTATTCAGTAACATTATTTCCATATTATTATGTGTAGACACGTTTTATTAATACTTTACGTTTAAGTAGGTTTCATTGCCTCGCAACTTTTACCGGATCGGTCGTGAGAAGAATCGATTACTAAAAGATTCCAATACAATGTTTACTGAAAGTATCTCTTCAACATGGACAAGAATCTAAAAGTGAACAAAAAGAACGCGCTCAACTGGCGATGTAATTTGCGTTTTATATGAATGCTAATGAGCCACAGTGTTTGTGTCCAGCTGTGAAGGTGAAAGTGAAAATCCACGTTGTAACGAATAAAAGAATAAAAACTGAATGCTCGGTTCACAATGCACTTCGAGGATTGAGTTTGTTTCAAGCGAATGTCTCACTTGTGAAATACGAGGTGTTACTAACGACTCTGTCTGGCGTTCTTAATAGTCATGACCATTTGAATAACGGAAAATTGTTTTTAATTTTATGAAACTTTATAATTTTGTGTTTATCTATGCTCATAGAAGTCAACCGAATTTTTTATAGTCAAATTTGGGGGGGGGGGGTAGCGTCTACCTCCTCGCTAAGTAGGACTTACCGTCATTACTCGTGTAATATGAGCAACCTAGTTTAGGTAGCTAAAACAAAAAACAAAAAAAAGAAATTACGAAACTTTTAATTAATTAAAAATCAGGTAACTTTTTATATTCCTTTGTTTACATTACTACAAAACAAACGCATGCGCCACAAATGTGACACGTAGGCTAATTAAGTTACCAATTGAAAATCTGTCGTTTTTGTTTGTTATTAATTTATGTCAATCAATAAAAGATTCAGGGGTCAACAAAAATTTATGGGTCTACTGTGTAGTCTAAGTGGCACCTATATCATTATCATTGTCATATGCCTTTGTTCATGTTAGAGTCTGTTTGTTACAGTCTTTTCTTCTAGAGACTGTAATGGCGGAATAGGATTCCTCCTCAAAAAAATATTTTTTGAGGAATACGAGAACGTGTGCGAGAATGCATCCTTCATGATTTCCAAAGTTATGTATTGTTTTATATTCCTGTTATATACTAACCTTTTAAGTAACATGCACAACCTAATTTTCAACGAACATTTTCCACTAAAATAATGGCATTCTATACGAACAAATACGATATTTAGAGCCACCTTCCCATAGGTGTTTCGCCTCCATAGCAGGTCTGCAGATCTACTTTATACGATTCAGAAGATGGGTCTTCGATGTTCCTTTCTCACTTCTTACTGGAAATGGACGAAGAGAAATAAGACTGGAAACGAAGGGTATAAGAAAATTTCTTACGGGGAAAATGATGTTGGCGAGGGATATGGTAAAGGAATTTGTTTTTTTTATTGTAATATGTGCCGAGAATGCATCATTCACGATTTCCGCCAATGTTGCTCAGTAAACTGACTGAGACTAGACGTGAACTGAGAATGAATTGAGTAACGAATTTATTAGCCTTCCGACTTTACAGGAAAATGAAGGAAAAGAAATTTAATAAATCAGCATGGAATATCAAATTAAACACATAATTTTCTTTTGGTTACTCTTTGTTCAATTCTAGTCTAAAACAAGATTTGACACAAGCGCCCACACACACATGAAGAAAGGATTTAAAAATACATTAACCCTCTTAGTCCCAGAACCGAATAGTAAATAATACGTCAACTGAAATTTATATTTGTACATTTTTACCGGAATTAGTGTTGACTAGAAATCGTTTATTATTTTTTGGTATTTATTAATTATATTCTTATATATGTGTTTATATGAATAATCATACATTATAAACCATAAACAGCTTAATTATCCCGATTTCGTATATTGCCAGAAAAAGATACAGTTGAACACAAGGGCGCCCACGGGTTTGTGCACACGCGTAGAATGTGAGTTGTATTAAATTGGGAAAAATGCGTTTTAACGGATACAAAGGATGCACGGAACGCGTTACACAATTTGCTTTTGTTTTGTTGGTACACAAATTTCGCGAAATCGTTAGAGATACAAATGTTTAAAACAGAGATAAAATTCTTTTCAGACTCGCCAAAAGGGAAAACGAAACAACGTTTACATAATGCTTTTCGAAACAGCTTCCTCTACAACACAATAATTACTGTGGCAGTTGAGCCGTGTGAATATGACCGGTCTGTGTTGCAACTGCACATGGTTTGAATATGTCGTGGTATACAGTAACAGTATGTTTCGTTAATTTAATATTTAAATTCACAAAAGACAGCATTTAATT